>SKCR01026475.1:0-391592 GCA_019454045.1 Zanthoxylum bungeanum
TTTCATCTTCCAAATATTACATATTTATTGGTCAAAGTTGCATGTTCAATGGTAGAAGTTGCATATTCAACGGTCATAGTTACATGTGTGATTTTCGAGGCAGAAGCAATTGCATGTTATTTCTAAAGTTTCATGTTCAATGGTCTCGTTTTCCATGTTTATTGCTAAAAGTTACATCTTCGAAATATTGCATATTTATTGGTCAAAGTTGCATGTTTAATGGTAGAAGTTGCATATTCAACGCTCATAGTTGCATGTGTGATTTCGAGGCAGAAGCAATTGCATGTTATTGCTAAAGTTTCATGTTCAATGGTCTCGTTTTGCATGTTTATTGCTAAAAGTTACATCTTCGAAATATTGCATATTTATTGGTCAAAGTTGCATGTTTAATGGTGGAAGTTGCATATTCAACGCTCATACTTGCAGGTGTGATTTTCGAGGCAAAGCAATTGCATGTTATTGCTAAAGTTTCATGTTCAATGGTCTCGTTTTGCATGTTTATTGCTAAAAGTTACATCTTCGAAATATTGCATATTTATTGGTCAAAGTTGCATGTTTAATGGTGGAAGTTGCATATTCAACGCTCATACTTGCAGGTGTGATTTTCGAGGCAGAAGCAATTGCATGTTATTGCTAAAGTTTCATGTTCAATGGTCTCGTTTTGCATGTTTATTGCTAAAAGTTACATCTTCGAAATATTGCATATTTATTGGTCAAAGTTGCATATTTAATGGTGGAAGTTACATATTCAACGCTCATAGTTGCAGGTTTGATTTTCGAGGCAGAAGCAATTGCATGTTATTGCTAAAGTTTCATGTTCAATGGTCTCGTTTTGCATGTTTATTGCTGAAAGTTACATCTTTGAAATATTGCATATTTATTGGTCAAAGTTGCATGTTTAATGGTGGAAGTTGCATATTCAACGCTCATAGTTGCATGTGTGATTTTCAAGTTTCCAATGGTCTCGTTTTGCATGTTTATTGCTAAAAGTTTCATATTCAAAATATTGCATATTTATTGGTCAAAATTGCATGTTTAATGGTGGAAGTTGCATATTCAACGCTCATAGTTGCATGTGTGATTTTCAAGTTTCCAATGGTCTCGTTTTGCATGTTTATTGCTAAAAGTTTCATATTCAAAATATTGCATATTTATTGGTCAAAATTGCATGTTTAATGGTGGAAGTTGCATATTCAACGCTCATAGTTGCATGTGTGATTTTCAAGTTTCCAATGGTCTCGTTTTGCATGTTTATTGCTAAAAGTTTCATCTTCAAAATATTGCATATTTATTGGTCAAAATTGCATGTTTAATGGTGGTGGAAGTTGCATATTCAAGGCTCATAGTTGCATGTGTGATTTTCAAGTTTCCAATGGTCTCGTTTTGCATGTTTATTGCTAAAAGTTTCATCTTCAAAATATTGCATATTTATTGGTCAAAATTGCATGTTTAATGGTGGAAGTTGCATATTCAACGCTCATAGTTGCATATGTGATTTTCAAGTTTCCAATGGTCTCGTTTTGCATGTTTATTGCTAAAAGTTTCATCTTCAAAATATTGCATATTTATTGGTCAAAATTGCATGTTTAATGGTGGAAGTTGCATATTCAACGCTCATAGTTGCATGTGTGATTTTCAAGTTTCCAATGGTCTCGTTTTGCATGTTTATTGCTAAAAGTTTCATATTCAAAATATTGCATATTTATTGGTCAAAATTGCATGTTTAATGGTGGAAGTTGCATATTCAACGCTCATAGTTGCATGTGTGATTTTCAAGTTTCCAATGGTCTCGTTTTGCATGTTTATTGCTAAAAGTTTCATATTCAAAATATTGCATATTTATTGGTCAAAATTGCATGTTTAATGGTGGAAGTTGCATATTCAACGCTCATAGTTGCATGTGTGATTTTCAAGTTTCCAATGGTCTCGTTTTGCATGTTTATTGCTAAAAGTTTCATCTTCAAAATATTGCATATTTATTGGTCAAAATTGCATGTTTAATGGTGGAAGTTGCATATTCAAGGCTCATAGTTGCATGTGTGATTTTCAAGTTTCCAATGGTCTCGTTTTGCATGTTTATTGCTAAAAGTTTCATCTTCAAAATATTGCATATTTATTGGTCAAAATTGCATGTTTAATGGTGGAAGTTGCATATTCAACGCTCATAGTTGCATATGTGATTTTCAAGTTTCCAATGGTCTCGTTTTGCATGTTTATTGCTAAAAGTTTCATCTTCAAAATATTGCATATTTATTGGTCAAAATTGCATGTTTAATGGTGGAAGTTGCATATTCAACGCTCATAGTTGCATGTGTGATTTTCAAGTTTCCAATGGTCTCGTTTTGCATGTTTATTGCTAAAAGTTTCATCTTCAAAATATTGCATATTTATTGGTCAAAATTGCATGTTTAATGGTGGAAGTTGCATATTCAACGCTCATAGTTGCATGTGTGATTTTCAAGTTTCCAATGGTCTCGTTTTGCATGTTTATTGCTAAAAGTTTCATCTTCAAAATATTGCATATTTATTGGTCAAAATTGCATGTTTAATGGTGGAAGTTGCATATTCAACGCTCATAGTTGCATGTGTGATTTTCAAGTTTCCAATGGTCTCGTTTTGCATGTTTATTGCTAAAAGTTTCATCTTCAAAATATTGCATATTTATTGGTCAAAATTACATGTTTAATGGTGGAAGTTGCATATTCAATGCTCATAGTTGCATGTGTGATTTGTCATTTGGCTTCCCAGAAGCCCTTGACTTTTTGGCCTTGCCCTTTTGAATATGCTTCTTCTTTCGCACACCTCCAGTTGCCTTGGGCCCAGCCCTAGGTCCATGAGATGTCGATGCAAAGTGCGCCTCGCGCTTGTTGCCATTTAGAAACTCCTTTTCAGCCTCCTTGAGAGTTGACAGTAAATCTCCAAGAGTATCACTAGTGTTCATCAATCTCTGCCTCAAAGACTATCCCCATGTTGGCCGGCTCATCGATGTCAGCGACCATCTGAGCCACGTGGGACTCAACAGACATGTCATCTGTCATGCGTGAGCGAAAGAGCTTCTTGACTAACTCATACCTCTGCATCCTCTTGTTAGAGCGATGCAGATCTTGCAACCTTGCTAACATATTATAAGGATTCAAGTCCTTATTTTGTCTGCGAAAGTGCTGAGTCATCGAAGCAAGCATAATGGACTGAGTTGTGTCACAATCATCGCTGTGAGTCTTCCAAAGCTCCAGCTCAAGTGTCTCAGTCGGTCCGGGTTTTGGCCCAAGAGGTCTTTGTATAGTATACAACAGCCTCTCTGAACCTAGGACAATCCTAAGGTTCATTTCCCAATCTGCAAAATTTGTGCCCTTGAAGACATTATCTCCCATGATAATATCACGGACATTTCCTTTGCCAGTCATCTTGATCTACGATAGTCTAACTATCTAGTCAACGATAATGGGTACAGTCTAACTGTTACATAGAAAAATAACAATATATTAGTCCAACTAATAAAGTAATATTAACGAATTTATTTGAAAGCGCGTAAAGCTAAGTATCTGAATGAAATTGCAAATTCAATACTAGCCTCCCACTATTTTTCGGCGAGCCTCTAACCCTCTGTCGAGTACTCGGGAAACCTAGTTTCCTAGTGGGCTAGGATCTCGTTAAATAACATACAACCTTGACTTTGGCCAACAAGCTGTATGAAACTTAACTAGGAAGATCTCGAAGATCAATTGGATCTCATCCAACTCCTAGATCCGGTAGGTGGACATCCAAGTCCGAAACACATATACTTTATATATGCCAATATGTCAAACATATTTTCCTAACCTTTTTCCTCTGAATCAACTAAGCCTTGGCTTGGCACAACAAGCTTAATGATTCCAGTTAAGTGGGACCCATTGACATGGAAAGTTTCGTAATCAATGTCGATGGACAAGAAGTGATCTTGACTTTGGCCAACAAATCACAACTTGGACAAGACACCGATATGTAACAAAACCTTCATGATTCAAACACATCCGCAATTGACAAGGCCTTGACTTTGGCCAACAAGCCAATGCCAACTTTGGATCTTGAGTAAGAATCACTCAACGGAAGGAAAAACGCTTAATATGTTTTTGAGGGTTTTTCGCGTAAATTGGCATCCAATTTATTATCTTTGATTAGGTCTCTGTTGGAGTTTTTTTCAAGGTCCCAAGATCAAAACTCAAGCATGAATATCAAGTGAATACAACGACGGAAGTGCGGAATACTTACATCGAGCGGTTGAGCGACGATTTGGGCAACAAAAAATCAAATTCTGCACACTTTAGCAATGCAGTGGGCTGCTGTGAACAGTGTATTTCGCCCCTTGTCTTCAAGTTTTGAAGCTCCAAGCTTCACCGAATGGCTTCCCGGCTCATGGGTTAACTTCCCTTATCACCTTGGCATGATCCCGGAGTGTGCTAGCACTCTTGTTTTGCCACAAAACACACTTGCTTCCCCCATTTTCTTTTGTCAAATTCGGCAGTTCACTGCCTAAGAAAAATAGAAAATGGCTTGAGAGAAGAGAGGAGAAGAAGAGGAGAGAGAGGCGGCAAAGTAAGCCTACTTTGCTTTTTCGGTTTTGGCTTTAGATTATATACCAAATGCACATGAAATTAAATCTAATTCATTTCAAACACATTTGGTTTAAATCCAACCACACACATCACCTTTTGTCAACAAGTCACATCACATCACTTTTCAAACATCAATCAATCCAATCAATTGTCACATCACTCAAAGTGACATGATTTGACGCTTGATGTGACGCTAGATGCGACTAGCGATTTGACGCTTGATTTGACGTGCCGCACTCGAATTCTAAATACGAATGCGCTCGTAAAAATCTCGGGCTCGGGTTCGTTAATTCCAAATTAACGAATTTTCCGTTGCGTCGTAATTAAACGATTACGCCAAGCGAAATCACTATTCACGTCGCTAACGAATTAATTCTAAATTAATTCGTTCGCCCGAATTAAAATCTAATTTTAATTCCGCGTCGAAATCTAATTTCGATTAATATATCAAATATATTAATTCCTCGATTAATTCCAAATTAATGTTTCTCTCTCTTTAATCGTTATTTTATCCTAGATAAAATATCTCCGCAATTAATCCCAGATTAATTTTCTCTCTCATCTAATTAATCCCAGATTAATATAAGTGCGAGTCATACGTCATCGGTGAATCTTTGGGAAGCGACCCATGAGATCCCCGGATATGTTGGTAGTCAAATCGGTCGTCGGACTATCCGAACACGTAAGTACCTCGTACTACGTTTTACCGATTTACAAGACAATGTTGGCTTCTAGCAAAGCACCATGTCTATCCAATTCTCCGGAAACATCCTTACAGGAATAAGGATCTATATCAAGCGTAGTATACCGTAGTATTGTGCGTATCGGCCCAGTATCGGATAATCACGTGCTAGGGCTGGGGCTGGATAAGTGTCTACCCCGTCCGAAGCACATATCGGATGTCTGGTAACATAGTCTCTATAATCGGATATACATGACCTGGTCACAATATCCCGATTGGTTGCGCAACACTCAAGAGCACTAGTACCGTATCCTGCGTGACATCATCTCCAATATGACTGAAGTGACACTTCCGTCTTGACATCACACCCAATACTCTACGACTCTCTAATAAACCCAGAAGTGGTGTACACAGAACCGGTCAAAGCCCCCTACCACCAAAACCAAAGTTTATCGATTATCGTAAGTATTAGCGATGCAAGTCTCAGGTTAAGACTATACACACCTACCTTGATTTCGGCCTCCCATAGACACATAGTCATAATACCAATGGGATTCCGAAGGGTCTATCCAGAGCGAAGCTGTTTCCCGTACCATCGGTGAAACACGACCTCCTATCGCACTTGCATAAGTATCCAATACTTATATATATGAGAACTATGTCGTTGTGCCCTCACAACGCAACAAGTGCAATACTAGCCTATTCCGCATTATCGATGTCCAGTCTCGATAATACTACGGCTAGGGATATTTAATGATTAATCATTCGTGGACTGATACTGTCTCATATCATCTCAGTCCAGGAACTAATCATAGGGACCTCTCTTCATTTATATATCTATGGTGATCTAATCACAAATGATGAGAGTGCAATTTCCTTATTACATAGTTAATTTGCTACAACAACACAATGTTCTGTGCAAATAGTGACGCTATGGGTCATATTATCCAACAATCTCCCACTTGGCAAGTAGCGAGTCACTCAAGTGTCCTACACCCGAACTATGTACGGTTCGCTCAAATTGCTGAGGAAAGGTTTTCGTCAGCGGATTTGTTTGATTATCATTTAACGCGATTTATACGATCATCACATCGCCACGATGTATGATCCGAACGAATCAGATGATATAGAAGTATATATCTGGATCGTTGATGAGACCATTAATTCTTTAGCCTGTGCTGATGCCTAGCTCAGCTGCTAACAGAACTATATCTAATCTAATTAGATATGTATCGACCCAAATGACTTCTATTGCTGCCTCAGCTACTGCAATTAACCCGCATTTGTTGTTTATGCGGTAACAGTATCTTGCTTGGAAGATTTCCAGCTTATTGCACCGTTATTCAAACTGTATAGTACCGTTTGCGACTTTTAGTCATCTTTATCGGTTATAGGAAACTTGCTACAGTGATCCCAGTCACTTCAAGTTCTCCTACTCCATAGACTAAGACAGCATCCTTAGTTCTCTAAGATACTAACAGATGTTCCTAACATCAATCCAGTGACTATCACTCGGATTGTCCTGTTTGTGAATCCATATGCTCAAAGCGTATGATACACCAGGTCTTGTACATTTTTCAATGTACGGTTCCACGGAGAGTATTTCGAAAGCCAAGCTTTCCCCGACATTTATTTTATGGGAATATCATTTCCAAGAAATGACGTATTATCATTATTTTATAGGACAGACACTGTCAGTGCGCTCCCACTAACCCTCTTATATACAAAAGAATTATTTTCATTTTGAATTAAATCATACACCATTATGATTACATCAAAATGATAATTCCAAGAACTTATGCTCGCGTCAGCAAGCATTATCCAAATGGATCTACCGTGGCAATAGGTAAAAGGTTGAATCGTAATCAACACAATGTCGATAACGATACCTTTCCGTTAAAAGCCTAGCTTTATACGTTGGTATGTTGCCATCCATGTACGTCTTCCTTGAAGACTTATATAGTACCAATAGGCACAATGCCATGTGGTACATCAACTAGTATCCAAACTGGTTGATATACATGGAATCCATTTCGGACTCATGACACTTTGTCATAATAGGGAGTCGATACCTCGTATCACTTCCTTTGTTCTCGTGTACTCGAAGATTAATGGTATAGTTTCATCCTTGATGAACTATATATGTTCCATTAAGATTCAGTGCCTAGAACATATATACTACTCCGATTTTCATCGAGTAATACTATCCTCCCACTTACCACTGCATATCGGTATTCCTCTTAGGAAAACCGCATGGTGAGCAACAATCAATTGTTCTCTCTTGTGAGGTGTATAAGTACAATTCTTATGGTATCCCTAGGATGACCTACAATTGGCACTTATCATATTTGGGTTTTAGTTTGGTATCATCCAAACATATGCCAAGCATACCCAAAAAGTCAGGAGTGAGAAACCCGGTTTCTTTCCCGTTATATCTAATATGATATCTGTCAAACAGATTATTATGGAACCTTATTCAAAATAAGTTCTTGCACTGTTTAAAGCTTATCCGTTGAAGGAAATGGTAGCTCAAAGCGACTCGTGATTAACCTTATTATGTCTCACAAAATTCGGTTAATCCTGTTCGGACACACCGTCAAAATGACGTGTTCCGAGAGGAGTCCTCATTGAAAGAATACTATACTCTTTCAAGTATACGAGAAACTTACTAATTAAGTATTTTCATTACGGTCTTACCGTGATGGTGAAATACTATAACCGATCTGTTTGTCTATTCCGTGTCGAAACTATAAAAGTTTTCGATTTGTGTTCTTCAAAAGAAACACACAACCATTACGCGATGCCACATCCGTATAGGTCACGTAATATTCATATCCACCTCTAGCCTAGCTAGACACGGGCCCACTTGCTTCACTATGAACTAGGGCTAACAGATCGGTGGCATTTTCACTTTTACCGAGTAAAGGTGTTTTAAGCACTTTGCTTAATAAACTAGATTCGTAGACTTTATTTGAATGGAATCAAATTAGTCCTAGTACCCACTCTTCGAAAGTGTGGATATACGATTCTTGTTTGATTGTGTCCCAGACAACAATGCCACAATTAGTTTCTCAATTGATCAAATCAGTTTGAGCTATTTATTTGTCATGTTATGTATTTGAGATATTATTTATATTCAAAATATAAACTCTGTTATTCACATCTAATGTGTTTATCTCAATATCATCTTTATATAATAAAACACTTTAGTGTTCTAGAATATAAAGGTACACCCGCAGCGGGTTATACACTGATATAAAGACAATGTTTCTAGTCAAACTAGTTACATTTTAACAGTTCCCTAATTTAAGTACATACCCAGGGTAATTCCTAAAATTAGGTATCTACGGTTAAAACAGCGACTATCGTCCCGTTTTCAATTCGTAGAGTAATCTCATCTGAAGTCAGTATCCTGCTTAAAGCAGATCCTGCACAACAATACATATTTATGTATCACACTAAGTATTTAAAATCCAATTTCAATACTAGTTGTGAACATAATTATGACAAACATATTTGAAGTAAGAGCCTTGCTCGTCTTCAATTCCTTCTTAGGATTTGTCCTATTATCTTCCTAGAAGACCTAATCCTTAATTCTGATTCAGAAATTAGGGAGTCTACTTTGACAAGTATAATGGATTAAGCGCTAAAGTTATCATTATATGAATATTCCAAATTTCATATTCCACTTATTCGCTTAACTCCGGGCTTTAGGCATAATTCATTTTTATCAAATAAAATAACTTATTAATTTCCAAGACCATCTTGAAATTATTCCCAATTAGAAAATTAAATCATTTAAAATATTTTAATCCAAGATTATATTTTAAATATCCAACTTTTCAATTTTATCTTGATTACAATAGTCCAACTATTTAATCAACGATTAGTGGTACTATTTATTATAATGATTATAATAGTCCAACTATATAATCAAATATAATCCAAATTAATTAACCTCAATTACATTGATTACTATAATCCAATTATAAAATCAACTGTAAACTGAAATTAATTAATTCAAATATATTGATTAATATAATCCAATTATATATAATCAACTATAATACAGTCCAACTGTTTATTAAAACAACAATTTAAATATTAGTCCAACTAACATTTAATAATACGACGAAATAAATATAAATGAGCGTGTTTAGCGAGTAATTGAACGAATGTTGCAAATTCAATACTTGCCTCCCACTATTTTTCGTCGAGCCTCTAACCCTCTGTGGAGTACTCGGGAAACCGCGTTTCCTAGTGGGCTAGGATCCTGTCAAATAACATACAACCTTGACTTTGGCCAACAAGCTGTATGTTATTTAACCAGGTAGATCTCACAGATCAATTGGATCCAATCCAATTCCCAGATCCGGTTAGGTGGACATCCAAGTCCTAAACATATTACTTATGCCAATGTATCTAATACATTTTCCTAACCATATCCTCCGAATCATCTAGGCCTTGGCTTTGGCACAACAAACCTAATGATCCAGTTAAGCGGGACCCATTGACAAGGAAAGTTTCGTAATCAATGTCGTTGGACAAGAAGTGATCTTGACTTTGGCCAACAAATCACAACTTGGACAAGACACCGATGTGGAACAAAACCCTCATGATTCAAGTACATCCAATTGACAAGGTCTTGACTTTGGCCAACAAACCAATGCCAATTGGATCTTGAACAAGAATCATTCAATGGAAGGATAATCGCTTAATATAGATTGAGGGATTTTCGCGTGCAAATTGGCTACCAATTTATTATCTTTGTTAGGTCTCATCATCATACACCCTTAAACATGCATTCTAAATACATAATAAAGCGAGTATGAAATAAAAAATATAATGATATGCGGATGGATACTTTACATTGATCCTAGATCAAATCTCTCATTTTCTCTCTCCAAAGCTAGCACTTGTATTTACTTCTACCCGTTACACTACACTTCTAAAGAAACCTCATATACATAGAGGGGAATAGGTGAGAAGAGAATACAAAGAGTATAAAGGTGATAAGGCTGGACACGCAGGTCCAATTTATAAATCAAATTTATTACAATTTCCAAAATTGTCCCACCCGACTAATATCCATCCGATATACATTATTCATGCATCGCAACCATGTATTCACTCAAGCATGTTATCAATCAATCTAATCCAATTAATTAATCTGATAATTAGTGATCATCCAATGTTCAAACAACGATTTGATTTTGTTCGAGTTAAACTCGTTTTTGCGAATAAGTACTTAAAGTACGAATTCTCGAATTAAATTAAACTACATAATTAAATCTAATTTAATATGTATTTAATACTAATCCAATTATTTAATTCCAAATTAAATCTTACACTTTATTTACGAACCTTACGACTTAAATTCCAAATTTAATCGTTTCGGGTCTCAAAGCCCGATGAATATCCAATATTAATTTAATTAAAGTCTAATGGGCTTTTAATTAATTTCTTAAGGCGTGGACTTTTGGTCAATTCGTGTCAACCGAATAACCAAAATCCAATCCGGGAGTTACCCCATAAGCCTAGAAATCAATCTTGGCCCATTAGGCCCAATTAAACTTTAAAGGTCCATAAGTCGCATTTGGGCTTTATGGTAGCGGTTTTGGGCCTAATTGGATCCAACCAATTTTGCCTAAACCTAACTTTGTACAACAAAGCCCAATAAGCCCATTTACAACAATTCAAGCTCAATTTCCAAAATTAGCCTTATTAATTAAATTACACAAATCCAATCTCGCAATTTAATTACCTAAAGTGTATATCATGATTAATCACCTAAACTATTATTTCCAAAACACAAATTAGGCTAATTAATCATACTCAATTTCATCATCACATGTCCAACATGTCAAGATTAAAATCAAACTCATTACATGCTTTACTTTATTCTTGGCAATAAGGTTAATTACATGTCCGATTTGTTTCAATCCAATTAAAACCAATTCGACATCAAATCAACATACTCTCAATCGTTTCAAGTCATCCAATGATCAACGAAACAAAATTACCAAGATTTAGGGCATATTCCTATTCGGCCAACACATCAAAATTGGGGAAATTTGTTCTAAACAAATTTAATCAAATTGATCCAACCAATCATCAATTAAACATGTATTAAGCATACTTAATCATCCAATTTCATAATTGCATGCTCAATTTCATTTTACCCAATTTCAAGTTTCATGACATACATTCAAAATTGGGGAAATTTTTCTAAACAATATTTAATCAAATTGATCCAACCAATCATCAATTAAACATGTATTAAGCATAATTAATCATCCAATTTCATAATTACATGCTCAATTTCATTTTTCCCAATTTAAAGTTTCATGACATACTTGGCAATTTGGGGATTTTTCGTCCAAATCGAATTCAATCCAATTGATTCCGCAATCGACGTTAAATCATCATCCCGAATGATTTCCAACACTTCCAATTGTCAAAAATCAAAAATCCCAAGACATTAAAATGCATATCATTTTCGGCCAAGAGGAAAATTTGGGGAAAAATGATCCAATCAAGTTTTCTTCAAATTGACATAATCAATCATCAATACAAACACAATTAAGCATACAAATCCATCCAATTTCATTTATCATGCTCACAATCAAGTTTGCCCAAATTTTATCCCTAACTTTTCATGCTTTTAACCTAAGCTCATGATGCCATTGTTGGAGTTTTTTTCAAGGTCCCAAGATCAAAACTCAAGCATGAATATCAAGTGAATACAACGACGGAAGTGCGGAATACTTACATCGAGCGGTTGAGCGACGATTTGGGCAACAAAAAATCAAATTCTGCACACTTTAGCAATGCAGTGGGCTGCTGTGAACAGTGTATTTCGCCCCTTGTCTTCAAGTTTTGAAGCTCCAAGCTTCACCGAATGGCTTCCCGGCTCATGGGTTAACTTCCCTTATCACCTTGGCATGATCCCGGAGTGTGCTAGCACTCTTGTTTTGCCACAAAACACACTTGCTTCCCCCATTTTCTTTTGTCAAATTCCAGTTCACTGCCTAAGAAAATAGAAAATGGCTTGAGAGAAGAGAGGAGAAGAAGAGGAGAGAGAGGCGGCAAAGTAAGCCTACTTGCTTTTTTTCGGTTTTGGCTTTAGATTATATACCAAATGCACATGAAATTAAATCTAATTCATTTCAAACACATTTGGTTTAAATCCCAACCACACACATCACCTTTTGTCAACAAGTCACATCACATCACTTTTCAAACATCAATCAATCCAATCAATTGTCACATCACTCAAAGTGACATGATTTGACGCTTGATGTGACGCTAGATGCGACTAGCGATTTGACGCTTGATTTGACGTGCCGCACTCGAATTCTAAATACGAATGCGCTCGTAAAAATCTCGGGCTCGGGTTCGTTAATTCCAAATTAACGAATTTTCCGTTGCGTCGTAATTAAACGATTACGCCAAGCGAAATCACTATTCACGTCGCTAACGAATTAATTCTAAATTAATTCGTTCGCCCGAATTAAAATCTAATTTTAATTCCGCGTCGAAATCTAATTTCGATTAATATATCAAATATATTAATTCCTCGATTAATTCCAAATTAATGTTTCTCTCTCTTTAATCGTTATTTTATCCTAGATAAAATATCTCCGCAATTAATCCCAGATTAATTTTCTCTCTCATCTAATTAATCCCAGATTAATATAAGTGCGAGTCATACGTCATCGGTGAATCTTTGGGAAGCGACCCATGAGATCCCCGGATATGTTGGTAGTCAAATCGGTCGTCGGATTATCCGAACACGTAAGTACCTCGTACTACGTTTTACCGATTTACAAGACAATGTTGGCTTCTAGCAAAGCACCATGTCTATCCAATTCTCCGGAAACATCCTTACAGGAATAAGGATCTATATCAAGCGTAGTATACCGTAGTATTGTGCGTATCGGCCCAGTATCGGATAATCACGTGCTAGGGCTGGGGCTGGATAAGTGTCTACCCCGTCCGAAGCACATATCGGATGTCTGGTAACATAGTCTCTATAATCGGATATACATGACCTGGTCACAATATCCCGATTGGTTGCGCAACACTCAAGAGCACTAGTACCGTATCCTGCGTGACATCATCTCCAATATGACTGAAGTGACACTTCCGTCTTGACATCACACCCAATACTCTACGACTCTCTATAAACCCAGAAGTGGTGTACACAGAACCGGTCAAAGCCCCCTACCACCAAACCAAAGTTTATCGATTATCGTAAGTATTAGCGATGCAAGTCTCAGGTTAAGACTATACACACCTACCTTGATTTCGGCCTCCCATAGACACATAGTCATAATACCAATGGGATTCCGAAGGGTCTATCCAGAGCGAAGCTGTTTCCCGTACCATCGGTGAAACACGACCTCCTATCGCACTTGCATAAGTATCCAATACTTATATATATGAGAACTATGTCGTTGTGCCCTCACAACGCACACAAGTGCAATACTAGCCTATTCCGCATTATCGATGTCCAGTCTCGATAATACTACGGCTAGGGATATTTAATGATTAATCATTCGTGGACTGATACTGTCTCATATCATCTCAGTCCAGGAACTAATCATAGGGACCTCTCTTCATTTATATATCTATGGTGATCTAATCACAAATGATGAGAGTGCAATTTCCTTATTACATAGTTAATTTGCTACAACAACACAATGTTCTGTGCAAATAGTGACGCTATGGGTCATATTATCCAACAGTCTCATCATACACCCTTAAGCATGCTTCTAAAACATCATAAGGCGCAAAAGTAAATTAATAACGATATGCGGATGGATATTTAAACAGATTGTTCCTAGAACAAATCGCTCTCTTTCCTCTCCCCGACTAGAACTATTCTAACTCCTACCCTTTTACAAAATACAATAAAGAAACCTATACATAGAGGGGAATAGGTGAGAAGAGAATTACAAGGAGTAATGAGATTAAAGGCTGGACACGCAGGTCCAATTTAATAAATTCTAAACTTATTACAATTTCCAAATTGCCTTTGCCCTTCTAATATCCATCCGATATACGTTATTCATACATCACATTTATGTATTGAATCAAAACATGTTTATTACAATCAATCTAATCCAATTAATTAATCTTTGATTAGTGACCATCCAATGTTCAAACAATGATTTGATTTGCGCGAGTCCAACTCGTTTGAG
The DNA here is from genome assembly GCA_019454045.1 of Zanthoxylum bungeanum. Classification (NCBI taxonomy): domain Eukaryota; kingdom Viridiplantae; phylum Streptophyta; class Magnoliopsida; order Sapindales; family Rutaceae; genus Zanthoxylum; species Zanthoxylum bungeanum. Next base: position 14,481 of record SKCR01026475.1, read on the forward strand.
AATAAATACTTTTGAGTACGTATTCTTGAATTATATCGAACTACAACTTAAATCCAATTTATTTGTATTCAATACTAATTCTTATTTAATTCCAAATTAAATATTTACACTTACATAGTTGCCTTAAAGACTTGGATTCCAAATCCAATCTTGATGGGTCTCAAAGGCCCAATAACATCCAATGTCATTTTAATTAAAGTCCAATGAGCTTTTAATTGATTCTTAAGGCATGGGCTTTGGCCATAATGGATCAAACCCAAAATGCCAAGGCCCAATAGGAATCACCCTATTGCCATCAAATCAATTTAGGCCCATTAGGCCCAATCAAATACTTTAAAGGGTCAAGTCATGTATTTGGACTTCATGGAATTGGTTTTGGGCCCAATTGGATCAAATCCAAAAGTCCAAAACCAAACTTGGTCAAACCATGCCCATTAGGCCCAAATACACACTTTTAGCCCAATTCAATTTTAAAGGCATATTTACATAATTATAATATTCCAAATATCACAATTATTTTAATTAAAGTGTATTAGCCATAATTAATTAATTAAACTCAATATTTCCAAAATATTAATTAACTTAATTAATCATGCTTAAACTAATAATTCATGCTTAACATAAAATCAAGCCCAAAACACATCATTGCATGCTTGAGACATATTGAAGCCTAATATCATCATTTCATGCTCAACATGCACTTTGATTTTAACATGAACATTATAGACATTGATTCTAATCATATTAAACCAACTATCATCATTTAAACATGCATCCAAATACATTATTTCATGTTTTAAAAAACAAAAAACTGCAGTGCATAAGGCAGTGAGTTTCGGCCATGCTAAGGAATTTTTAATTTTTGTTGCTTTTGATTTATTTGAAATCTAATCATGCATAACTCTAAGTTATCATGTTGTAAACATACTCAAAGCATCAATTTCAAAAAATCATGCTCAAATCAAAAAGCCCCAAATTTTTAGGTTCAAGAACCCTAAAAATTATCATGCTTAAATTAGGCTCATGATACCATTGTTAGTGTTCCAAGAACAATATAAGGATCTAATAAGCATGCATAATAAAAGATTTGATCATTATAAGGTGCGGAATATGCTTACAATGAGTTTTGGAGCTTTTAAAAATTTGAGATCCAAGATCTCCAAGATCCAAGCTTTAGGATGATTCCAAGCTTTAGGATGATTCCAAGCTATTGAGTAGTTTCCCTATCACCTTTGTTCACTTCCAAAGTGCTAGCTTTTGTTGATTTGAAAACAAATCAAACAGAAGAGAGGGGAAGAATTTCGGCCAAGCCAAGCTCTTTAGGGTTTGTGTTTTTTATTTTTGTCACAAGTGTTACCAAAGTTGAAAATGCCTTTTTGTTATTTACCAAAAGGTGAAACCATTTCACCTTTTACCCAATACAAGGTAGAGATTGGTAAATGGTTTTCATAAAGGCAAAACAAGGTGGTTGTGTGGTGGGAACACCTACCACACTTTTGGCTCCAAATATTTGAATCCGAAATTCAAATATCTCTACGGGCATTTGCCGCGGCTCGGTTCCGTTTAATCCGATTAAACGATCCTTCGTCGCTAAATAATTAAATCTAATTTAATTAAATAACGATGCCTCGCAAATATATTACGAACGTCGTTCATGAACTAATTTTAAATTAATTCGTTCGTTCGCATTAAAGTCCGACTTTAATCTCGTAATGAAATCCAATCTATTTTAATATATCCGATATATTAATTTTAGCCCATTTGAATAAATTAAATAGAAAAATCAAATTTAACTATTAAATTTATTTTACCGATTAATTCCAAATTAATTGCATTCTTTCGCCACTGCACACTTTTAATCCCAGATTAAATAAAGCCCATATTAATCCCAGATTAATTTTCTCTCTCTTAATTAATCCCAGATTAATTCCAATTTAAGTCAACTGTCATCGGTGAATCATTGGGAAGCGACCCAAGAGATCTCTGGATATGTTGGCAGTAAATCCGGTAATCGAACTATCCGATAAAGCGAGTACCTCGTACTACATGCTTATCGATTTACAAGACATGGTTGGCTTCTAGCAAAGCACTGTGCCTACCCAATTCTCCAGAAATATTCTTACTGGAATATATAATCTATGTCAAACGTAGAATACCTAGTATCTCGTATTTCGATCCAGTATCAAATGTCACGTGCTAGTCCTGGGGCTGGAATAGTGTCTGCCCCGTACGAAGCACATATCGGATATCAAACAACTAGTCTCTTTGAATCGGATAATCATGACCTTGTCACATTATCCCGATGGTTGCAACACAATAGAGAACGAGTTATGAATCTCTGCGTGATCATCATCTCCATATGTCTGGAGTGACACTTCCGTCTTGACATCACATCCAATACACTACGATTCTCGATAAACCCAATAGAGACGTACACAGAACCTGTTAAAGCTCTGGACGACCAAAACTAAAGTTTACCGATTGTCGCAAGTATTAGCGATGTAAGTCTCAGGTTAAGACCAAATACATCTACCCTGACGCGGACTCCCATAGACACATATACATACTACCAATGGGATTCCGCGGGGTCTATCTAGAGCGAAGCTGTTTTCCGTACCATCGGTAAAACACAACCTCCTATCGCACTTGCATAAGTATCCTATACTTAAACATATGAGAACTGTGCCGTTATGCTCTCACAACGCGCACAAGTGCAATACTAGTCTATTCTGCATTATCGATGTCCAGTCTCGATAATACTACGACTAGGGATATTTAATGATTAAACCTTTATGGATTGATACTGTCTCATATCATCTCAATCCGGAACTAATCATATGGACTTTTACCATTTATATATCATAATAAATAAATTACGAAATGAAATGATAAAAGGCAATTTCAATATTACATAGTCAGTTTTGTACAAAACACAATGTCTTTTACAAACAGTGACGCTATGGGTCATAATTGTCTAACACAACTAACCCTGGCATTTCTTTACCTTATTTGGTGAAAAATACTAGAAATATACTAGCATTCATCAGCCAGTTGAAGATTTAAGAAATGTATATAAAAACAAATATTCATTATTCAACTGCTTAGCTAATTGTGTCCTGTCGAAGGATATACTAACTATTATTAGTTTTATATTCATCTTCAAAAAAGATTATAAAACAGCTGAATGCAAGTGGGAAAATGAAAGCTTACTGCTGCCAACCATAGCAATGGTCTTTCCAGCAGGTACAGTAAGGGAAAAGTTGTTAAGGATCTGAACTTCTAGCCTTGAAGGATATGAGAAATCAACATTTTACAGTTCTACGAGTCCAGAAACTGAGTCCAATGCCAAACCAGTTTCACTATTTCTATCAATACTAGGCTTATGGTCAACTATGGTTCGAACCTCGGTGTCAAAATATTAAATGTCTTGGTTCAAAACTGCTTCTAGGTACTTGATCCTCATCTTGGTTGATTGCCTCTCACCAGTCCACATCCAACATGATATTTCTGAAACCAATTCACGAGCTCTGTTAATTGAGCAAACAAGCAAATGAAGCAGAGCCAAAAAAAAAAAAAAGCAAGCAACTGACCTGCCTATGAAGAAATGAGTCACTGAGGAATTAGGTCAAATGGAAAGAGGGAGAAGTGAGTGACTGAGGAATTAGGTGAAAGAATATTGAGATGAAACAAATATATAATTGTAATCAGTTAAAAAAGGGTGTACCGGTTATTTTTCCTTTTTAATTATTTATTATTTTTTTTAAATTATTAAATCTGACCGTTGGATTCACTCAAAGTGAGTAAATAAATTAATATATGGAACTGTGATGCTCTACGAAGCATTTGAATATGAAAAGAAAGTTCAACGTAGTAGTCCCATCATACAAATCAAGAACTAAACGTAAGCAGTAGCAGTAATGATCTACTCTAAGTTGTGCTGGTGCCGACTCCCAGAGTATCCATAAATTAATAACTGCAAGCAAAGGTCATTCAAAAGATTAAACTTATGTATCTGGAAGATTGTATGGCACAGATTGGCAATGGCTATTTTCTTCACAGGAGAAACAAAAGAAAACTGCATGATCCAAAAGCCCATCAACCTAAAAAAATATCAAATAATACAACCTACTTTCAGTACCTGAAGATTATGGGGTCCCAGAGCATCCTAAAAGCTACTTCAAACAGAAATTTCTAAGTACATTCATAATAAGATGTGGCTACAAATACAGGATAAAAACCTTGTTAAATTAAATTATATAATAATCATCTCCAGCCTCACTAACATTTAGAAAATAATGTGACAAAAATGTCTTTTATAACAATTTACAGAAAGAGAACAACCAGGACAATGAGCATAAACAGCTTCTGGTAAAGATAATATCATGAGATCATTCAATATCAAACAATCATACATAAGAAGGGATTAGCAATTAACAAACAATATCACAACCTTTAAAAATAAAACAAACATTAATTTTCTATTGATATAACCCAATCACAACCTTTAGAAATAGAACAAACATTAATTTTCTAATTTCAGCTTCTTGGTCAAAATGTGAATGTCTGAGAACCAAATGCAGATAATAACCAGAGAATATATAAACTAGCACAAACCTTAACCCAATCATCTTCAACCTCACAAATATTTAGAAAAAAGTGTGACCAAAATGTCTTTTATAGCAATTTACAGAATGAGAACAACCAGTACAGTCAACATAAACAACTTCGGGAAATAATAAATCAAAATTAGCCACAGGAAAAATAAATGTAGATAACAATGGATCAGCTGCTGCATTGGGTGATGAAACTACACAAGAAGAGCCCCCATAAAGGACTGTAAATTTTCCCCTCGCAGCTCTTTCCTCGACAGAGTAAATGTTCAAGTTAAGGAATTCACAGCATTTTGTCAAATCTACATCTGGATTACATTTTGAGGGGAAACCTTAAAAAGTGTAGGAATGCCTACATCAAATGCAAAATAGAGAAATGTATGGCTAGCACAATGTCTCGTATATTGTGGGATCATGAAAACACCTTAAAGATGAAGAAATATTTTAACAGATCAATAAAGACAAAAATCAAACTCAATTATCATGAAAAGTGATTTAAAACTCCAACAATAACCTCAAGTCTCAACTCAGTTCACCTCTTTAGCAACCATGAAAGTTAGATCCAAAGCATTAGGATGTTGAATGATTCAGTAAATTATATCACAATCAATAAATAATTCAAGAACACAGCAAAGCAAGAATCAATCAACAAATAATTCAAGAACAAAGCAAAGCAAGAATCAAGAAACCATTGTTTCAAAATAAAAGAATCAAGAAATTCTGAACACAAATAGATCTCTGGGAAAAAGGATATCTTAAATATATTTCCATGACTGGACAAACCTTCAAGCAGAAAGCCCTAATCATCAGATCCAATATGTGTCTCTTCCTAACGGAAAATACGTACTTTCTAACCCAATTTATACAAAGCAAAAAAAAAAAAAAAATTATATAAATAAATAAAAATTCAAACTTTTATTAATCCAAACTCACAAGAGTTAACCTTTTGGTTTTTAGACTCTCTCTTTTTCTTGAGATTATAATTTTTTATCCCCATGGCTTTCCACACGCACACCATCGGGTACTGCTGCTGTCGTGTGGCGTCACGCTCCCTCGCCAAGTAAACTTTCCACGCGAGCCCCGGCTGGCCGAGCCGATCTGGTCAAGAAGCTCGTAATCCTGTAACGGCTTCGGCCCGGTGACCTCCTATACGGTTGTTTCAACAGTCTTTCCGAACACTGCAGCGGTTTTGGCTAGGGATTGTGTTAGGGTTTTCATATTGAGAGACATTTTGATTAAAAAATCAAAATTACGCTTGAAATTATAACAGAAAATTAAATTAAAAAAAAAATGAGGATCAAATTAGAGAAGAAGCTGCTCTTTGTTCTTTCTGGCAGAAGGAATGATGAGTGAAAGAGAAATTAGGTCAAAAAAAAAAAAAAAGAGAAGTGAAACCGGATTTACCGGTTACTATAAATTTTATCACCATTTTTTAATTTAACCGTTGGATTCACTTTGAGTGAATCCAACGGCCAACATGCCCCTGGGTATGTGATACCCAGGGGTAGACCCGGCCAAGGTTCCGGTTCGGATCCGGAACCGAACCGGAACCGAACCGGAACCTAACCGGTTCGGTTAGGGTTCCTCCCCTAGCCGAACCGGTTGGAACCGTTGGAACCGTTCGGTTCCAACGGTTCCAACCGGAACCGTACGGTTCCGGTTGGAACCGGATTAATATTTTTTTTTTAATTTTTTAAATAAGAATTTTATTTGTAATTTAGTGTAATTATGTAATGTAATTTAACGTAATTTGTAATTTACATAATTTTATTTGTAATTATGTAATTTTATTTGTAATTATTTTCAAAAAAAATAATTTAAAGTAATTATTGTAATTTAACTTTTATTTTCAAAAAAAAAAAAAAAACCGAATGGAACCGGAACCGGAACCGGAACCGAACGGTTCGGTTCCGGTTCTGGTTCCGGTTCCGGTTCCATTTTAGTGTGGAACCGGAACCGAACCGGAATTACCGGTTCGGTTCGGTTCCGAACCGGAACCGAACCGCCGGCCCGGTCTACCCAGGGGTACTACAGACATGCCCATAAATAAATAAATAAATAAATAAATAAATAAACCCTCGCATCTTGGACACTTCAAAAAAAAAAAAGCGTGTTGTGTTTTGTTTTTTTTTTTATTGTTATTATTGGGTATAGGTTATAGGGGGCTATTCACCTCCCGACCAATCCATGCGTTGGATGTATGGGGAATTTAAGTAACTCCTCTGATGGAAATGTGGATTTAAATTAATTTCCCTGTATTAAATATGGGATTAGTTCTTATAATTTAGGTTAAGTAATTTGTTAATATTAAATGAATTCTCTATATAAAAAAAAATTAAATAAATAAATAAAGGTTAGTAATTATGTTATGATTTGTTGACGGGCGATTTTCGTTTCAGGAGCAATATCGGGATAGCGCTCCCGGGACAAATTCTCCTTCAACTGTGAATTTATTTGATTATTAGGGACCAAAAGTAAATTTAGTAGAAGGTAAGGAAGAATACAAATATCAACAATGGAGTTTTAACGTGGTTCGGCGGAACAAGTCCAGCCTACGTCCACGGGCACAAAATGGGATGTTGTTTTTTATTAACAAAACCAGTTCGACCGACCTGTTTTCATGGATGGCTCAATGAAAACCGAGCTGTTTGGATTACGGTGTTTTACAAGTAGTGCTCATTTTCTTTTTGTTACAAGTTTTTTGGCTCCTTTCACAAATGAATCTAACTTTCCTTTATATACTCAAGAATTACAATATTGTTCCTCCAACTTTATGACGTTTCCCAAGTGGTCTCTGACTAATTGACGGGCTCTCTCCCACAAGACTGTCATCGCCGAAAGCAAGCCTACCGTCTGACAGTCTGTCACATCACTTTGTTTTCTCCACTGCCACACGCAACAATAATGGTGCCAGCCTGTAAAGAGTCTTGGAATAATGACATGTTTAGGAAGGAAAAATCCAACAACTCTGATCTTGAAACGGACTTCGAGTTGTCGGCCAAGTGATCTACCGAGCTTCCCAAACTAATACCGTCCTGACCCAAAATATTCGAACTCATTAACTTGTTACAGGAGGTAAGATACATCAAAAAGAGCCACTGGTATTAAGTGGTCGGCCCCAACTCTGATGTTGTCGGTCTTCGAAATCTGGTCCATGTCGTGCTCTCTGGTTGGTCATGCAGAGAAAACTGGACCCGAGCTTCATGTCGGGTTGAAGATTAACACACAAACTCTGAACATGGGTCTTCCGGATGAGGAGAATTCTCTCTCTTCCCTTACAGAACTGTTCAAATACCTTAGGTGCAGAAATCCCCATCAACATCTGTCTCCTAGTTTTCGGTTCCAACGAGTGTGTGAGTTGGTGCCGGGAACTATAAAAATCTGAAGTGTGACATCAACTAGTGATCGGTCATTTGATCAAAGCGGGAAACAACTTCGGCCTCAACGTCCTCGGCCAAAAAGGATGAGATAATCAAAATTCTTGATCGGCGGACGAGGCCTTTAAACTGAATGAATCCCTCTTGAATGCTTCTGCCCAGATCAGGAAGAATGTCGAAACTGGAAAAGAGGGAGGCTGCACTGGAGGTCGAGTTGGAGAGTGCCCCGCTCAAGAGAATCGGGTATTGTACTGAGATTGTTCCAATTCTGATGCCCGATGTATTGGAATGTATGCCCTAGAGCTACATGTAATGTAAACGGTTTTTATGTATTTTGAAATAAAATGATGCATTATTCATTTATCAAATTGTTTGTTTAATTTTCGCACATTATATATCATCTTAAATACCCTAGATTACTTATGTACCTTCAGACTTAATGTATGAGTGTCATACACAAGAGATTTAAGTCTGAAGATAGTGTAGGCATTGCATTTTTTTGCATGTGAAACCCGAGGATGAGTCTCAGTTGGAGGCACTACTTTTTTAGTCGAGGAAGTTGCGGGAAACGATCGTCGGAAGGGAACCGGTATTTTGATTAATTCTTATCCGCTGGATTAGCTTCGGGTTCGCTTGTTGGACCTCCGTTTTTAAAACACATCTCACAAATTAAAATTAAAACAAATTAAATTAAACTTAAATTAAATGTTAAATCTAAAAATCACAAACCAATTAAATTAAATTAAATTAATTCACAAATTAAATCCAATTAAACTATTTCACTTCCAAATTAAAATTAAATCATTCCAAAATTAAGAAATCAATCACCTAAATTAAATAATTCCCCAACTAAAATACAAATTTCTTACCTTAAATAATTAATCAAATCCAACTATATAAACAACACAAAAAACTAAACCTCGGGTCCCCACCTCTATTCTCACGGTAAACACAAAAATATAACCCTAAGCTTCATCATCAACCTCTCATCAACTCACACGGCACACACAGATCAGCCACAAACACACACTCTCTAGGCAACACAGGCCATTCACGAACTGCAAATCACTATCACACAAACGACAGCTCATCCCTTCTCCCTCAACCAACCAAAACCAATAACCCGCCATTATCATCACAAACCAGAAACCCTAATAGCCAGACCTCTTATTCAACACTTCGCGCACAGCCCTCACACCCAGCCATCTAGCCAACCACACGTCCCTTTGCGCCCAAACTGCCAATGCTCACCTTCATCAACCCATGCAAATGAAAAACCCTATTTGACGCCACTTCCATAACATCATGTCCCCAAGCCTTCAACAGTCCATTTTCGCCCTTCACAAACACTCATCTCTCTCACACGTTCTCTCTCTCCCCATCAAAAAAAAACACAGAGTAAACCCTAAAACCCTAAAACCCTAACACACAAACTCAGCTCTCTCTCATTAAACCCACGACCCTCACACACACACTCAACACAATAAACTTCATCACGCCCCCATAACCAGCCTTCACTCAATCAGCCGAATAAAACCCATAAGCCATCTGCCACCCTAAGAAAAATTCATTCACGTGTTGCCTCATCACAGCCACTCCACTTAACACAGCCATTGCCTCTACACTGCCTTCTCGCCAACAGCCACTCAGCCCACTGACCTTCACCATGCATACTTAGCAACCCCACAAATAGATCACGTCCATGCACCCTCCACTCACGATAAAGCCACACTCAGCCAAGACCTCACAGCCTCTCGCCACTCGACAAAATCACAACAGCAAAAGCCCCCATGCAGACACCCCCTTCACGTTAAAACCCCTTTCTTCACGAGCAATCCTCATCAACCCTTCACGATAAATGCCCCTCTGCCCATCCAACACGTCCCCAACGGTTCGGGAATGAATCCCAGGGCCGAGGCCCATTTCACCAACAGTTTCAAGAATGAATCCCAGGGCCGAGGCCCATTTCGCTAGCAGTTTTGGGAATGAATCCTAGGGTCGAGGCCCGCTTTTATCAAACAACGGTTCGGGAATGGACCACTATCACATCAGTATCAGTTGGAGGGCGAAGCCCTACATCAATTTCAGTCTAGGGGCGAGGCCCATATCAGTATCAGTTTGGGCGAGGCCCATATCAGTATCAGTTTGGGCGAGGCCCATATCAGTATCAGTTTGGGCGAGGCCCATATCATTATCAGTTTGGGCGAGGCCCATATCAGTATCAGTTGGGGCGAGGCCCATATCAGTATCAGTCGGGGGCGAGGCCCATATCAGAATCAGTTTGGGCGAGGCCCATATCAGTATCAGTTGGGCGAGGCCCATATCACTATCCGTCTGGGGCGAGGCCCATATATCAGTTTGAGGGCGAGGTCCCTATTATCAGCGGTGTTGGGTCAAGGTGCCCCCGTTGTCGATTGTAGTTCCGGGTCGAGGTGCCCAGGTCGAGGTGCCCACTACATCATCATATTGAGGGCGAGGTCCCTATTGTCAGCGGTGTTGGGTCGAGGTGCCCCCGTTGTCGGTTGTAGTTCCGGGTCGAGGTGCCCAGGGTCGACGTGCCCCACTACATCATCATATTGAGGGCGAGGTCCCTATTGTCAGCGGTGTTGGGTCGAGGTGCCCAGGGTCGAGGTGCCCCCGTTGTCAGTTGTAGTTCCGGGTCGAGGTACCCAGGGTCGAGGTACCCAGGGTCGAGGTGCCCACTACATCATCATATTGAGGGCGAGGTCCCTATTGTCAGCGGTGTTGGGTCGAAGTGCCCAGGATCGAGGCCCCCGTTGTCGGTTGCAGTTATTGGGATGCGTCCCAGGATCGAGGTCCACTGCATCATCAGCTCGGCGGAGCAACAGACAAGTCAGGTGGCAGCTGGCGAGCCAGGTAAGTGAAAATGCATTGCATGTACTTTGATAGGATTGTCACTGTCACACACTGCACAAGTCCCATCAAAGCGGGGGCGACTGTAGGCATTGCATTTTTTTGCATGTGAAACCCGAGGATGAGTCTCAGTTGGAGGTACTACTTTTTTAGTCGAGGAAGTTGCGGGAAACGATCGTCGGAAGAGAACCGGTATTTTGATTAATTCTTATCCGCTGGATTAGCTTCGGGTCGCTTGTTGGACCTCCGTTTTAAAACACATCTCACAAATTAAAATTAAAACAAATTAAATTAAACTTAAATTAAATGTTAAATCTAAAAATCACAAACCAATTAAATTAAATTAAATTAAATTCACAAATTAAATCCAATTAAACTATTTCACTTCCAAATTAAAATTAAATCATTCCAAAATTAAAGAAATCAATCACCTAAATTAAATAATTCCCCAACTAAAATACAAATTTCTTACCTTAAATAATTAATCAAATCCAACTATATAAACAACACAAAAAACTAAACCTCGGGTCCCCACCTCTATTCTCACGGTAAAACACAAAAAATATAACCCTAAGCTTCATCATCAACCTCTCATCAACTCACACGGCACACACAGATCAGCCACAAACACACACTCTCTAGGCAACACAGGCCATTCACGAACTGCAAATCACTATCACACAAACGACAGCTCATCCCTTCTCCCTCAACCAACCAAAACCAATAACCCGCCATTATCATCACAAACCAGAAACCCTAATAGCCAGACCTCTTATTCAACACTTCGCGCACAGCCCTCACACCCAGCCATCTAGCCAACCACACGTCCCTTTGCGCCCAAACTGCCAATGCTCACCTTCATCAACCCATGCAAATGAAAAACCCTATTTGACGCCACTTCCATAACATCATGTCCCCAAGCCTTCAACAGTCCATTTTCGCCCTTCACAAACACTCATCTCTCTCACACGTTCTCTCTCTCCCCATCAAAAAAAAACACAGAGTAAACCCTAAAACCCTAAAACCCTAACACACAAACTCAGCTCTCTCTCATTAAACCCACGACCCTCACACACACACTCAACACAATAAACTTCACGCCCCCATAACCAGCCTTCACTCAATCAGCCGAATAAAACCCATAAGCCATCTGCCACCCTAAGAAAAATTCATTCACGTGTTGCCTCATCACAGCCACTCCACTTAACACAGCCATTGCCTCTACACTGCCTTCTCGCCAACAGCCACTCAGCCCACTGACCTTCACCATGCATACTTAGCAACCCCACAAATAGATCACGTCCATGCACCCTCCACTCACGATAAAGCCACACTCAGCCAAGACCTCACAGCCTCTCGCCACTCGACAAAATCACAACAGCAAAAGCCCCCATGCAGACACCCCCTTCACGTTAAAACCCCTTTCTTCACGAGCAATCCTCATCAACCCTTCACGATAAATGCCCCTCTGCCCATCCAACACGTCCCCAACGGTTCGGGAATGAATCCCAGGGCCGAGGCCCATTTCACCAACAGTTTCAAGAATGAATCCCAGGGCCGAGGCCCATTTCGCTAGCAGTTTTGGGAATGAATCCTAGGGTCGAGGCCCGCTTTTATCAAACAACGGTTCGGGAATGGACCACTATCACATCAGTATCAGTTGGAGGGCGAAGCCCTACATCAATTTCAGTCTAGGGGCGAGGCCCATATCAGTATCAGTTTGGGCGAGGCCCATATCAGTATCAGTTTGGGCGAGGCCCATATCAGTATCAGTTTGGGCGAGGCCCATATCATTATCAGTTTGGGCGAGGCCCGTATCAGTATCAGTTGGGGCGAGGCCCATATCAGTATCAGTCGGGGGCGAGGCCCATATCAGAATCAGTTTGGGCGAGGCCCATATCAGTATCAGTTTGGGGCGAGGCCCATATCACTATCCGTCTGGGGCGAGGCCCATATATCAGTTTGAGGGCGAGGTCCCTATTATCAGCGGTGTTGGGTCAAGGTGCCCCCGTTGTCGATTGTAGTTCCGGGTCGAGGTGCCCAGGGTCGAGGTGCCCACTACATCATCATATTGAGGGCGAGGTCCCTATTGTCAGCGGTGTTGGGTCGAGGTGCCCCCGTTGTCGGTTGTAGTTCCGGGTCGAGGTGCCCAGGGTCGACGTGCCCACTACATCATCATATTGAGGGCGAGGTCCCTATTGTCAGCGGTGTTGGGTCGAGGTGCCCAGGGTCGAGGTGCCCCCGTTGTCAGTTGTAGTTCCGGGTCGAGGTACCCAGGGTCGAGGTACCCAGGGTCGAGGTGCCCACTACATCATCATATTGAGGGCGAGGTCCCTATTGTCAGCGGTGTTGGGTCGAAGTGCCCAGGATCGAGGCCCCCGTTGTCGGTTGCAGTTATTGGGATGCGTCCCAGGATCGAGGTCCACTGCATCATCAGCTCGGCGGAGCAACAGACAAGTCAGGTGGCAGCTGGCGAGCCAGGTAAGTGAAAATGCATTGCATGTACTTTGATAGGATTGTCACTGTCACACACTGCACAAGTCCCATCAAAGCGGGGGCGACTGTAGGCATTGCATTTTTTTGCATGTGAAACCCGAGGATGAGTCTCAGTTGGAGGTACTACTTTTTTAGTCGAGGAAGTTGCGGGAAACGATCGTCGGAAGAGAACCGGTATTTTGATTAATTCTTATCCGCTGGATTAGCTTCGGGTTCGCTTGTTGGACCTCCGTTTTAAAACACATCTCACAAATTAAATTAAAACAAATTAAATTAAACTTAAATTAAATGTTAAATCTAAAAATCACAAACCAATTAAATTAAATTAAATTAAATTCACAAATTAAATCCAATTAAACTATTTCACTTCCAAATTAAAATTAAATCATTCCAAAATTAAAGAAATCAATCACCTAAATTAAATAATTCCCCACCTAAAATACAAATTTCTTACCTTAAATAATTAATCAAATCCCACCTCTATTCTCACGGCAAAACACAAAAAATATAACCCTAAGCTTCATCATCAACCTCTCATCAACTCACACGGCACACACAGATCAGCCACAAACACACACTCTCTAGGCAACACAGGCCATTCACGAACTGCAAACCACTATCACACAAACGACAGCTCATCCCTTCTCCCTCAACAACCAAAACCAATAACCCGCCATTATCATCACAAACCAGAAACCCTAATAGCCAGACCTCTTATTCAACACTTCGCGCACAGCCCTCACACCCAGCCATCTAGCCAACCACACGTCCCTTTGCGCCCAAACTGCCAATGCTCACCTTCATCAACCCATGCAAATGACAAACCCTATTTGACGCCACTTCCATAACATCATGTCCCCAAGCCTTCAATAGTCCATTTTCGCCCTTCACAAACACTCATCTCTCTCACACGTTCTCTCTCTCCCCATCAAAAAAACACAGAGTAAACCCTAAAACCCTAAAACCCTAACACACAAACTCAGCTCTCTCTCATTAAACCCACGACCCTCACACACATACTCAACACAATAAACTTCACGCCCCCATAACCAGCCTTCACTCAATCAGCCGAATAAAACCCATAAGCCATCTGCCACCCTAAAAAAATTCATTCACGTGTTGCCTCATCACACAGCCACTCCACTTAACACAGCCATTGCCTCTACACTCTGCCTCCTCGCCAACAGCCACTCAGCCCACTGACCTTCACCATGCATACTTAGCAACCCCACAAATAGATCACGTCCCTGCACCCTCCACTCACGATAAAGCCACACTCAGCCAAGACCTCACAGCCTCTCGCCACTCGACAAAATCACAACAGCACCCATGCAGACACCCCCTTCACGTTAAAAACCCCTTTCTTCACGAGCAATCCTCATCAACCCTTCACGATAAATGCCCCTCTGCCCATCCAACACGTCCCCAAGTCACTCACGCAAGCAAACCAAACACATGCAATAAACCCTAGATTATCCTCACACTGCCGACACACAGCCCTCACTGACCTCACCTAAACTTTCCATTTCACACGCACACAGCCCCCACAAATCCCTTCAAATTACTGTGAATTACTAAGCCACAAACTGCCTCTTTTGATAGACTACAAAGGCCACAAACGACCCTCAAACTGCGCCCCTGTAGCACCTAAAATACCCCCTTAACTAGCAGCCTTGTATAAGCCTCTTCAAACTGCCAAAAAACCGTGACCAAGATTGCCCCAAAACCCACGTGAAAACTGCCCTCAAGCCAGTCCAAATAATCCTCAAAACAGTCCCCTAATTACCAAAAACAGTGACCCGAAAATACAATAAAAAAGCAGTGAAACAGAGGTAAAACAGCGACCAAAACAGTGAAACAACGAGCTAAGACGTTAAAAACCAGTGAACCGGAAGAGTTGCGGAGTGATAGCCCTTCCGACGGTCGTGAAACGCAAGTCCGAGAGCCGACAAAAAGGTTAGACCTGAGGGTATTTTTCACATCCGTTTTCAGTGTTATTTTATTATTTATTGAGATTCATTTGCATGATTCTTATGTAGTAATGCATGTGTGGCCTTGGTTAGATAAAATAATGTATGATGCATGATTGTGGCCTTTGAATAGATAGTAAATGCATGTATTATGAAAGGATGCATGTTGTGGCCCTTGAGTAGATAAATATGCATGTATTGTAAAATGATGTATGTTGTGGCCCTTGAATAAAATGAAAAATGTGTCGCCTCTCGTGGTATATAGGATGGAAACCCGGACGTAAATTTCATAACCGATTCCGAATGGACGGTAGTATGATCTGCACTCGGATACAACTCCACGTACCACTTGAGTAAACGGCGCCATATTTGTTTTATGATGTTTTGATTTGTTTGTCATTCGTTACTTGAATTCCGCATGTTTTTTTTCATTTGATGTGTTCATGAGATGGTATTCAAGCATGATTAGTCATTTATTTTGCGTTGAGAATTCGCATTATGTTTAGTTTGTTCTTTACTTTCTGCATTATATAATTGAGGTATGCCATGAGATTATTGTATGGTATTGTCGTTATAATGGTTGATTTTATGCATGCGAACTTAGGAGTAAATTATCCTTGGAAATATGTTGTTTAGGCTTGGTTGATTTATTGCACAAATTATATCATCACAAGTGGCATAAGTAAGGGACCATTCCGAACACAACGGTTTGAGGTCTTCCCTTGCGAGGGGTGAGTGCGGCCTTAAATCTTTATCCCGGTTCACACCGGGTGGCGACTCCATATTATTTCATACTTCCCAACTAGGCCCTCGAGCCTAGAAGAACAGCGTCGCCCAGGTCATGTTGTCCACAGATAGTAATCTTAAATAGTCCATAGAGAGCAAACAAAACGGGTACTTTGTTTGTGGTTTATCTATAGCTCCGGTTCATTCTATATTTGTATGGCGATCTTGATCTGAATCGTCCATGTAGAGACATGAGAATGGAGGCATCTTGTATGATGCGATCATATAGGACTAGACCCATATGGAAATGACATTCTTATAATATCCATTAAGCTAAGAAAGTCATTTCAATCTACTAGAGGGTCATATATAGATTGATCTTAATTCTGAGTGTACTACGAACTCCTACATGGCAGGCTGTGTCCTTTGATTTACAAAGGTGAGGTTGGTGTTGTAGCAGTCCCGACAAATAGCTACGTACTTTGGGGGCACAGTTTGTTTTGTAGCTGTGAACGTTTACATAACATGGAGTTCACTCCTTCTTGCGAGAAGTAGATGAGCATCTTTCTTGAGGGTTGATTCGGTACTTGAACGATTTGAGCGCTCAAGTCTTTCTATTACGAATAGAAAAATTAATATTCATAATAGTTGTGAATAAATCATTCATTAGAGAATCAATGGTACTTAAGGTAAAAAAAATAATTAGAGGGGTATAACGGATATTTTGACCCAGCTCTAATTACGAGATACTCGTGAAGGGTCAATTCGTATGTAATGACTATATCGGTGGACACCGACTTAGTTCGGTTTAATTTATCATCTGCTGGCAACGAGAGTGCAACTTCGGGTTTTTAGTGGAATAACCCGGAGTTAATAATTCAGAATATTTAATTAAGAGCTTAATTAATATTTCGAGATTATTGGAGCTCGGACCGTCGGTTCATTTGGTCACATGCTAGCTCGATATACTATAGCGGATTTAGTATAATTGGATAGTCCAATTATATACTTACTAAGAATAAATATTATTAATATGATTAATAATATTAATTAAGTCACACTTGTAACTATATATAGTAAAATTTAATATATGATTAATATAATAAATGATTATATGATAATTATTTATTGTTAATAATTAATTATTATGATATAATTTAATGAAAGCTTAAGTTGTACTTCCAAATTAAAGGTTTTGGAAACCCTTGGCATTATTTTGGAAGTTACACCATTTAATTTTATGTCAAATATTCAATTTTGTAACATACATTTTTTTTTTATGGAAAGTTAATATAATTGTTACAAAATTAATGAAAAGAATTATGCCATTGCCGATTTTGTCAAAGAATTAAGGGAAGTTTTGATGGCTTTGGAAGTTATCAAAATTTGAAAAGACAAATTACATAGTTAATATTTGTAATTATTTTTTGTCATTTAATACTTGATTGATGTTACAAAAAATTAATATTCACTTCCTACCTTGGCCGATTATTGCATTAAAGGGGAGGGGATTGGTTGTTTTGTTTTGGAAAACAATTAACCTAAGTATAAAAAGAAAATTTGATTTTCTTTGGTCTCTCTCTCTCATTCTAGCAACCCTGGGCATCTTCTTCTTCTTCTCCATTCTCTCAAAAGTTGATAAACTCATTGAAGAACAAGAAGAAGAAAAACAAATACTAAGTGTGATTTATATTTCTAAATCGTTTAAGGATTCTTTTTGTCAGTGTAGCCCACACTACTCTCCGTTGGTAACGAGATATAGCTCGAAAGACTTTATGGTGTCGAATGTATCATCATCTTCTTCTTTTTCTGTTGGTCACGGCATTGAGGATTGGATTACCTCATTGTCGTTCCTTGTCTTGCTATTTCGTGACTCGGTTTGTTTTTGTTTTTTATTTGAATTTTTGGAAAACAATTAGGGATTTGGGGCTGTGTTGGGG
The DNA here is from genome assembly GCA_019454045.1 of Zanthoxylum bungeanum. NCBI lineage: Eukaryota > Viridiplantae > Streptophyta > Magnoliopsida > Sapindales > Rutaceae > Zanthoxylum > Zanthoxylum bungeanum. Next base: position 32,474 of record SKCR01026475.1, read on the forward strand.
CTGGTTTTTGAAGAAAAAAATCAGACCTTTATCATCCTTGCAGTTCACGCAAATCAAGAGTGATTTGTGTGCAGTTCGGTTGTGTAACGGGTGCAAAACAATTCATTATTTCACTGCAGTTCGGGGGCTGTTCGGGGAATGTTTCGGGGGTATTGCGGGGCTGAAATCTTGTCCGGAACAAAAGTAAAATTTCAGTATACCCTCTGGTTACATTCGGCCAAAGGAAGGGGAAAGCAGAAAAAATTTTTCAAGACCGATCTGTGTGCCTAATCGCTTTCGCTGCGTGAGGAAAGCGTTTCCTACACGAGGTTAACATGGAAACTATCCACGTGTCCATCCGCTTTTCAAATGAGAGCTTTCTGTGGATGAGGTCCGAGAATTACTTGCCCTCCTCTTGGAGGAATTCCTGGATCCGGAGTCTATTTCAACCGTGCTCACGTCCCCTGCCCCTGAGGAGATCCAGTCCGAGGCTCCCGTCTCTGCCCTTGAAATATCCAAGGCCAAAATTGAAGACCCTTTTGCCTCCCAAACTGAAATTGAAGTGCCTCATGTCGAGCCTGTATCACCTATCCCGCCATCCGTTCTTGACTAGGAAAAAGCAGCTGCCCCTGTGCCGGACCTAAAGGGGGCCATATGTAAACCCAAACAATATATTCTTTTTGTGATAACAATCTGCAATTCCTTCTTTATTACTCATCTCAAATGTTTTCTTCCTTGCTCCCTATACTTGGCTTACTTTGTCTTCAAATTTACTAACTTGTTCTTCCAAATCTTAATGTGATCTTGCATCTGACCAATTTGAGTCCGTCCTCGAGTTGGCAGTCTGTCCCCAAACCAAAATCAAATGCATTCAGTGGGACGTAACCTGACCCTGAGCTGAGAAGAATATTTGGCTCTATGGGAATGTTACGTCCCCAGACCAATGAGATAGACTCGGTGGGATGTGATCCGACCCCGAACTAAGAAGAACATTTGGCTCTTGGGGAATGTTACGTCCTCAGACCAATGAGATATACTCTGTGGGATGCGGCCCGACCCCGAGCTGAGAAGAACACTTAGCTCTGGGGGAATGTTACGTCCCCAGACCAATGAGATGGACTCGGTGGGATGTGGCCCGACTCCGAGTTAAAGAATAAACATCGGCGGAACGAATCTAGCCCGAGCTGGTGGAACAATTCAGACTCAACGGAACGGATCCAGCCCTTAGCTGGTGGAATATTTCAGACTTGATGGAACGAATCTAGCCCCGAGCTAGTGGAACATTACAGACTCGGCAGAACGAATCTAGCCCCGAGCTGGTGGAACAATACAGACTCGGCGGAACGAATCCAACCCCGAGCTGATGGAACATAGCATTAATGGAATGAATTCAGCCTCGAGCTGGTGGAACAATTCAGACTCGGCGGAACGAATTCACCCCGAGCTGGTGGAACATTACAGACTTAGCGAAACGAATCTAGCCCCCAACTGATGGAACATTACAAACTCGGCGGAATGAATTCAACCCCGAGCTGGTGGAACATAGCATCGACGGAACGAATCCAGCCCCGAGCTGGTGGAATAATTCAGACTCAGCGGAACGAATTTGCACCGAGCTGGTGGAACATTTGAGACTTACACGAGGGAATATTTTCAACCTCTGAGGCTCTGCGGATCTTGGAGAGGAGGTCCCCTTGCTAGACATCAACGAAAAATAAAAATTGGTACAAAGTAAAGTTAACAAAATGGAGGCGACTTAGCACATACTCCACACAAATTCAAAAAGTAAGAAAAATAACTCGGGAGCTCCGAGACAGCGTCCTGCTTGGTGCCTCCCAAAACATAATTCTGAACCTTACAATTCAGCGTCCCGATAATTAAAGATACGGATCAGTGAGCGGCCGAGACCCTAAGGGCAAAAACCTCCTCATGTTGGGTGACTTTGAAGCCTACATACGCCATGAGGGCAGAAGCCTCCCCGTGTCATGCTTCTCCTGATCCGAGTGGTCAAGCTAAACCTACGGGGGGGAAAGACTCCCCGCAGTCGCCTCCCCTAAACCGGTTAGGCAGATTACTTCATGGGGGAAAAGCCTCCCACGGTCGCCATCTCAGGGTGGTACTGTTGACTTGGTTATGCAGATTGCTTCATGAGGGAAAAAACCTCCCCATGGTCTCCATCCCAAGGTTTTCCGTAAAGATGCGAATCATGGGGTAGTAACGATCCAGCTTCAGGGGTTGATAGTGACACCCGTGATTGGCGTGCCGTGAGGGGTTCGTATTTTCCCACATGCACCCCATCCCTTGATGTGTTCTGGTTCCTCAAATGTGAAAGGAGCTAGGTCAGAACACTTCCACCCGGGGGTTTGACAATTCCACCCGGGATTGGCATGCCACGGGCTTGGTGCTATTCCCGACCACCGATCACCCCTTCGCATCGAGCACATCCCAAGAATATTTAACAAAACTTTCATATTTGATTAACAAACAAGTAAGATAGACAAGTTTCTTAAAAAAATGAGAGTTGTATTCATATTCAAATGACCTACAGTCCTTTTTACAACTCTTTGCGGGTCATTTCAAGATAGGCTTTTACAATATTTTCTTCTGATTCTTGTCTTGGAGTCCGAAACATATTCGAGTCAAGGCTTATTCAGATCTGCCTGAACTTGCTTTTTGACCGTGCTGACTGGGTTCCTAGCACCAAACTCTCCATAAGCATTCTTAAACAATGCATTTTCTCGGAACCTTGCATATTCCGAGAAAATCTGCAAGCCTAGCTGAGGTCATCTGTTCTGAATCCTTGTGGTCCTCCCCGTGGGATTTTTCTCATTTCCTCTCATTCGGGGAAGACCACCACACCAATTGAGGGTGGGTCTGATGGACGTTGTCCATTGCCCTTGGCTGACTAGTTCCTCGGCCGATCCTTCAGCACTGGCAACCTGTGAAATTAAGGACTAGCGGGCCGAGCAAGCATGGCGCTTACTCTCGGAGGGACTTGTTCAGCCACTGCCAACGGACGTCACCCATCCACAATATTACATTCCATTCTGTAACTCAGTCATGATGGGTGATCGTTGGCTACCTATCTTACATTCCATTCTATAACTCAAAAAAGGAAAGCCTTTGCTATCAATATTCCTTCTTCCAGTGAACCATTTCCTCCTCCCATTCTAACCAACTTCTTCCCATTCATTTCCCCTTTCATCCATTCTGCTGCTGAACTCTCCAACAATCCACGGTCTCCACCTTCTACCATCGTCTAGCTACGGCAGATGCTTTTTGTTAATGTTTCCCACAGACGGCGCCAACTATTGACAGGTGATTTTCATCTTAGGGGCAATATCGGGATAGCACTCCCGGGATAAATCCTCCTTCAATTGTGAATTTGTTTGGTTATGGGGGACCAAAAGCAAACTTAGTAGAAGGTAAGGAAGAACACAAAGATTGAGAATGGAGTTTTAACGTGGTTCGGTGGAGCAAGTCCAGCCTACGTCTACGGGCACAAAATGGGATGTTATTTTTTATTAACAAAACCAGCTTGGACGACCTGTTTTCATGGACGGATCAATGAAATCCGTGCTGTTTAGCTTACGGTGTTTTACAAGTGATGCTCGTTTTCTTTTTGTTACAAGTTTTTTGGCTCCTTTCAAAAATGAATCTAACTTTCCTTCATATACTCAGGAATTACAACAATATTCCTCCAACTTTATGACGTTTCCCTAGTGGTCTCCGACTGATTGACAGGCTCTCTGCCACAAGACTGTCATCGCCGAAAGCAAGCCTACCGCATGACGGTCTGTTACATGACTCTATTTTCTCCACTGCCACACACAACAATAATGGTACCAGTCTTTAAAGAGTCTTGGAGTAATGACACGTTTCAGAAGGAAAAATCCAACAACTCTGATCATGAGTCGATCTTCAAGTGGTCGGCCAAGTGATCTGCCGAGCTTCCCAAACTGATACTGTCCTGACCCAAAATATCTGAACTCATTAACTTATTCCATAAGGTAAGATACATCAAAACGAGCCACCGATCTTAAGTGGTCGGCCCCAGCTCTGATATTGTCGGTCTCCGAAATCTGGTCCATGTCGTGCCCTCTAGTTGGTCATCCCGAGAAAACTGGACCCGAGCTTCATGCCGGGTTGAAGATTAACACACAAACTCTAAACATAGGTCCTGCAGATGAGGATAATTCCCTCTCTGACCTAACCGAACTATTCAAATACATGTTGGACAGTTATGATCCATAACGTCACTGTTTGTAAAAGACATTGTGTTTTTGTAAAAAATTAACTATGTAGTAATGAAATTGCTTTTTACCGTTTTGTAATTTATTTACTTTGATATATAAATGGTAAAAGTCATTATGATTTGTTCCAGATTGAGATGATATGAGACAGTATCAATCCATAAAGGTTTAATTATTAAATATCCATAGTCGTAGTATTATCGAGATTGGACATCGATAGTGCGGAATAGACTAGTATTGCACTTGTGCGCGTTGTGAGGGCATAACGGCATAGTTCTCATATATTTAAGTATTGGATACTTATGCAAGTGCAATAGGAGGTTGTATTTTACCGATGGTACGGAAAATAGCTTCGTTCTAGATAGACCCCGTGTAATCCCATTGGTAGTATGTATATGTGTCTATGAGAGTCCGCTTCAGGGTAGGTGTATTTGGTCTTAACCTGAGACTTTCATCACTAGTAATTGCGACAATCGATACGCTTTGGTTTTGGTCGTCCAGGACTTTAACAGGTTCTGCGTACGCCTCTTCTGGATTTATTGAGAATCGTAGTGTATTGGATGTGATGTCAAGACGGAAGTATCACTTCATACATATGGAGATGATGATCACGCAGGGATTCAGAACTGGTTCTCTATTGTGTTACAACCATCGGGATAATATGACAAGGTCAGGATTATCCGATTCAAATAGACTAGTTGTTTGATATCCGATATGTGCTTCGTACGGGGTAGATATTATTCCAGCCCCAAGCCTTGCACGTGACATCAGATACTAGATCGCAATACGCAATACTACGGTATACTATGCCTGATATAGATCATATATTCCATTAAGAATATTTTTGGAGAATTGGGTAGGCATGTCTCTTTGCTAGAAGGCAACCTTGTCTCGTAAATCGGTAAAAATGTAGTACGAGGTACGTACGTGTTTGGATAGTCCGACGACCAGATTTACTGCCAACATATCCAGGGATCTCTTGTGTCGCTTCCCGAGGATACACCGATGACGTATTATTCGAACTTAATTAATCTGGGATTAATTGCGGAGAGACTTTATCTTGGATAAGTACTATTTGAAGAGAGAGAAAGATTAATTTGGAATTAATCATTAAATAATATATTCGATATATTAAACGAAATTGGATTTCGACGCGGAATTAAAATTAGATTTTAATTCGGGCAAAAGAGTTAATTTAGAATTAATTCGATAGCGACGTGAATAGTAATTTCGCTAGGCATAATTATTTAATTACGTCGCGACGGAAGATCGTTAATTAGGAATTAGCGAAATCGAGCCCGGAAGTGTTTACGGGCCCACTCACATTTTGAATCGAGTGAGGCCCATAAGTCACATCGCGAGTCACATCACTTGTCATTTTAGTGATAAATGTCTTGTCATATTTTTGGTGAGTGACATGCAGTCACTATTCATGATGTAGTTAGGTGTGGGCATTTAATGTCATTTTGGAGCCAAAATTTGGCTTTAACTTTTGGTAAAGATATACCAACTTTTGTAATTATTTTTTCATTATTGTTTTTAGAAAACAAATTGAAAAACAAAGAAACAAATTCTCTCTCATTTTTCTTCAAAAAACCGTGAGCTTCTCCACTTGAAAGAGGAATTTTTCTTCTTTCAAATCTCTTGCTAGCACATACTAGAATCATACAATGTGTTAGGGAAACCTTCCTTAGAGCTTGGGATCCATTTGAGCTTGGAGCTTGTTCAACATCTTTAACAAATCATCCTTGGCCGAATTCAAAGCTTGAAGAGAAGGAAAATTTTGTTGAGCAACACATCCAAAACCGATCAATGTAAGTGTGTTTCCGCCACTATTCGTTGTTATTCATTCACTTTTCTATGCTTATTTGATCTTGGGAATTAACCTAGAAACCCAACAATACCTTAGGTGCAGAAATCTTCATCAATATGATTATTTCAATTTATTCTTCAACTAGACTAGTAATATACTAAAATATGTTAGGTTTCTTAGTAGACTAAGTTCATGGATTTATTACATGCTAATTTGGATATGTTTCATCATTGATATAAGAGCCTTAAATATGTTATTCTAGTCTTAAAGTACGATAATGTTATGTATAATTAAATTTGTAGCATATTTATGAATTTATTGCATGATTATTTGGACTAATTTAAGCTGCGATATTTTTCTCAAAACTAATAATGACATGATGAAAGTAGCTTTAAAAATGACCCATGAGATTAAACCTTAGGATTAGGTCTAATCCCGTTCTTTAAGGTCTTTGAGTTTCCAACCGTTGGAAAATCTCATGGGTCATTTTTAAAGGTTTAAATAGTTCTGGAAAAGATGGCGATTGATAAAATGGATTGTATGTGGTGGTTGGTGTAGGAACCAATTTCCTAGTGCAGCGGAAATATGTTAGGCACCTTGGAGTGGATTAAAAAAAATCTGCCTTTCTCTCCTTAAAGCCAAATAAGACCATCTCTCCTACTGAAATTTTGCTTCTATTTTTGATAAAATTTCAGCCTCAGAACAGTCCCCGAACAGTAATGAAAATTTAGACAATTTTGGACCGAAATGCACCCAGCTCACTGCCCAGAATTCACAATCCATGCAGATTTATCATCCCCTACTAATAGAGATTCGATAACAAGTAAATCATATTTACATGTAGCCTTCTTCTCTTTCAGCACGGTAAGGTATTTAGGACAGAACCTTTTACAATGTTCATCCTTGTTGCACTGGAAATATTTTCCCTTGTGCTTGGCATTCTTGGAGCCTTTCTTATTATTCTTCTTCTTATTCTTCTTCATAGGCTTAGCCTTAGCCTTCCCAATGTTATTCTTCTTCTTCTTTGTAGATTTAGAGGACTTGGCAACATTTTCCTCGGCACTGGGCTATGAAGATCAACAAGCATGGACTCATAATGAGTGAGCTCATTCAGCAGCTGAGCCAAAGTAAAAGATAACTTTTTCATAACATAGTTGCTTTTAAATTGTAGAAAACTCTTTGGAAGAGTTTACATGATCATGGTCACCTGGTTTCACTCATCAATACGAGCATCGTGGGTTTCGGTTGTATTGAGATAGGTCATCATCCTCAAGACGTGCTCTCGGACTGATGTCCCATCATTCATCCTAGTAGTCATAGTTGAGACCATAGCTTCATGACGTTGACGCTCTGAAGGATGCCTGAATATACCTTACAATGACTCAATCATCTGGGATGTTGTAGCCATAGGCTCATTCTTTACAGCAAGAACCTCGGACATTTCTGCTAGCAAGTATAGTAGGCATTCTCATTAGTCGTGACCTATTTTTGATAGGCGTCGCGCATAGCTTGGCTAGTATTTTTGGCCGACTCGAGAGGACACTCCTCAGTCCGGATAAACATTTGGTCTTCACATATCAGAATAGCGTTCATGTTACTTTTTCACTTAACATAGTTTTCTCCCGTTAATTTATCATTGGAGAGGATGGAAAAAAATGGAGAAACCATTGCTGAAAAATAAAATAAACATGCATTTAACATTCATTCATTGTATATTAAAATTATCAAATATTTTGGCATAAAATTTAACATGATGCATTAACCATGAACCATAAATTAGAAACCTAAGAGAATTACACTACCACGAAAATCTATCATCCCACAAATAAGCGATGCTCTAAGGTAGGTAAAATATTTGCATAATAGATCAAGACAATCTCAATTGATTAATATATATAAGAATAACTTTTATTCCTATATTAACCAACCACCGTTTGATTTGATCAAGGAATTTTGATTAACATTTAATCATTCATTTGTGAGTGTGACCGGTCATTTTAGAACCCTAGGACTTAACTAGTGAAGTACAACCTTAGGGTAGATCAGTTCATCAGATTCATATAAAGTCTCTATTCTCTCGGAATTCAAACTTGATATCGATCCAAAATAGGCACCATCTGTAGGAGGACGAAAATAAAACCGTCTTGAGGCGCCTTTTGAATGTCACGTTTTCAAACTAACAACAGAGATCGCGGGATATATAACTGTATATCCCTCTCTCAATCATTATTTTAAAATTAAGGTTTTTATTTTAAAATATCTATTATTTTATTTTACTAGTGTGACTAAATTTATGGCGGCTAAATCATAATTTTTATTTACACAGACCACTATTAGTGATCTTACCAATTTTAACTCTTAAAATTTATCTCACTAATATTCATTAGTCTCTACTAATTCTTTTAGTCAAATTAAACTAATTTAATTCAGGCAGTTTTAGTGACCTATTATATTTTAACTTTTAAAATATTGGAACACTAACATGTTTAAAATTAAAATTCTAAAGTGGTCAAAATTTTAATTAAACCATTTAATTCATCAAGTGCATTAAAAAATCCAATGGTGTGTGGAGTTGTATCCCGAATGCATACCACATTACCGTCGATTCGGAATCGGCTATAGAATTTACGTATGGGTTTCCATCCTAAATAACAATCGAATTTATGATGCACTAATTAAGCTCATTATTTTAGAATTTCCAATTTTAAACTATTAAAACCAATTAACCAAATTAATTGTTTTACATGCACACCATATTATAATTTAACCATTTTAAATCACATAAAATTATATTTTATGTCTAGAATATATATGCATCCAAAGCATGTTACGGCATGTGAAAATTTAAGAGTATGCACCCAAAGGTATATGACATGTTATTCAAACATTTCGAATTAAACGTACATACAACATAAAAATTATTTTGCATTAATCGGGCTATTATTTTTTCCTATACTAATATAATTAGTACAAAAATTCCTAAGCCATCCCTTGGTTTTCAAATCTCACTCCAATGTGGTGTTGGCTCCTTTTTCGACTTCGGTGCTCCAAATTACAATAATGAAATTTTACATAGGAAAATTAAATTACAGCATTTGTAAAAAAAATGGCATTATGTCTTTACATATCAAACCCAAACCAACACCAACATAAAAAATAAGAGCCGGAAAAATTTATGACCAATGTAAAAATCCATGCATCATATGAATCAACAAAAATTATTCACCTCATGAATATTATTTTCTGCCTACTCATCTAAACATGCATATTATTATTTATAACTCATATAAATAAATAAAAATAATAATTTTAAATAAAAAAGAGAAGCGTTAAAAATACTTTTCAACCTCGCTCTTGATGTTAATTGTAGGAACTACTTTCCTAGGGCAGTGGAAACACGTTAGGTATCCGGGATCGAACTATAAATTTTTTCTACCATTATCTCCTTAAAACCGAATGAAACCATCTCTCCCACTGAAGTTTTACTTCTGTTTTTTTATAAAAGTTTAGCCCCGGAACAGTCCCCGAATAGCACCGAACAATAGTAAAAATTTGGACTGTTTTGGACCATATATGCGCCCAGCTCTCTACCCAAATCAGCCCTTGTTTACGTCAATTGTCACTAAGTTTCAGGTTTGATTTTCCAGTAAAAATCAGCCCCAACACAGTCCTAAAATACCCCTAAATTACCCCAAAAAATTCTGACTTAAAATAAATTCAAACCGAGCCGCGTTATAACTTTTTGTGTGTGGCAGTGAGTAGAAAATTTCTCACTATCGTGAGGTATATTTGAAGAAGGAGATGATGAGTTTTTATTTGACACCAAAAGATCTTTCGTGCTATATCTCATAACTAACAAAAAGTAGGGTGGGCTACACTCACAATTCTATATCTAAACTCTTTAGAGATCAAGTATCACACAAAGTTTTCTTTTGGTTTTGGTTTTTGTTCTTTTTTTCTTTTCTTAACACTTGCGAGAATTCTTATAACGAGTGAATGTTAGTGTTCCTAGAACATGCCAAGGATCTAATAAGCATGAAAGTATGTGATAAAGATCATTATAAGTTGCGGAATATACTTACAATGAACGGATTTGCCTTTGAAAAATTTTGAGAAGTGATCTCCAAGATCCAACCTTTCAATGTTGATTCCAAGCTTTGAGTTGTTTCCCTATCACCTTTATTGATCTTTGAAGTGCTAGCTTTGAATGATTTTGCCACAAAATCAAAGAGAAGAATGTGAAGAAACTCACGCCCAAAGCATGCCTTGGGGTTTTTGGTTTTGTGAGATGTGTTACAAATGAAAAAGAGAAGGCTTTTGGTGAAATCCAATTCACCCTTTTAACCTAAACAAGGTGGTTGGGTAAATGGTTTCACCAAAACCATTCTAAGGTGGTTTGGAAAGTTGGTGGTATGACATAAATGCCAACTACTCTCCCAACTACCACATGTGAAGTGGGCCCCACATTTTGAATTCAAAATTCAAACGGTTTCTACGAATGTTTACCGCGGCTCGAATCCGTTCAATCCGATTAAATGAATTTTCGTTGCTAAATAATTAAATCTAATTTAATTAAATAATGACGCCTCGTAAATTTATTAAGAATGCCGTTTACGAATTAATTCTAAATTAATCCGTTCGCATGTATTAAAGTCTGACTTTAATTTCGTGTTGAAATCTAATTCCAATTAATATATCTGATATATTAATTTTAGCCCATATCAATAAATTAAATAGAAAAATCAAATTTAACTAGTAAATTTATTTTACCGATTAATTCCAAATTAATCGCGCTCTCTGTCTTTCGAACACATTTAATCCCATATTAAATAATGCCTCAATTAATCCCAGATTAATTTTCTCTCTCTTAATTAATCAACTGTCATCGGTGAATATTTGGGAAGCGACCCAAGATACCTCTGGATATGTTGGCAGTAAATCCGGTTATCGGAATATCCGATTAAGTGCGTACCTCGTACTACGTGCTAACCGTTTACAAGACATGATTGGCTTCTAGCAAAGCACCGTGTCTACCCAATTCTCCAAAAATATTCTTACTAGAATATACAATCTATGTCAGGCGTAGAATACGTAGTATTGCGTATAGTGATCCAGTATCAGATGTCACATGCAAGGCCTGGGGCTGGAATAGTATCTACCCTGTACGAAGCATATAGCGGATCAAAATCAACTAGTCTCTTTAATCGGATAATCATAACGTTGTCATATTATCCCGATGGTTGCAACACATTAGAGTACCAGTTGTGTATCCCTGTGTGATCATCATTTTCATATGACTGAAGTGATACTTCCATCTCGACATCACATCCAATAATCTACGATTCTCAATAAGCCCAGAAGAGGTGTACACAGAACCTGTTAAAGTCTCGGAAGACTAAAACTAAAGTGTAATGATTATCGCAAGTATTAGCGATGCAAGTCTCAGGTTAAGACCAAATACATCTACCCTGAATCGGATTCCCATAGACACATTGTCATACAACCAATGAGATTTCGTGGGGTCGAAGCTGTTTCCGTACCATCGGTAAACACAATCTCCTATCACACTTGCATAAGTATCCAATACTTAAATATATGAGAACTATGTCGTTATGCTCTCACAACGCGCACAAGTGCAATACTAGTATATTCCACATTATCGATGTCCAGTATCGATAATACTATGACTAGGGATATTTAATGATTAAACCTTAGTGGATTGATACTGTCTCATATCTTATAATCCGGAACTAATCATAAGGAATTTTATCACTTTTTGTTTGAATAATCCAATTACAAAATGATAAAATAGCAATTTCATAGTCACATAGTTAATTTGTACAAAAACCATAATGTCTTTTACAAATAGTGACGTTATGGGTCATAATTGTCTAACAATCTCCCACTTGGCCTATAGCCAGTCACTCAAGCATCTAACACCTGAAATATGTACATGTCTCTCAAACTTTTGCTGTGAAATAGTTTTCGTCAGCGGATCTGCAATATTATCATCTGATGCGACCTTCTCGATCTTCACATCGCCACGAGGTATGATCTCACGAATCAGTTGGAAACGTCGAAGAACATGCTTGGATCATTGATGAGACTGCGGTTCCTTAGCCTGCGCTATAGCCCCGTTATTGTCACAATACAATGGAATGGGCTCAGCTGCTAACGGAACTACTCCTAATCCAATTAAGAATTTACGGATCTAAACTACCTCTTTTGCTGCTTCAGCTGCAGCAATGTACTCCACTTCTGTTGTTGAATCGGCAACAGTCTCTTGCTTGGAAGATTTCCAGCTTACTGCTCCGTTGTTCAAACAAAACACGTACCCAGATTGCGACTTAGAGTCGTCTTTATCGGTTTGGAAACTTACATCGGTATACCCAGTTACCTCAAGTTCTCCATCTCCATAGATCAAGAAGGCATCCTTAGTTCGTCTAAGATACTTAAGGATATTCTTAACATCAATCCAGTGACCATCACATGGATTTGCCTGATAGCGACTACACATGCCCAAAGCATACGAGACATCAGGTCGCGTACATATCATGGCATACATGATCGATCTGACTACCGAAGCGAATGTGATCCGACTCATGTTGTCTCTCTCATCTTTAGTTTTAAGACACATGTCCTTAGATAGAGTGACGTCATGTGACACTAGCAACAGTCCCCTCTTGGACTGATCCATGTTGAATCGCTCAACACTTTGTCAATGTACGTGCTCTGGGAGAGTCCAAGCAGCTTTCTAGATCTATCCCTGTAGATCTTTATTCCTATAATATAGGCTGCTTCTCCCAGATCTTTCATGGATAATTTTAATGAAAGCCAAGCTTTCACCGATGTTAACATGGGAATGTCATTGCCCATAAGCAACACATCATCAACATAAAGGACAATGAATGTCAGTGAGCTCCCACTAATCTTCTTATATACATAAGGGTCATCCTCGTTTTGAATGAAATCATGTTCTTTGATGATCTCATCAAAACGCTGGTTCCAAGAACGCGATGCTTGCTTCAATCCATAAATGGACCGATTTAACTTACAAACCTTGTTTGCAAGTTTTAGCGCGACAAAACCGTCAGACTGTTGCATATAAACATCCTTCAAAAGGTTTCCGTTAAGAAAAGCAATTTTAACGTCCATCTGCCATATCTCGTAATCGAAATATGCAGCAATAGCAAGCATAATCCGAATGGATTTAATCATGGCAACTGGTGAAAATGTTTCGTCGTAATCGACACCATGTCGTTGACGATACCCTTTCGCTACAAGCCTATATTTGTACGTTTGAATGTTGCCATCCATGTCGGTCTTTTTCTTGAAGATCCACTTGCAACCAATAGGCTTTACACCTTCTGATGCATCAACCAGTGTCCAAACTTGGTTAGTGTACATGGAATCCATTTCAGACTTCATGGCTTCTTGCCATAAAGCGGAGTCGATATCTTGTATCGCTTCCTCATAAGTAGCTGGTTCGTCTTCCTCAATAAGATTGGCATCCACATGAGGTGAGATCAGAAACCCATACCTCTCAGGTTGGTTTCTGACTCTCTGCGACCTACGCGGTTCTTGTGTATTCAAATGTTGTGGTACAGTTTCATCCCTGATGAACTGTTCTTGTTCCGTTAAGGATTCTTTGCCTGGAACAGTATCACTCCGATTTTCATCAAGTTCTACTTTCCTCCCACTAACCACTGCATTAAGGAATTCCCTCTCAAGGAAGACTGCATGTAGAGCAACAAATACTCTGTTCTCTTGTGGGTTGTAAAAGTAATAGCCTTTGGTTTCCCTAGGATAACCTACAAATAGGCATTTATCCAATTTGGGTCCTAGTTTGGTACCTTCCAAATGTTTAACGTATGTCTAGCATCCCTAAATCTTCAAGAATGAGAAACCCCGATTTCTTTCCTGTCCATATCTCATACGGAGTCTGTTGAATAGACTTTGACAGAACCTTATTCAAAATAAGTATTGCACTGTTCAATAGATATCCCCAGAAGGATATAGGTAGCTCTGTGCGACTCATCATAGACCTCACCATATCCAATAAAGTTCGATTTCTCCGTTTGGACACACCATTTAACTCCGGGAGGAGTCCACTGTGAAAGAATACCATACTCTTTCAAGTAATTAAGAAACTCATTACTCAAGAATTCTCCACCACGGTCCGACCGTAATGTTTTAATACCTTTACTGGTCTGTTTTTCTACTTCGTGTCGAAACTCTTTGAATTTCTCAAAGGCTTCCGACTTGTGTCTCATAAGATACACATAACCATAAAGCGATGCATCATCCGTAAAGGTTACGAAGTATTCATATCCACCCCTAGCCTGGCTAGACATGGGCCCACATACGTCACCATGAACGAGGGATAACAATTCGGCGGCACGTACACACTTTCACCTAAAAGGTGTTTTAGGCATTTTGCCTAATAAGCAAGATTCGCAGACGTCATATGAATTTGGATCAAATCTGTCCAAGTACCCACTCTTCGAAAGTGTGGATATACGAGTCTTATTAATATGCCTCAGACGACAATGCCACATATAAGTTTCATTCTTGTTACTTACTTTAAGTCTTTTGTTTGTTACATTATATATTTGAGATTGATTTATATTCAAAATATAAAGACCATTACTAGCATCAGCAGAACATATCTCAAAATCATCTTTATAAATAAAACACCCAGTGTTTCGGAATACAAAAGTGTCCCGTATTGGGTCAAATAAGATACAAAGATAATTTTCCTAGTCAAACTAGGTACATAATAACAGTCTGAAAGTTTAAGTACATGCCCTGAGGGCAGTTCTAAAACAAAAGTGCCAACGGCTAAAACGGCGACCCGTGTCCCATTTCCAAAGCGTAGATCAATCTCCCCTGAGGCCAGTCTTCTGCTAATCTGCAGATTCTGCACATAAGTACATATATGAGTACCACAACCAGAATCAAAAATCCAATTTTTAGAACTAGTAGTAGACATGTTTATCTCAATAACAAACAAACCTGAAGCCGGTGCCTTGCCCGTTTTCTTATCCTTCATCTGTGCCTTGTACTCACATTAGTCACGATTCTAGTGACCCCGTTGTGGACAACAGAAACTGGGAGACGCATGCTGTTCCGGGCTCGCGGCCCGGTTGGGAGTACGAAGTAGCCACGGGGGACTAAACATGAGAATGATGAAGTCGCCACCCGGTGTGAACCGGGAAAATGAGATTTAAGGCCGCACTCACCCCTCGCAAGGGAAGACCTCAAACCATTGGGTTCGGAATGGTCCCTTACTTAATGCCACTTGTAATGTAAAGATTTATGCAATAATCCAACCAAGCCCATGACATATATTTCAAAGTCCACCACAATCCTAAGTTCACATACATGAATATAAATCTTACATCTAAACATACATGAAATCAAGTCCTATTGCTAAGTTTGCATGCAACAACAAGCATATAAAATCATAAGAGTTCAATCATTCATGCCAACATAAACATAAACAACCATGGCAATATTTTTCATGCAATATAAAGGAAATCAAAATAACAGCGAACATCTTATGTTATAAGCGCATTATAAAGGCATATGAAACAAGATCAAAATAACCACATAATAAACAAAATCAACAAAAGCGCATAACTTGAAGAGATTAAGAAAGATGCGAATTTAAACACGCAAAAGATAAACCACTAAAGATGCACTCGTACATTAAAGATAAATGTGCCATGATATAATGCCAAAGAGTGTGATTAATCATGATTGGAAGAAGAAAAACGCAAAGAATGAGAGAGATGCAAGTGCGCACATGTGGACACTACAAATTTCTGATTAAGCATGTTATATGTGATGTGAAAGATGATAACTAATATGGGCACAAACATGCATGTGAATACTTTTCCAAGTGGTATGTGGAATTGTATCCCAAGTACAGACCGCACTACCGTCCATTCGGAATCGGCTACGGAATTTACGTCTGGGTTTCCATCCGATATACCACAAGAAATAATGTCCACACGCCTTCACAACATGGGTGCATAAATTGTAATACATTAAACCAAGACTAATGTAGATATGCAACTATATGGAATTTCATAATACATGCATGAATAAGGCAATGATGTACAAGAGAATCAGTGACATGACAAGAAGCGCGGCGAAGCATCGTGGTAAAGGATCTTATCCCCGTGAAACGGAGGGCCTTCAATCCGACTTACTAAGCCCATGCGCAATGAGCATATAATATGCATAAAATAAAGGCATAATAACAAAGACAAGATATCGGACTTTGTATATCCGATTGAACATATCTCACGTCCAATCGAACGTACGTCATCCGGCGCGGCGAAGCATCGTGGTAAGGATCTTATCCCGGTGAAATGGAGGGCCTTTAATCCGACTTACTAAGCCCATGCGCAATAAACATATAATATGCATAAATAAAGACAAAAATAAACACAAAAATACTCGGCGCGGTGAAGCATCGTGGTAAAGGATCTTATCCCCGTGAAACGGAGGGCCTTTAATCCGACTTACTAAGCCCATGCGCAATGACCATATAATATGCATAAAATAAAGGCATAATAACAAAGACAAGATATCGGACTTTGTATATCCGATTGAACACATCTCACGTCCAATCGAACGTACGTCATCCGGCGCGGTGAAGCATCGTGGTAAGGATCTTATCCCCGTGAAACGGAGGGCCTTTAATCCGACTTACTAAGCCCATGCGCAATAAACACCTAATATGCATAAATAAAGACAAAAGTAACACAAAAAATACTCGGCGCGGCGAATCATCGTGGTAAAGGATTTTAACCTCTTCAATTAGAGGACTTTTCATCGCACTTACTAAGCCCATGCGATTTTCTCATCATTACATAAATAAATAACGTGTAGAAAATTAAATGGCGGAATAATTAAACAACTCAAAATTAAACAAAAGAACATGCCGTTTACTCAAGTGGTACGTGGAGTTGTGGCCCGAGTACAGATCATACTACCGTCCATTCGGAATCGGCTATGAAATTTACGTCCGGGTTTCCATCTGATATACCACAAGAGGCGACACGCCTTTCATTTTATCCAATGCCCACAACACACATCATATTCATAACACATACATATTTATCTACTCAAGGGCCGCAACATGTATTTAAACATCATAATCATGCGAATAAAGCTCAATGAATAGTAAAAACGAAACTGAAAACAAGTGTGAAAAATACCCTCAGGTCTAACCTTTTTTGCCAACTTTCGGGCTTGCGTTTCGCGGAGATCGGAAGGGTAAAGCTCCTCAACTTCTCTGGTTCACTAGTTTAGCGTCTTAGCTCACTGTTTTGCTATTTTGCTCGCTGTTTGGTCTCCGATTTGCTGCTGTTTTCGCTGTATTTCTGCTCACTGTTTCAGCTCACTGTTTTGGTGTTTTAGGCTACTATTTTTGTTGTTTTTAAAGGCTTTAAGTGCAGTTTTTTTGTGATATGCAGTTTTTTTATGTAGTTTTTTAGTGTTTTATGGGCTGTTTTAGGGTGGTTTCGCTGCTGTTTGGGCGTGTAAAACAATACAGTTTTTTTGTGTTCACTGCAGTGCGTTTTTGGTTGTAATTTTCGGTGATGGAGGGCTGCTGTATAGGGCTGGTTTCAGTGGCTTTAGGAGGGTATAAGGCTTGTTATTTTCGGCTATGGAGGGGTTGAGGAGGGTGATGTGTTCGGCTATGGAGTGGAGAAGATGAAAAGAATATTTTTTGTTACTTACTATGGTGATTGGCGTGAATGTTGTTGTGTGAAGGAGAGAGGCTTTTTCTTTTCTGTTTTGTGTGTGAATCCAAGGGGGGAAGTGTTGGAATTGGTTTGTTTTTATAGGCAAAGGCTAGGGTTGACAAGGGAAAGGATTTGTGCATTCAATGAGGATTTGATTTAGTTTTAAAAAAGGAAAACCAAAGATTGAGAGGGGACAAACTTGGCTCAAATTAGGAAGTTATGATATTTAATTTGTATTGTTTAGGCATGATATTTGTTGGATTAGGAAGTCAATATTTTTAATTTGTTATGATTGATTTTAATTAGGTATATCATCTTTTTAATTTAGGTATATAACATATTTGATTTGATTTAAATTAGGCATGATTTTATTTATGTTTTATTTAATTGGTAAATGATTTAATTATTATTTTATTTAATTACATCATCTAATTAATATTTATTTGATTTAATTTGGGTGTGTATTAGGCAAATGGGCGTGTGGGCCTTGGTTGGGGCGTGTGGGCCTTTGGTTGGTGGGTTTGGTTTGTGTGGGCTAGCGGGGGTTTTTAGGTCAAGATCAAAGGGCTTGCGGGGATTTTGGGCCGAGGTTAGGTGATTTGTGAGTGTCTTGGGCTGGGAATAATTTTTAACATAGAAACTAAATGAGTTACTCGAAGCTAAACTAGTGAACTTAATCCGTCAATGAGTCGATTCTTGACTCTTCCCTTCCGATGTCTGTTTCCCGCGGCTTTCGCAACTTAAAAGGTAGTGCCTCCAACTGAGACTCATCATCGGGTTTCACATGCAAAAATGCAATGCCTACACCCGTTTTCCACACTTCAAAAAGACATATAGGGATTTGTCCCTTGACTTCCCATAAGTCTTTGACGATTTGGCCTTGCCTTTCTTCTTCTTCTTCTTCTTCTTCTTCTTAATACCTCCAGTCGCCTTGGGCCAAGCCCTTGAAGAATGAGATGTTGAAGCGAAGTGCGCCTCGCGCTTCTTGCTCTTTAGATGTTCCTTTTCAGCTTCTCTTAGTATGGACATTAACTCTCCAAGAGTATTATCTTGGTTCATCATATTGTAGTTCATGATGAACCCACTTCAAGTGTCGAGGAGAGACTGTAAGATCAAATCTATCGAAGTCTCAGCCTCGAAGACAATGCCCATCTGTGTTAGCTTATCGATGTCATCATTCATCTGTGACACAGGCTGCTTAACAGACGCTCCCTCTGACATGCGAGCACGAAAGAGCTTCTTCTGTAACTTATATCTCTGCGATTTAAGATTAGATCGATGAAGATCGTGCAACTTCGCCAACATGTTATAGGGATCCAATCCCTTGTTCTGTCGACAGAATTGTTGAGTCATAGATGCAAGCATAATGGACTAAGCAGTGGAGTTATCATCGCTATGAGTCTTCCAAAGATCTAGCTCAAGCAACTGATCAGGTCCGGGCTTAGGCCCAATAGGTCTCTCTATAAATAGAGTAATTTCTCAGATCCCAGGACAATCATGAGATTCATTTCCCAGTCAGAAAAGTTTGTCGTTGAAGACATTATCACCCATGATGATGTCCCGGACACTGTTCTTTTCTGTCATCTTAATTGCAATAGTCAAACTAATCAATTAACGATGTATGGGTATAGTCTAACTGTTACAAGAAAAATAATAAAATATTAGTCCAACTAATAAACATTTATAATTGACGAAATAATTTGAAAGAACGTATTTGGCAAGTATTTGAATGAAATTGTAAATTCAATACTAGCATCCCACTATTTTTCGACGAGTCTCTAACCCTCTGTTGAGTACTCGGGAGACCCAGTTTCCTAGTGGGCTAGGATCCCGTTAAATAACAAACAACCTTGACTTTGGCCAACAAGTTGTATGATATTTAACTAGGTAGGTCTCTAAGATCAATTGGATCTCATCCAATTCCTAGATCCGGTGGGTGGACCTCCAAGTCCGAAACATATATACAATATATATGCCAATATATCCAATATATTTTCCTAACCTTTTCCTCTGAATCAACTAAGCCTTGGCTTTGGCACAACAAGCTTAATGATTCCAGTCAAGCGGGACCCATTGACTTGGAAAGCTTCGTAATCCATATCGATGAACAAGAAGTGATCTTGACTTAGGCCAACAAATCACAATTTGCCCAAGGCATGCGATATAGAACAAATCCTTCATGATTCAAACACATCCTCGATGGACAAAGGTCTTGACTTTGGCCAACAAACCAATGCCAATCTTGGATCTTGAGAATGAATCATTGAATGGAAGGAAAACACTTAATATTTGTTGAGGGTTTTTCGCGTAATTGGCAACCAATTAATTATCTTTGATTATGTCTCATCATACACCCTTAAGCAAGCATTCTAAAAGCATAATAAGGCGCGGTAAATAAATTAATAATGATATGCGGATGGATATCTCACAAATTGTTCCTATAACAAATCACATCATTTCCTCTCCCCAGCTAGAACTATTCTAACTTCTACCAAATTACATAATACAATAAATAAACCTCATTAACATTGAGGGGAATATATGAGAAGAGAATTACAACGAGTAAAGAGATAGAAGGCTATACACGCAGGTCCAATTAATAAATTCTAAAATTATTACAATTTCCAAAATTGCCCACACCCTTCTAATATCCATCTGATATACATTATTCATACAACACATTCATGTATCCATACAAAGCATGTTATTCAATCAATCTAATACAATTAATTAATCTTTGAATTAATGACCATCCAATGTTCAAACAACGATTTGATTTGCGCGAGTCCAACTCGTTTAAGAATAAATACTTTTAAGTACGTATTCTTGAATTATATCGAACTACAACTTTAAATCTAATTTATTTGTATTCAATACTAATTCAAATTTAATTCCAAATTAAACACTTACACTTATTTATATGCCTTAAAGACTTGGATTCCAAATCCAATCTTGATGGGTCTCAAAGACCCAATAACATCCAATGTAATTTAACTAAAGTCCAATGGGATTTTAATTGATTCTTAAGGCATGGGCTTTGGCCATAATGGATCAAACCCAAAATGCCAAGGACCAATAGGAATCACCTTATTGCCAACAAATCAATTTAGGCCCATTGGGCCCAATTAAATTGTTTAAAGGGCCAAGTGATGTATTTGGACTTTATGGAATTGGTTTTGGGCCCAATTGGAACCAATCCAAAAGTACAAAATCAAACGGGTCAAAACAAGCCCATTAAGCCCAAATACACACTTTTAGCCCAATAAACTTTAAAAGGCCAATTATTATAAATTTAATATTCAAAATTTTAATTATTATAATTAAAGTGTATTAGCCATGATTAATTAATTAACCTTAATATTTCCAAAACATCAATTACTAATATTAATCATGCTTAAGTTAATCAATTTATACTCAACACAAATTGAAACAAAACATATCATTTTCATGCTCAACATGCTCTTTGAATTTAACATAAACATTATTGACTTTGATTCCAATCTAATCAACCAACAACAATCAATATTTATATCATGCTTTAAACACATCCAATGTAGTAAAAATCAAAAAATCAAACTGCAGTGGACTGCAGTAGCATTCGGCCATGGAAGAGGGAATAAGAAATTTTGATCCAATCAATATATCTCAAATATAATCATGCATAACTATAATTTATCATATTCTAAGCATGCTCAAATCATCAATTTGAAAAAATCATGTTCAAAATACAAAAATCCCAAATTTTAGTCTCAAGAACCCTAGAAATTTTCATGCTTAAAATTGGCTCTGATACCATTGTTAGTGTTCCTAGAACATGCCAAGGATCTAATAAGCATGAAAGAATGTGATAAAGATCATTATAATTTGCAGAATATACTTACAATGAACGAATTTGCCTTTGAAAAATTTTGAGAAGTGATCTCCAAGATCCAACCTTTCAATGTTGATTCCAAGCTTTGAGTTATTTCCCTATCACCTTTGTTGATCTTTGAAATGCTAGCTTTGAATGATTTTGCCACAAAATTAAAGAGAAGAATGTGAAGAAGCTCACGCCCAAAGCATGCCTTAGGGTTTTTGGTTTTGTGAGATGTGTTACAAATGAGAGAGAGAAGGCTTTTGGTGAAATCCAATTTACCCTTTTCACCTAAACAATGTGGTTGGGTAAATGGTTTCACCAAAACCATTCCAAGGTTGTTGGGAAAGTTGGTGGTATGGCATAAATACCAACTACTCTCCCAACTACCACATATGAAGTTGGCCCCACATTTTGAATTCAAAATTCAAACTGTTTCTACGAATATTTTCCGCGGCTCGGATCCGTTCAATTCGATTAAACGAATTTTCGTCACTAAATAATTAAATCTAATTTAATTAAATAATGACGCCTCGTAAATTTATTACGAATATCGTTTACCAATTAATTCTAAATTAATCAGTTCGCATGTATTAAAGTCCGACTTTAATTTCGTGTTGAAATCTAATTCCAATTAATGTATCCGATATATTAATTTTAGCCCATATCAATAAATTAAATAAAAAAATCAAATTTAACTATTAAATTTATTTTACCGATTAATTCCAAATTAATCGCGCTCTCTGTCTTTCGAACACATTTAATCCCAGATTAAATAATGTCTCAATTAATCACAGATTAATTTTCTCTCTCTTAATTAATCAACTGTCATCGGTGAATATTTGGGAAGCGACCCAAGAGACCTCTGGATATGTTGGCTGTAAATCCGGTTATCGGAATATCCGATTAAGTGCGTACCTCGTACTACATGCTAACCAATTTACAAGACATGGTTAGCTTCTAGCAAAGCACCGTGCCTACCCAATTCTGCAGAAATATTCTTACTGTAATATACAATATATGTCAAGTGTACAATACATAGTATTGCGTATAGTGATCAAGTATCAGATGTCACATGCAAGGCCTGGGGCTGGAATAGTATCTACCCCGTACGAAGCATATATCAGATCACAATCAACTAGTCTCTTTAATAGGATAATCATGACGTTGTCATATTATCCCGGTGGTTGCAACACATTAGAGTACCAGTTGTGTATCCATGTGTGATCATCATCTTCATATAACTGAAGTGATACTTCCATCTCGACATCACATCCAATGCTCTACGATTCTCAATAAGCCCAGAAGAGGCGTACACAGAACCTGTTAAAGTCTCGGATGACCAAAACTAAATCGTAATGATTGTCGCAAGTATTAGCGATGCAAGTCTTAGGTTAAGACCAAATACACCTACCCTAAATCGGATTCCCATAGACACATTGTCATACAACCAATGAGATTCCGTGGGGTCTATTTGGAGCGAAGCTATTTCCGTACCATCGGTAAACACAACCTCATATCACACTTGCATAAGTATCCAATATTTAAATATTTGAGAACTATGTTGTTATGCTCCCACAACGCACACAAGTACAATACTAGTCTATTCCGCATTATCGATGTCCAGTCTCAATAATATTACGGTTAGGGATATTTAATGATTAAACCTTAATGGATTGATACTGTCTTATATCTTATAATCTGGAACTAATCATAAGGACTTTTATCACTTTATGTTTGAGTAATCCAATTACGAAATGATAAAATAACAATTTCATAGTCACGTAGTTAATTTGTAAAAAACCATAATGTCTTTTACAAAAAGTGACGCTATGGGTCATAATTGTCTAACAGTGAAAGGGCGGCTAGGGTTATAATGAAAGGCTTAGGTTAAAAGAAAATCTAATTTTATTTATATACCTAGGTTTTTTTATTTCTAAGATCAAACAAACCCATGAGCTACACCCTTGCATACTGTCGGCCACCTCTTGATTTTTTTTCAAAAATTTTGTAACATATCATTTACTTTCCATAAAGGAAAAGATGTTACAAAAAAGAAAAAGTTATCACCTTTTAAAAGGTGTAACTTCCAAAACCAATCCAAGGGTTCCAAAACCCTAATTTAGAAATTCCAAATTTAACCTTTATTAAATATATCATATATAATTTAATGACATGTGTTTAATTATCATATAATTATAAAAAAATATATATTAAATTTAACATATAGTTTAAAGTATGACAAAATAATATTATTAATCATATTAATATTATTTACATATGTGAGTATATAATTGAACTATCAAATTATATTTAATCTGCTACAGTATATCGAGCTCGCACATGAACCAAATGGACCTACGGTTCCGAGCTCAAATAATCTCAGAATATTAATTAAGCTCTTAATTAAATATTCTGAATTATTAACTGCGGGTTATTCCACTAAGAATCTGAAGCTGCACTCTCGTTGTCGTAGATAGATAAATTAAGTCGAATCACGTCGGTATTCATCGACATAGTCATTACATATGGATTGGCCCTTCACGAGTATCTCGTAATTAGAGACAGGTGATACTGTCCATTATACCCCTATAAATATTATGAATGTTAATCTTTCTATTCGTAATAGAAAGACTCGAGCGCTCTAACCGTTCAAGTACCAAATCAACCCTTAAGGAAGATACTCATCTACTTCTCGCAAGAATGAGTGAACTCCATATCTATGTAAAACGTCTTCAGCTACACACCAAACCATGTCCCCAAAGTACATAGCTACTGGTCGGGATTGCTACACCAACCTCACATTTGTAAATCAAAGGACATAGTCTGTCATGCAAGAGTTCGTAGTACACTCAGGATTAAGATCAATCCATATATAACCATCTAGTAGATAGAAATGAATTTCTTTATTTAACGAATATTATAAGAAACTAATTTATATTTGGGTCCATCATATATGATCACATCATACAAGATGCCTCCATTCACATGTCTCCATATGGACGATCTCGGATCAAGGTCACCATACAATTATAGAATGGACCGCAGCTATTAATAAATCATAAATAAAGTACCTGTTTTGTTTACTCATTATGGACTATTTTAGAGTACTAACTTCAGACTTAAATCCTTTGTGTATGACACTTATACACTAAGTTTAAAATCATATAAGTAATCTAGGGTAAATAAGATAATTTACAATATGCAATATTAAACAAACACTTTGATAAATGAATAGTGCATAATTTTATTTCATAAAATATTATTCTGTTTACATTACATGAAGCTATATGGCATATATTCCAACAATAGGATAGGTTGGAACATAGTTGGTGATTGTAGGAAAAAAGATTGATTGTTGTGAAA
Organism: Zanthoxylum bungeanum; assembly: GCA_019454045.1. Taxonomy (NCBI): domain Eukaryota; kingdom Viridiplantae; phylum Streptophyta; class Magnoliopsida; order Sapindales; family Rutaceae; genus Zanthoxylum; species Zanthoxylum bungeanum. Next base: position 57,500 of record SKCR01026475.1, read on the forward strand.
CCATGTCTGCCTCAATCCTGGCTAATTTAGTTTTCAATCTTCTGATTTCAGCTCCTTTTGGGCTAAATTCATAACTAAAATTTCTTTGTTGTAACATCTGTCGAAGACTTGAATCAAGCAGAGAAACTTATTGCTGGAGCTTACAGTACTACTGTTGAACTTGTGCAACAAAACTATCAACACTTTTTCATGAGCTTTTGTTCTCGTTACCATTGCATCCATATTTATATCAATCCTTTGTAGAACAATATTTTGAGCTCTGGTGTTATGAGATTGCCAGTTTAGACAGTTAGAAACTGTTGTGGTTCTTCTGGTTGCCCATATGGAATAACAGTAGTTCTCATCATAAATGATTTAGAAACCACATTTGTCTATGGATTTATTTGCTTGGATAAGGATGGGAAATCTGCATGATATGATGGTGATTCTGGTTGAAACATCATACATGGTTGAACATGTTGAAGAGCTGGTGGCTTAATCAATTTAGGTTTATTTTACTCATTTCTTTATCACATAATATCTATAAAGCTCTCTAATAGATAGGCAAAGGTTTCTCATTTTTTTTTTCATATACCCAAGGTTAGATACCAATCTAATGATTAAGACATTCAGGATCTTCTCACTTACGAGGTTTCTGTAGGTTGAAAGCGTTGGGGTTTTATCATCAGGGCAGCATAGCAGAAGAAGAGTGATTCAGGTGAATCGTAGTTTAAAATTTTTAAATTTACGAATAAATTATTCAATATCAAATATTAATAATTTATTCATATTTCACCTAAACATATTTATTCGATATCAAATAACGACATAAAAAATATAAAAACGTCGTGAAATGTTTACAAAAATATTTTTCCGTAAAGTAGCATAAAACACGTTTCCAACCGAACCGACCGACCAATGCACATGGGGACTTCCCAAGTCAGCCCCAAAAATATTTGGACAGTTCGTGGGGTGACTGAACAGTGACTAGTTCACTGTTTGGGCAGCCGTTACCCGGTAAAGCCATTTTTCACCGTTTTCGTGTATTTTCATTCCGGTAATTTTTTTTCTTGGGAAATTAAAATAAATCAATTTATTCTAATTACTCAATAAATAAAAAACAAAATTTTTAATCTAAAAATCAGATTTATCACAAATTACTGTGAGAGCTAATACTATACATTTTGATCATTTTAGTCTTAATTTGTCAAAAATAAATTTAAGTGATTTCAAATCACTATCAAAATGATTTATACATATCATGTACATCAAAATACAACTCACAGCAAAAATCCCATAATTCCCAAAATTACCGAGAGCACCCTACATTTTCAGATTTTACATTTTGGTCCAAATTTGTTCAAATAATATTAAATGAGATCCAATCAACACCAAATTAAATGTACACCACATATACATTATTATACAGCACATATATGAAAAAACCCAATTTTGATTTAGGTTGAGAATCTTAATTTCTCAAATTAGTCTAATTAACCAAATTAAACAAAATTAGCTAAATCCAAGAATTTAATCTAATCTCTACAACACCAAAAAAGTTTTACCACTTTAAAACAACTCAAGAATAATTCTAGGTTATCAATGAGTGGCCTAATAACTCTAAAATGACAACAAGATTATCAAATGACCAAAAGAAAGCTTATACACCTTAATAGGCTTAATTTGTTAATCATACATGCATACATCTTTCGTTAAACTTCCAACAATCAAGAACACAAACACAACAGAGTAGAAAAAACTTAAGAACTACATAAGCTGTAGCCAAGAACAAAGAAATATTTTTCTTTCTAATAAAAAATTGGAAAAACTTACAAATCATGAAGTTTTCTTCACATTTTCTGCTTGTTTCTTCTCAATTTCTCTCAACTTTGCTTTGCTTTTATTTTTGAAGCTTAACCTTGTTCAAAAAAATGAAACAAAAATAATTTATACTTCCCTTCATATGGCTGAAACTCTAGAGGGTAAAATTATCATTTTTTCTTCAAATATTATAATAATAAAATGGCTTTAGATTACTTGTTTCATATGTTCATTACAACCTTTAATGAACTTGACAAGTGTAACCAATGATAAAATTTCATTCCCTAACTTAAATCATTACTAAAGATATTTATAATTTAATTACTTTAATCATTTAGCATTTAAATAGTTAAATACAAATATATTAAATATATGTATTATATTTACATTAAATAATCAAAATACATATTTTAATGATATATGTCAAATATCACAATTTGATATTTAATTAATGTGTATTTAATAAAATTATATATTAAATACAAATACACTTTAATTAGGAAATGACCAAAATTTATAAATAATTAGTATAATTCATAAAAGTTGCTCTAGTGCTCTATGAGTTTATTTCATTAGTGAGACTCTCTAAGTTCAGGTATATCCGTCACAAAATCCAATTTCGTATCCATAATTACCCACCTGTAAATTATGAAGACCACAGATAAACTCGCTAAACTACACAAGTCGAGGTCATCGCATACGTATAATCCCTCTGTCACAAGTATTCAAATTATTCCAGAGATATAAATATTAACGTCAATCATAACATGTACTAGTATCAGTGGATTTTACTAACCGACTCGTGTTAGTAAATCTTGACTAGGAACTTAATTTGATAATATATTTCTAGTAGTGATATTTCCTAATGTCAATTACAACCTACGTTATAATTGCGCACTACATTAGTAAATCTTGACTAGGAACTTAATTTGATAATATATTTCTAGTAGTGATATTTCCTAATGTCAATTACAACATACGTTATAATTGCGCACTACATTATATATTATTGGGTCTTTGTCATATATATATATATATATATATATATATATATATATCACTAAACATGATTTAGTTTCAATCTAATGAATTAGATTGAATATATATAATAAAAGACAAGAAGTGGTACCATAAATTAGTAAAATTATGCAAAAAAAATATTGTTCGTATTCATGAATCAGACATAAATATGATCTGGATTGGCGTTACAAACACTAACCCTAACAACAAGGATAATGGTTCTTTTTGGTTTTTTTTCTCTTTCTACGAGGAGTGTCATCATCACCATCATCAAGCCAGTCATGTTGACATGTGCAATCTGGATCACACATATAGGCTTCAGGAAGATCTCATATGAAATGACTATTGATCTTATATGTGTATAATGGTAATCCATCAGGCTTAAATGAGTGAACAATAATTTCAACTCATCCTGGATAAGTAATAAGAATAGTTATTAGAGTGATCATTGAACATAACAAGGTTGCTCTGTTTGGCTAATGTACTTGGTCGGCTTGGGATTGGATGGCTAGAAGTATTGGGCCTATAGTAAATGATTTTAACATTTCCATCTATCTGTCAATGGAAACTAGATTCCGCTATTTAGATAGACTCAATGTTTTAGTGAAACTTTTCGTAATTGGTTAGATATTTTTAAAGGCATAAGCTGCTGAAGCTCATCTTTTATGATTTGTCTGAGTATCTGGATGTTGGTAGTTATAGCTTTTGTGCCTCCTATAATCATTAAGGCATTAGAAGAGTTGTAGGTCTATATACACATGACATGGTTTTGTAGTTTGTAGGCTATTTGATGGTGTCATGTAGCAACCGCAGAAGACGAGATTAGGCTCCAGAGATCTAGATTTGGACTTTAAAGGATGAAGAAAGGTTAAGATCTTTTAAAGACATGTTAAGGTTTGGGTAAAATATTAAGAATACACTTCCAATGTGTATAGTTTTTAAGACAGTGTCGATTACAGCATGTTGGTACTCCACATACCTAGTCTCCATTAAAGCAAGTCTGATAGTAATTGGTAATCCTCTTCCATGTGAATGGTAAAAGCAAGTCAAACTGTGCCAAGATAGAGATGGGTATATCCATATCTTTTCCATTTAGAGATTAGTTCTGAAATAATCTCAAGAGTGACATACTACTCAGATGATGTCACCTCTAAAGCGCACTGGTCTAATTTGGAGGTTTGGACATATAACATATTCTTTAATTGTAGGTATTCTGGTGGACATTAGAGTTCTAATACTGCAAGTAATAGAATTTTTGTGTCTCTAAATACGGTACGAACTAAGTAAAGATATAGAAGACTAACTGATTTGAACATCTTCTAAAACTTGAAAGTATTCTACAAGATTCTCGATTTGAGAAGAAATAGATTTTGTACAAGAGGAATGGGCAAAAAAGAAGAAAGTCTAACAAAATCTAAAATAGAACTATTATTTGAGTTTTCTGTCGGTGTTGTCATGATTGTGTTGGACAGTTATGACCCATAATTGTACAGATCATGGTGTTGTTGTACAAATTAACTATGTGACAAATGAGATTGCTCTCTTACCATTTGTGATTAGATCACCTAGATGTATAAATGATAGGAGGTCCATATGATTAGTTTCTGGATTGAGATGATATGAGACAGTATCAGTCCACGAAGGTATAATCATTAAATATCCATAATCATAGTATTATCGAGATTGGACATCGATAATGCGTAAAAAACTAGTATTACACTTGTGCGCATTGTGAGGGCACAATAACATAGTTCTCATATATTCGGGTATATGATACTCATGCAAGTGTAATAGAAGGTTGTGTTTTACCGATGGTACGGGAAACAGCTTCGCTTTGGATAGACCCCGTCGGAATTCCATTGGTAGTATGACTATGTATCTATGGAAGTCCGAAATCAGGGTAGGTGTATTTGGTCTTAATCTGAGACTTGCACCGCTAATACTTGCGACAATCAACATACTTTGGTTTTGGTCGTCCAGGGCTTTAACCGCTTCTGTGTACGCCTCTGCTGGGTATATTGAGAATCGTAGTGTGTTGGGTGTGATGTCAAGATGGAAGTATCATTCCAGTCATAGTGGAGATGATGTCACGTAGGATACGGTACTAGTACTCTTAAGTACTGCAGTCATCGGGATATTATGACTAGGTCATGTATATCCGATTATAGAGACTAGTTACCAGACATCCGACATGTGCTTCGTACGGGGCAGACACAATTCCAACATCAGGCCTAGCACGTGACATTCGATACAGGATCGACATAAACGATACTGCGTATACTACGCCTAATATAGATCGCTTATTCCTGTAAGCATGTTTCTGGAGAATTGGGTAGGCATGACGCTTTGATAGAAGCCAACATTGTCTTGTAAATCGGTAAAACGTAGTACTAGGTACGTACGTATTCGGATAGTCCGATAACCGTCTTTACTGCCAACATATCTGGGGATCTCATGGGTCGCTTCCCGAAGATTCACCGATGACGTATGACTCGCACTTTATTAATCTGAGATTAATTAGATGAGAGAGAAAATTAATGTGGGATTAATTACGGAGATATTTTATCTAGGATAAAATATCATTTAAAGAAAGAGAACGATTAATTTGGAATTAATCGATAAATTAATATATTCGATGTATTAATCGAAATTGGATTTCGACGCGGAATTAAAATCGGATTTTAATTCGGGCGAACGAGTTAATTTAGAATTAATTCATTAGCGACGTGAATAGTAATTATGCTAGGCATGATTATTTAATTAAATTAGATTTAATTACGACGCAATGCAAAATTCGTTAATTTGGAATTAGCGAACCCGAGACCGGGATTGTTTGCGAGCGCATTCGCATTTCGAATTCGAATGCGACACGTAAGTCAAATCAAGCGTCAAATCATTAGTCACTTCAATCGTCAAATCATTAGTCACTTCAAGCGTCAAATCATTAGTCACTTTGAGTGATGTGACTACTTGTCACTTGATTGATTGAGTGATGTGATTTGTTTGGTTGGTAAATGAGTGTGGAACACTCAAGGTTGTTGGATTTCATTAGTTTGACTTTTGAAAGCAAAATTGTGTATATGATTTTGATAAAATCAATTACCAAATTTTTACAACAACCTAACACACACATTTCTATCTTTCTCATTCTCTCATTCACGCCCAAAGTGGGCATTTTCTTCTTGAAAAATCTGCTCACTGCCGTGAGCTAGGATGAAGGAAAATGATGATTTTGTTGAAAAATCAAAGTGCTAGTACACATCCGGAGTCGTCCGTAGGTGATAGGGAAACACACCCGTGTGCATGGAATCAAATCACAAAGCTTGAAGCTTGATGAAGATGATCCAAAGCCGAAAATGGAGATCCCAAAATAGTGGACTGCCGTGACTTGGAGGAGGCAGAAAATTGATTTTTATTGTCCACCGCATCGCGCAACCGCTCGATGTAAGTATTCCGCAACTTACTCGATTGTATTTACATGTGTTTCTATGCTTTATTCGATCCTCGGGACTTAGAGATTTCCTAACAGATTGTTGGGTTTTCGTCTATACTCACCTCTATTATATTATATTTAATATACCTCCCTGAGAAAAATAACAACGTGGCTTTGATACTAATCATCGGGAGCCCTACAACTGAACCTTCTTATATTTCTCAAGATTCTAGAATCTTTGATCAGGTTCACCGATTTTGATCAAATTTTACCGGATTTGGTTGGTTTTAATTGGTTTTTTTTTTTTTTTTTTTTTTGCAGATCGATATCTATCCATTAACTAGACATGACTCACAATCGATTCCCTATTATACTGGTTCGATCGGTTGATCCGGTCTAATTTTAAAAACTTGGATTTTACTTAAATTTGGAACTCTTGATTGATGCAATTTAATGGTGGATATTTAGAGAAAATAGATATTTGATAAATAAAAAATTGAAAATACCCTTAACTAATATCATTCTAGAGGACTGTGCCCACGGGTTAAGTCCGGCCCAATAAATACATGATCGCTTTCATGGTCTCCTCCACTGTTCAATCGCTAGAAGTTTAAGGCATTTTACTCCTCTTTGGTGCAGGTGTAGCCATGGCGAAGCCCACGTCAGCAGCGGCGATGTCATTCTTTCAAAACCTACGTCGTTTCATAAAAAAACCGTGGGAAATAACCGGAGTCTGCTCCGACCCGGAATACGTGGAAGCCATACCAATGGCCTTAGAGTACAGGGTCACGTGCCCCGCCACCCCCAAACAGCAGGCCATCGTCCCTACTTCCAACCCAGAAACCGTTTACGACATCAAGTACTACTCCCGCGACCAGCGCCGCAATCGCCCCCCGATCCGCCGTACGATTCTGAAGAAGGCTGACGTGGAGAAGATGATGAAGGAGAAGATTTTTGACGTCACTGATTTTCCTACCGTTTATTTGACTGCTACGGTCGAAGAGGATATTAACGCCATCGGTGGAGGCTATCAGAAATAAATTTGGTGAGGTTTTTTTTTTTCTAAAAAAAAAAAAAAAAAAATTGGTGTTTGTTGTTGTTGTTTTGATTATATGATTTGTGGGTATTGTTTGTTCTGTTATGAATTTATGTATTGGTTTTGGGAAATTGGTATAAGGTGTTGTTTTGGGATTTGATTGATGGATTTTAGGAGTTTTTTAGTTGTTGGATATGTTAAGATTTGATTATAGGATTGATGACCATGGTCAATTTTGTGCATATATTTACATAACAACTCATTTCTTATGTAATATATAGTATTTTTGTGCATTGGGTCTGTTTTCTACATCAGACATTGAGTTGTTTGGATACTGAATGTTGAAGTTAGGGTTTCTGTTGATCACAATGCGTGATGGTTTTTCTCAGAATTAATTTAGGGCTTGTTTGATGTGTGAATTCTTATTTTTGCTTGGTGTTGGTAGAACAACTGAGGGAGGTATGGATTTTAGCTGGAAATTACTTGCTGCATTATTATTGGAGATGTTTTCATTAGCATTTCGAGCACTGGAGATCTAGAGGTTATATATCACTGAAGTTCCAGTTGCATTACTGTGATTAGTGTCATGGTTGGCATGTGATGCTTGTATTTGACTTTTCAGCATTGTTGTAGTTCCCTTGTAAATTTTTTCTGTCATGTTGGCCTTTCTAATGTGGCATCAAAAGATCCATGTAGCCAGTCAACCCCACTAGAGGGAAAAGGCTTTGGTTTGGTTTGGATGGAGAACGTGAAGAGTGAGAGGCTAAGAGCACTACAAGATTATTGAGTCCTATGTGGGTTTTGAATATCGGGGCTGTTATGTTTTACATTAGGCTGATCAAATGTAGGACCCTAATACCATTTTACAATGAGAATGATGTTCAGAAATTAGCAGAGAGTGAGAGGTTGCAATTTGTATGGCCATGCATTTTATTTGTTATGCTATTGTTAAGGAAATTTCAACGAAAGGAAAACCGCGTGCTGGGTGCATAAAATTGGAATTACTGTGATTACACCTAGTGATGACAGGCCGAGTTGACTAGAGGAAGATTGCTTTAAATTAACACAATGAAATGCATAAAAAGTCCCTAACCTGAGGGTAAGATTCATGTTTTTTGTATGGCTTGCGTTGGGACTTTCAAGAAGATTATTTATGATAGACTTTCTGGGGGAATTGCCTGCTTTTTAATCTACAATTTCCTCTGCAGGCTTAAATGACGGTCCTTCTGAAAATACTTTTGTTCAAATTCTAAGATTTATATATTTGTGCCAGGTGCATCTCCTATATGAAATGAATAAGGTTCATTGTGTTAATTTTTTTGAAGGAAGGATTGTATCTTGTGAGATTTGTAAATATCTACAGTGGCCTCATTGTAAGAAGGCTTGTTTTTCAAAAGAGGTGTAAAATAAATGGGATTTATCAGAGATAAAAAAAAAATGCAACAAGTTTTACCGTCATTATTTTTTTTGTCTATTTAATGTAATGTTGCTCTATATTGGAAGTTCATCTTGTCAGGGTCTTCTGATTATTTAGTACTTAATCATGCAGCAATTATGTTATGTTTTTGGGCAGCTCACTTGATGATTCTGATATTTTTTACTCTTACCAGGCTTGTGGGATGTGGCAAAATTTGTGCACTGGTCTACTTCTCTGTTTCTTTAGCTGTCACTAAGAATTGCAGGCAATTCTAGCGTGGTTCTAAAGAGAATGTAATATTTGACGTTAATAAGGGTATTTACTATTTTCCGGCACTTACATTTTCAGTTCTTGTGATTCATTTATGTTTGTATAAAATCCAAATGCAACTGCAGTTGGTTGATGGATGAACTAATGTTAAATTTGAAGATTTTCTTTCCATGGTTATCTATTGACGCTATTTCTAATGTTGCAACATTGATTTTTTTTTTTTTTTAAAAAAACCTAGGTTTTATTAGCCATCATAATCATTATGGAATTATGGAGCCAAATGTATCTATTTTATCCTTTCGCCCCCTGAATCAAGATGGACAACTTTCTTTTGTATTGTGGCTTGTTGTTTCATTACTGCTTGTGATGAAAATTCTTCCGTACATTGTGGTTTTCTTTGCATATTACTGCCTGCAATGAAAAATCTTCTGCACATTTTGATTGCCTGTTGACTTGGATTTCCACGACTCCCAACAACGCAAGCAAGGTAGTGGTTTTTCTACTGAAATGACCAAGTGCTCTCTTCATTTGAGTTATACTTGAAATATAGACTATTAAAAACTGCAGAACTTTCTTGTATATTGAATGTGTGAGCAGCTTGGTGCTCTTTCATAAGGAGGATGGATGGATTGTAGGCCAACTTTGTATTTATGTCACTTTTCTAATGAGTAATGAGGTTTGGGCTTCCCACTCTCTCTCCCTCTCTGATATTTATCAGAGTTATGACCAAACCTGTGGGAGGGCGTGTGGGTCAGTTGCGGAGGGGAATTCAGCGAAGAAGTTCTGCGGTAGTGCTTGAGCAAAGGGAGGAATAGCAGAGCCTTTTTAGAGGCTGAACTTGTTACCAGAGGTGGCAATATGAGTCACACAATAGGGATACAATCTATTTGACACAAAATAATATTCGTATAATCGTATCAATATTACACACTTATCTATAGCTTGTTTATTAATATTAATTGTTTAATCGGGTCAAATACGAAATTGATTCGTTTATTAATCATGTCAACGTATCGTATCATGTAGGCATGTTTATTAATCATGTCTTATTTGACAATTTTGACATGAATAGTAAAAGGGTTGTATTCGTGTTTGTTTAAATTTAAAATGATATGAACATGAGATGATTACAGGAATTATCACCTCTACTAGATTAAGGAGACTATTCACAATGCTATGTTCTTACTATGTCCTTGTTCTTTTCTAGAGCTAATTTAAAGTTCCATTTTAGTGAATTTTGCAGGGAATTTTTTAAAATTTAAATAAGTAAATACAAAGTCTAAAAATTGATTTTTTTTTTTTTAAAAAAACCTAGGTTTTATTAGGCATCATAATCATTTTGGAATTATGGAGCCAAATGTATCTATTTTATTCTTTCGCCCCCTGAATCAAGATGGACAACTTTCTTTTGTATTGTGGCTTGTTGTTTCATTACTGCTTGTGATGAAAATTCTTCCGTACATTGTGGTTTTCTTTGCATATTACTGCCTGCAATGAAAAATCTTCTGCACATTTTGATTGTCTGTTGACTTGGATTTCCACGACTCCCAACGACGCAAGCAAGGTAGTGGTTTTTCTACTGAAATAACCAAGTGCTCTCTTCATTTGAGTTTTTCTATTAAAAACTGGAACTTTCTTGTATATTGAATGTGTGAGCAGCTTGGTGCTCTTTCATAAGGAAGATGGATGGATTGTAGGCCAGCTTTGTATTTATGTCACTTTTCTAATGAGTAATGAGGTTTGGGCTTCCCACTCTCTCTCTCCCTCTCTGATATTTATCAGAGTTATGACCAAACCTGTGAGAGGGCGTGTGGGTCAGTTGCGGAGGGGAATTCAGCGAAGAAGTTCTGCGGTAGTGCTTGAGCAAAGGGAGGAATAGCAGAGCCTTTTTAGAGTCTGAACTTGTTACCAGAGGTGGCAATATGAGTCACACAATAAGGATACAATCTATTTGACACAAATAATATTCGTATGATCGTATCAACATTACACACTTATCTACATTTTGTTTATTAATATTAATTGTTTAATCGGGTCAAATACGAAATTGATTCGTTTATTAATCATGTCAACGTATCGTATCATGTAGGCATGTTTATTAATCGTGTCTTATTTGATAATTTTGACATGAATAGTAAAAGAGTTGTATTCGTGTTTGTTTAAAATTTAAAATGATATGAACATGATATGATTACAGGAATTATCACCTCTACTGGATGAAGGAGTATATTCACAATGCTATGTTCTTACTATGGCCTTGTTCTTTTCTAGAGCTAATTTAAAGTTCCATTTTAGTGAATCTTACTATGACCTTGTTCTTTTCTAGAGCTAATTTAAAGTTCCATTTTAGTGAATTTTGCAGGGAATTTGTTTAAAATTTAAATAAGTAAATACAAAGTATAAAAATTGAATTTTTTTTTTCAATTCGAGTTTGAGTTGAGCTTGAATTGCTTAGTAATTGAACTCGATTTCAATACTTTTTTAACAAGTTAAGCTCGAACAATATATTTAAAGTTCTATTCGAGCTCAAGCCTAATTCGACAACCATTACTTAACTCGACTCTGATTGATCACACCTGTAGTTGAGCGTCTGATTGTAAGTCCATTCTAACTTGGAAAATGGTAAATGCACAAAATTGTGCACATCAAATTGTGTGTGTGTGTATATATATATATATTGTTATGTATTGTCTTATTGTGTTTATATGCTTGCTTACTTCCTATTGGGTATTGAGAAGACTTGTCTCTTATTTTCAAGTTTAAATTGCATTTAAGTATCTAAATAAATTTACCTATTTTCATAGGTCGAGATTTGTCAATTCTGATCTCGTCCAGATTATGGATTCAGGATAAAAATTATTTTGAATCTCTATCAATTTTTGAATCATGATGAAAAATCATTGCAGATTTCGAATTGATTTTTATTCGATTAAAAAAAAAAAAAAAAAAAAAAAAAAAAAAAAAACATCTCGAATCACGTATCGAATAGTATAAAGTATTGAATACTAACTGAGTTTGAGATTTTTTTAGCTATCCATACATTTACGTATTCAGCATCGCATGACAACAAATACTCCTCATCTTCGCCCACAATATTAATATCCATACCAGCTTGATAGACTCCTTACGCTCTACAACTTCAGATGATGGTAATCCATTACTCATGAGTCACAAAATCTCCCAACATAGCATTGATTTGAAAGATATGGAAAATATTATGAATTCGTGAACCAGCTGGTAATGTCAATTCATAAGCAACGACGAGTAATTCTTTGATGCAACGGAGGCATGAATGACGTGATATTATCAACAAATTAGTAAATAACATGTATGTATCTAATATTTAATTGTTTTTTAATATTTTAACATTCGTGATATCTCTATTGTATTGTAGATTTTCTCCATCAAGACACTGTAAAGGGACCATAAACCTGTAACTGAACTTCACATTACGTCTTTGAGATACAGAGAACTGGCGATATGGTTGAAGTTTCAAATAAACATTGTCGGCCACTGAAAATTCCTTATCAGTTTGATGAGTATAAGCAACAATTTTCATACGATTACGAGCTTTGAGTAGGTTCTCCTTCAAATTAGAGATAGCATGCTCTTTATTATTCTTGAGTGGCTCATCCATGAGAAGTATCGGGAACATCCTGTTCAATGATAATGTTGAGACCTTGAGTGCACATTAGGTGCTAGTCAATGTGAGTAACCTCTTCTATTCTGTAGGAAGCCTTCTAAATGTTCTAGATTTATCTCTCAAACTAGTTGTAACCATCAAAGTCACCGAATGGTTTCTTAATTTTTTGAGTAATAAACGATATGATACATTTAGTGATTAGATTATGATTTTGAAATTTAATTTTAAGTTCATGATCTATCTTTAGGGTCTTATCAAAACTCTAAATAAACTTAACATGGATTGAGATGAATTGAATGCATTACTTTTACATGTGGATGTTTTTCTTTAACATGTTCATGCATTAAAATATCATCTAGAATTGAGTGTCTACTCTTACATTATGATATACCATGACATGCATGAATTATTCCATTTGCAATTAATTTGTTTAATTAGTTAAAATAGGAATGATTCTATAGATTGTCTAGTTTTAATTTTAAACTAAAATGGTATCCTAATGAAATTAGATTTTGATTATATATATATATATTTGAAAAAAAAAAAAAAACACTTAGTTAAAGGGCTTAATCAAGTAAGTTTAAAATGAGTTTTAGAAATTTAATTTTAAAGCATATAACGAATCATATTTTAATGGTTAAAATTACATCTCTAAGTAAAACTAGGTTATTTTATTTAGCTATTAATAATCTTAAAAGATTAAAGAGATATACAATAGATGATATTTTAAACTTAAGAAATCTTATATTAATATAATGAGTGGGAGAGAGATATGTGACAATATATTCAAGCGGTGTCTCGAGATCGTTTTATTTTTGCCCCCTACGGATGGTGTCCATCAAAAGTTAATATCAAGGTTGAATTTCTAAAGGATATAGTTTTTGGATGCATTTTGTGTTTTGACTTACCCTACAACGATGGCTCACAAGTTAAGTCCATGAGATTTGAAATGATGAGTTGCACTCATAAATTAATCAATTATTAATTAGTTTATTGACCAAGAAAGACGATAATTGAATAATATAGGAATACGAGTTACTCTGATATATTCATCGATTGAGATTGTCTCGATCTAACATGTAGATGCTTTACCTTTCATATGACGATACTTATTTGCGGTATGTTAATTTATCATGGCATATTAATATTTATATGATTGTTCTAATTCATTAATCGTGCATTATGCATAATGCATCAAATTACTAGGGATAACTATGTAAAATGAAAAAGTAACATGAATGATATCATGTTCTATGAAGACCTCAAATTTATCATAACAGATAAATGTCCTCCTCAGTGAAATCTATCAAAAAAGAGTCACAACTAATGAAAAGGCTCGCTACTACTAGCCAGCAGGAATTTCCGAGCTGCTTGCTGTGAAGCAGGAGCTGTTGGGGCAAATATGGCAGAAACGCGTTGGTGGGCGAAGTTGACTTTCAAAACTTTTTTAATCAGATAAATTAACTGGTATCATATACCTATAATTTATTATATTTTTCCCTAATCACTTATTAATATCAAATATTGGTAGTGATTATGCATAAAAATTCATGACAAAATTTTCAAAAATACTTTCTACGTTTACACGTTAATCGATTTACTGGTTCACCAAATTGGGTGACCGGGATCAGCAATGGTACCAGACCAGCCATGGTACCAGACCAACTCACTACTACAATGATCCGTTCATTGTAGCAGCAGTTGATTATTGTAATTTCAATGAATTACCATTTTTCCAATGGTATTTTGCCAAAAAATTCTCAAAATAATTTCAGAATAATTACGAAAATTTTGAGAATTTTTCTACATATTATACACACTGCTATAGTAGTCATAAAACTGTAGCAATGGACGCTTCATGATTTGATCAGCTACATTATCTGTCGAAGGTGTTTTCTAAACGATAATTTGTCTATCTCCAACATATTCTCTGAGTATATGATACTATTCATAGGCTCGGGCTCGTGCTGTCATCGGGCCGGGCCCGGGCCTGATTTTTTAATTATAAATAAAAAAATTATTATATAAATATATATATTATATAAATAAATATATTTAATTATTTATTTAAGCCCGGACCCGATTTTTTTATTATAAAAAATTAAAAATATAAAAAATTTATTATAAAAATATATATATATATATTATAAATTAAAATATTTATTATTTATTTTAAGCCCAGACCCGATTTTTTTATTATAAAAAATTATAAATTTAAAAAATTTATTATACAAATTTATATATTTTATAAATTAAAATATTTATTTATTTATTTAAGCCCGGCCGGGGCCAAAGCCCGCCCGGGCTGGGCCAGGCTTGCCGGGCCGGGCATGGCTTCGGGCTTTTCTGCCATGCATATATGATACGTTCAATGTATTTGGACTTCTGGTGCGACTTAGGTTCATTGGCTTGTGCTATAGCCTCATTGTTGTCGTAGTACGAAGGAAATACACCTTCAATGGTTGGAACCAAACCTAGTCCAGTAATGAACTTCTTCATCCAAACCGCTTTCTTTATGGCTTCTAAAAAACCGCTATGTATTCTGCCTCAATAGTGGAGTCCGTAATAGTAGACTATTTGGCGCTCTTCTAACTGATTGCTCCTCTATTACATAAGAAAATGATTCCAGAGGTTGATTTATAATCATCAGTATCTGTCTTAAATTCTGAGTCCGTAAATCCTTCTAATTTCAATTCTGGTGATCTGTAATTCAATATCATATCTTTAGTCCTTTTTAAGTACTTGAAGATTGCCTTGACTGTTATCCCATGATTTTATCCTAGATTGAATTGAAATCTGATTGTTACACTAATAGCGAATATGATGTCTAATCTTGTACATAACATGACATACATGAGACTACCTATGGCAAATGCATATGGTATTTGACTCATGCTTGCTCTCTCTTGAGGTGTCTTGGGACTCATCGATTTAGATAGATGATTTTCATGCCTACAAGGCAATGGACCTCTCTTCGAGTCCAACATATTGAATCACTTAAGCATATTTTCTATGTACAGACTTAGGGATAAACCAATCATTCTTTTGAATCTATCTTTATAGATTTTTATGCCAAGAATGTAGGTTACTACTCCCAAGTATTTCATTGAGAATGTTTTGGATAACCCAGCTTTGACAGATGTCATCATAGCTACATCGTTTTCGAATAGCAATATGTCATCCACATATAATATCAAGAATATGATGGCGTTCTCGATGACCTTTTTGTAAACATATGGATCATCTATATTTTTTATTAAACCAAAAGTTTTAATTGCATCATCAAATCGTAGATTCCAACTTTTAAATGCTTACTTTAGACCATATATTAATCTTTGTAGCTTGTATATTTTATGACTATCTCATTTAGATGTAAAACCTTCGGAATGTTTCATATAAATTTCTTCCTCCAGAAATCCATTTAGAAATATTGTTTTGACTCCCATATGTCAAATCTCATAGTCATAGTTGATGGGGTTTTAAGGGGGAATATTGGTAACGCAGCGGAATAGTGGAAAATCAAAATTTTTCGATTTCAAAATTTTTCTCGGATCAATTAAATAAACTTATTTATTTAATTATCCAATTACCAAATTCTGAAAAATTACACAAGAGATCAAATTTCTTAATAATTACTGAATTACCCCAAAACTTTGTAAATTGATTATTTTAGCCCAAAAATTATCAAATATATTTTGGATGATTCTAAATCATTTCTAAAATATTTTTTCAACACATCTAATGCATCAAAATTAGATTTCACACAAATCTCCAATTTTTTAGTAATTGCCGTGAGCACCCCAAATTTTCAAGTAATTATATTTTGGTCCATTTTGTTCAAAATATGCCAAGATCAAATCCAATCAACCCAAAAATTTACATGCATCATATTCATACTATAATATAGGGGTGTTAGTGGGTCGGGTCAGGTCGGGTTTTTTGAAATTTTGTTAGACCCGATCGGGTCGGGTCAAGGAAAAATCGGGTCGCGGGTCGGGTCACGGAGAAGTGGAACCCGATCGGGTCGGGTCGGGTCGGGTCATTTTAAAAAAATAAATTTTTAAATGAATTAATTATTTTAAAATATTAATATTAGTTATTTTATGTCCCAAAAACATCATATATATAAAGTTTTAATACAAAAAAGTAATAATTAAATGAAATAATAGTACAAATTTTAAAAAAATAATAAAAATTTTAGAAAAATAATAAAAATTTTAGAAAAATAATATATTTGTATAGGGTCGGGTCGGGTCGGGTCAAGGGGATTAAACCCGTTGAGCAACCCGAAAATTTCGGGTCGAGTCGGGTCAAAATTTTGTAAATTTTTTTATGAACCAGCGCGGGTCGGGTCGGGTGACGGGTTGACCCGACCCTATGAACACCCCTACTATAATACATCACATATATGAAAATCCCCAATTTTGGAGTGGGTTATGAACCCTAATTTTTTAATTTCATCAAATTGTCCAATTTCACCAAATTTACAAAATCCAACACTTTAATCCATTCAATACTTCACCAAACAAGCCTCACCACTTTAAAATAACTCTAGAACAATTTTAGGTCACCAATGAGTGGCTCAACAACTTCAGAATGACAACTTGATTTCCAAAGAATCAAAAGTAAAGCTTTGAAACCATTTCAAGCTTACTTACATGCATCAATCTTTCATCAAAGTTCACAACAAAAATAAACACAAACTATAAGAAGAGAGACAACACCAAAGCAACACAAAATGATGCTAAGCATGTTAGAAACAATTTTCATGTTGAAGACTTTGAAGAAAAACTTACAAAACCATGATTTTCCAAGCCATCTTCCATTAGCCTTCAAGCTTTTCTCTCAACTACTTTTGTATTATGTTTGGTGTCTAATGAACTTGTTAAACCCTAAAAGATGAAACAAAATAATATATACTATCCCAAATAGCCCTTGGCCGAATTTGGAGACTTATATTAATATCTAGATTTTTTTTTTTTTTATTTTGTTTCAATAAAGCTTTAATTAACTTGCATAAGTCATCATCAAACCATTTAATGATTTTCTTTAAATTCAAATAAAGCAACACAAAAAATATAACACTTATATTTAATTAGGGTGTTGGTCGAATTTTGCAAAAAATAAAGGAAAATAGATCTTTCAATTTTAACTTTTAAAACAAAATATCTAAGTCATCATCATGCTTTTGATAACCTTTTTCCTTTAATGCAAAAGTCAACAATATACACTAATAATGATTTCCTAACTTTATCATTTCATAGATATTTATATTTTAAATATATTAATTATTTAACAATTAAATAATTAATTAATTGATTAAATACAAATATCTCAAATACATATATAAATGATATATGTCAAATACCTTTATTTGACAATTTATTAATGTGTATTTAATAATATCATATATTAAATACAAACCCACATTAATTAGGAAATAACGGTTCGGCCCGTTTGCATGTATTTTTCGTTTAACGTTTAAACGATTTATAAATAATCACAATTATTCATAAAAGTTGCCCAAGTGCTCTACGAGTATATTTCATTAGTGAGACTCTCTAGATTCAGGTATATCCGTCATAAAATCTAATTTCGTGTCCATAATTTACCCACCCGTAATTATGACGACCACAGATAAACTAGCTGAATCATACAGGTCGAGGTCATTGCATACGTATAATCCCCCAGTCACAGGTATCCGGATAATACCAGAGATATAGATGTAAACGTCAAATCTCTATAGGTATTATCCCGTCGACGTATCTATTAGTAATCTCTAAATAACATTCGGAACTCACTTCCGAAGTATACTGTGGCCACAGATTTAACAGACTGTTAATCATATATGGACTACATATGCTCTGTACACAGAACTGACGGATCCTATCTTGATACACACAGGATATCCTGAGGATCGGTCCACACCCAATAAACAAGCGGAGGTCTATTCTAAATAGATCAGTGACGTGACTGCCATCTAAGTGCGGAGGATGTCTCATACATCCACAGTGGTATCTCAAGTCGAAGGACAATAATGGAAATGATAGATAGGTCCCGATTGCATGTATTTTTCATTTAACCATTAAACGAGTTATAAACAATCAGTATTATTCATAACAGTTGTCCTAGTGCTGTACGAGTAAATTTCATTAGTGAAACGCTCTATATTCAGGCATATCTGTCACGAAATCAAATTTCGTGTCCATAATTCACCCACCCGTAAATTATGACGTACAGGGATAAACTTACTTAATCATACAGGTCAAGGTCACTGCATACGTATAATCCTTCTGTCACAGGTATCCGGATTAATCCAGAGATATAGATACAAACGTCAAATCTCTATTGATATAATCACGTCGATGTTTCTATTAGCAATCCCTCAAATAACACTTAGAACTAATTTCTACAGTGTACCACGGGCCCATGGATTTAACAGATTGCTAATTCCATATTGAATACCTATACTCCGTACACATAACTGACAGATCCTATCTTGATACACACAGGATATCCTGAGCATCAGTCCACACCCAACGAACAGACGAGGTCTGATCTAAATAGATCGGTGATGTGACTGCCATCTAAGTGTGGAGAATAACTCAGATATCCACAGTGGTATCTCAAGTCAAAGAATCACTATGCTCACTCAACCCGAGAAGATTCTTATTGACGTTGGTGACATCCATTAAGAATCTTCGGTGAGTCGTTCAGTGTTTATCCGCTATAAACACCTACACGTCTATACGAGTCTCCAAGACTCATGGTTCACTGAGAAACCATCGAAATCCAAGATTCCAATATACGACATGTACCAGTCTCTACGGGTTTACTTTACTGACCAAGTAGTGTAAACCTTGACAGGGAACTATCTAAAAATGACAACGTCATGATACAACTCAATGTCAGTTGCGACGTTTTTACAACAGTATCATAACTAATCATTCTAAGGTCGGTTACGTCTTTACCATATTAAAGAAGAAGTTATATAAAAGAAACTGTCATTTTATTCATAATAAAATGTTTCATTAGTATTTACATAGAAATACATAATAAAATTGGTACTCGGAGCACCAACCCTAACAAAATCTCCCACTTGCTCTAGTGCCAATATCAATTGTATCTAATACCCATCGAATTCACATGTTTATCAAATAACTTTGGAGTTATAGCCTTCGTAAGCGGGTCTGCTACATTATCTTCACTCGGTACCTTGCACACGATAATGTCCCATCACGACACAATCTCTCGAATGATTTGGTACTTTCGTTCCACATGCTTCGACTTCTGATGCACCCTTGGTTTCTTTGCTTGTGCATTGGCTCCAGTATTATCACAGTATAACAGAATCGGATTCTCGATACTTGGGACTACTCCCAATTCTTTGATAATGTTCCTAACCCATATAGCTTCCTTTGCAGCTTTAGAAGTTGTAATATATTCCGCCTCTGTGGTGGAATCAACTGTCGACCCCATGTTTGGAACTCTTCCAACAAACCGCACCACCGTTAAGGGTAAACACGAATCCTGATGTAGACTTTTTATCATCAGGATCCGATTGGAAATCGGAATCCGTATACCCATTAACTTGCAGTTCGTTTCCTTCATAAATAATAAACTTATCCTTGGTACCTTTAAGATACTTTAGGATATGTTTAATGGCCATCCAATGGTCATTTCCTTGATTGGAATGATATCTGCTCGTCACACTAACTGCGAAGCTGATATTAGGCCTTGTACATAACATGCCATACATGATGTTGCCCAAATACGAAGTATAAGGTTGATTAGACATTCTACTCATCTTCTGTTTGCGGACACATCTTCTTCGAAAGATGTAAGCCATGTCTGAACGGTATGTTTGCTGTCTTACAGTTAATAAAATTATATCGTTCTAAGATCTTATCTATGTATGTTGATTGAGATAACCCAATAAGCTTCCTTTCTCTATCTCTATGGAGTTTTATGCCCAAGACATAAGAAGCTTCACCCAGGTCCTTCATGGAGAAATTCTTACAGAGGTAAGCTTTGACGCCTTTCATTATCCTAATATCATTCCCAATGATAAGGATGTCGTCAACATAGAGAATTAAAAATACCACCATACTCCCACTGGCCTTCTGATACACACAAGATTCTTCCGAATTCTTGAGAAAACCAGACAATTTGATTATCTCATCGAATCAAAGATTCCAACTTCGTGAAGCCTGTTTAAGTCCATAAATGGACTTATTCAGCTTACATACCATGCTCGAGTTCTCGCTGGATGCAAAACCTTCTGGTTGTTCCATATAGATTTCTTCATCAAGAAATCTATTTAGAAAAAAGCTGTTTTGACATCCATTTGGCCAATTCTCATAATCATGATATGCAGCAATTGACAATAAAATCCTGATGGAATTTAACATGGAAGCTGGAGAAAAAGTTTCATCGTAGTTGACTTTAGGTCACTGGCGAGTAACCTTAGCTACCAGTTGGGCCTTAAAGGTTTCAACCTTTCCATCGGGCCCTCGCTTCCTCTTATAAATCCATTTACAACTGATAGGAACTGTTGGATAATATGACACATAGCGTCACTATTTGCACAGAATATTGTGTGTGTTGTAGCAAATTAACTATGTAACAAGGAAATTGCACTCTCGTCATTTGTGATTAGATCACCATAGATATATAAATGAAGAGAGATCCCTATGATTAGTTCCTGGATTGAGATGATATGAGACAGTATCAGTCCACGAAGGATTAATCATTAAATATCCCTAGCCGTAGTATTATCGAGACGAGACTGGACATCGATAATGCGGAATAGGCTAGTATTGCACTTGTGCGCGTTGTGAGGGCACAACGGCATAGTTCTCATATATATAAGTATTGGATACTTATGCAAGTGCGATAGGAGGTCGTGTTTCACCGATGGTACGGGAAACAGCTTCGCTCTGGATAGACCCCTCGGAATCCCATTGGTATTATGACTATGTGTCTATGGGAGGCCGAAATCAAGGTAGGTGTGTATAGTCTTAACCTGAGACTTGCATCGCTAATACTTACGATAATCGATAAACTTTGGTTTTGGTGGTTGGGGGCTTTGACCGGTTCTGTGTTCACCACTTCTGGGTTTATCAGAGAGTCGTAGTGTATTAGATGTGATGTCGAGACGGAAGTATCACTCCAGTCATATTGGAGATGATGTCACGCAGGCAGGATACGGTACTAGTGCTCTTGAGTGTTGCGCAAACCAATCGGGATATTGTGACCAGGTCATGTATATCCGATTATAGAGACTATGTTACCAGACATCCGATATGTGTTTCGGACGGGGCAGACACTTATCCAGCCCCAGCCCTAGCACGTGATTATCCGATACTGGGCCGATACACACAATACTTAGTATACTACGCTTGATACAGATCTATATATTCCTGTAAGAATATTTCTGGAGAATTGGGTAGGCATGGCGCTTTGCTAGAAGCCAACCTTGTCTTGTAAATCGGTATAAACGTAGTACGAGGTACTTACGTGTTCGGATAGTCCGACGACCGTATTTACTGCCAACATATCCGGAGATCTCATGGGTCGCTTCCTGAAGATTCACCGATGATGTATGACTCGCACTTTAATTAATCTGGGATTAATTAGAAGAGAGAGAAAATTAATCTGGGATTAATTCGATGAGAGAGAAAATTAATCTGGGATTAATTACGGAGATATTTTATCTCGGATAAAATATTAATTAAAGAGAGAGAACGATTAATTTAGAATTAATCGATATAAAATATATATCCGATATATTATACGAAATTGGATTTCGACGCGGAATTAAAATTGGATTTTAATTCGGGCGAACGAATTAATTTAGAATTAATTCGTTAGCGACGTGAATAGTGATTTCGCTAGGCGTAATCATTTAATTACGACGCGACGGAAATTCGTTAATTTGGAATTAGCGAACCCGAGCCCGAGTGTGATTGCGAGCGCATTCGTATTTCGAATTCGAGCGCGGCACGCAAGTCACATCAAGCGTCAAATCACTAGTCGCATCAATCGTCAAATCACTTGTCACTTTGAGTGATGTGATATGACATGTGACTTAAAGTTAAAGTGATGTGATGTGACTTAAAGTAAAGTGAAGTGATTGAAAAGCACTTTTTGCTTTTTTACTTTTGACTTTTGTTTTTTGAAATTTAAAATGGTAAATGCTTTATTTATTTGGGAAATATAAAAGCATTTTTACAATTTTATTTTTCAACTAACTCTCTCTCTCTCCAAAAACGTTTTTCTCTCTTCTCCCTCTTTTCCCTCCTTCTTCATTCACGGTTTGGAGCCATTTTCTTCTCCAAAAATCTTGGTTGGACCGAATTAAATGGAGAAGCAAGGATGAAGAGTAGTGCTAGCACACACATGGGTTGTATTATGGTGATAGGGAAACGAATTTGTGAGCTTGGAAAGCTTGAAGCTTGGAGCTTCCATGGAGGTCATCCATGGCCGATTCTTGCACCATCAAGGAGGAGCAAAACCGAGCCATCCACACCTTTGGGAGACATTGCCGAGCCATCTTGGAGGAGGAAAAAGCTTGTGTTCTTTGTTTCATCAAAACCCATCAATGTGAGTTATGTTTCCGCCTTACTCCTTTGTAGTATTCATGCGAATTTTATGCTTGATTTGTTGATTTTGGGACCTTAATTAGAACTCAACAATGGTATCAGAGCTATTATCAAGCATGAAAAAGTTAGGGTTAAAATTGGGGATTATCAATTGAAGCATGATTTGGTTAAATTGGATGTTAAAGTATGCTTGTATGTTGATGAATTGAAGTTGTGTATGATCAATTTCATGAAATTGGATTGGATTCAATTTTCTCCAAATTTTGGGCATGACAAATTGGGTAAAATCAATTGGAGCATGATTTGATTAAATTGATTGATTAAGAATGCTTAAATGATGTTGAATTAAAGATTGATTGGATCAATTTGAAAAAAAATTGTGTTTGGAACAAATTTCCCCAATTTTTTATGTTGGCATAAAGTAACAAATTTGGGTAAACTTGATTTTGAGCATATTTTGTGAAATTGGATGAATGAGAATGCTTAAATGATGTTTAATTTAAGATTGATTGGATCAATTTGAAGAAATTGTGTTTGGAACAAATTTCCCCAATTTTTTATGTTGACATAAAGTGATGAATTTGGGTAAACTTGATTTTGAGCATGTTTGATGAAATTGGATGATTTAGAATGCTTAAAGTATGTTTAATTGATGATTGATTGGATCAATTTGTGTGAAATTGTGTTTGGAACAAATTTCCCCAAATTGCTTCTTATGTTGGCCCAAATTAAAGACCCTAATATCTTGGTGAATTTTTTGTTTGTTTGATCATTGGATGACTTGAAACAAGTGGGTAATGTTGAATTGAAGTTTGATTGGATTGAATTTTGATTTGGACAATTTTCCCAAATTAAAGTAGGCTTGGCCGAATTCAATTGGATATGAAATTCATTGTGTTTTTTGTATTTTGATTCATTAGATGAATTTAATTGATTTGGGAAATGATGATTGTGGATTCAATTTGATTGAAACCAAATCGGATTAAAACCCCTAAATGCCAAGACTTTAAAGCATGTAAAATGGGTTTGGTTTTAATAAATTGTGTTAGACACTATTTGATGTTGAAATGCATGATTAAGTATGCTAATTGATGTTTTAGAAATATTAATTAGGTGGTTAATTATGTATAACACTTAGGTTAATTAATTATGAAATTTGGAATTTTATAAGTTAATTAATTAGGCTTGTTTTTGGAAATTGGGCCTTGAATGTTATAATTGGGCTTTTGGGCTTTGTTGTACAAAGTTGGGTTTAGGCAAAATTGGTTGGATCCAATTAGGCCCAAAACCGCATCCATAAAGTCCAATTATGACTTAATGGACCTTAATTATTTAATTGGGCCTAATGGGCCAAAATTAATTTAAAGGCTTATGGGGTAACTCCCGGATTGGACTTTGGTTATCGGTTTGACCCGAGTTGACCAAAAGTCCACGCCTTAAGAAATTAATTAAAAGCCCATTGGACTTTAATTAAATAAACGTTGGACGTTAATTGGGCTTTGAGACCCATAACGATTGAATTTGGAATTTAAATCGTAGAAGGTTCGTTAATAAAAGTGTAATATTTAATTTGGAATTAAATAGTGAATTAGAATTAAATGCGTATTAAATTGGATTTAATTATGTAGTTTAATTTAATTCGAGAATTCGTACTTTGAGTACTTATTCGTAAAACGAGTTTGACTCGAGCAAAAATCAAATCGTTGTTTGAACATTGGATGATCACTAATTATCAGATTAATTAATTGGATTAGATTGATTGATAACATGCTTGTATGAATACATGGTTGCGATGCGTGAATAATGTATATCGGATGGATATTAGTCGGGTGGGACAATTTTGGAAATTGTAATAAATTTGATTTATAAATTGGACCTGCGTGTCCAGCCTTATCACCTATATACTCTTTGTATTCTCTTCTCACCTATTCCCCTCAATGTAAATGAGGTTTCTTTAGAAGTGTAGTGTAACGGGTAGAAGTAAATACATGTGCTAGTTTTGGAGAGAGAAAATGAGAGATTTGATCTAGGATCAATGTAAAGTATCCATCCGCATATCATTATTATTTTATTTCATACTCGCTTTATTATGTATTTAGAATGCATGTTTAAGGGTGTATGATGATGAGACCTAACAAAGATAATTAAATTGGTAGCCAATTTGCACGCGAAAAACCCTCGTTCTATATTAAGCGATTATCCTTCCATTGAATGATTCTTGTTCAAGATCCGATTGGCATTGGTTTGTTGGCCAAAGTCAAGACCTTGTCAATTGGATGTATTTGAATCATGAGAGTTTTGTTCCACATCGGTGTCTAGTCCAAGTTGTGATTTGTTGGCCAAAGTCAAGATCACTTCTTGTCCAAAGACATTGATTACGAAACTTTCCTTGTCAATGGGTCCCGCTTAACTGGAATCATTAGGTTTGTTGTGCCAAAGCCAAGGCCTAGATGATTCGGAGGATAAGGTTAGGAAAATGTATTAGATACATTGGCATAAGCAATATGTTTAGGACTTGGATGTCCACCTAACCGGATCTGGGAATTGGATTGGATCCAATTGATCTGTGAGATCTACCTGGTAAGTAGCATACAGCTTGTTGGCCAAAGTCAAGGTTGTATGTTATTTAACAGGATCCTAGCCCACTAGGAAACACGGTTTCCCGAGTACTCCACAGAGGGTTAGAGGCTCGACGAAAAATAGTGGGAGGCAAGTATTGAATTTGCAATATTCGTTCAATTACTCGCTAAACACGCTCATTTATATTTTCTCGTCACATTAATAAATGTTAGTTGGACTAATATTTAAATTGTTGTTTTAATAAACAGTTGGACTGTATTATAGTTGATTATATATAATTGGATTATATTAATCAATATATTTGAATTAATTAATTTCAGTTTACAGTTGATTTTATAATTGGATTATAGTAATCAATGTAATTGAGGTTAATTAATTTAAATTATATTTGATTATATAGTTGGACTATATAATCATTATAATAAATAGTACCACTAATCGTTGATTAAATAGTTGGACTATTGTAATCAAGATAAAATTGAAAAGTTGGATATTTAAAATATAATCTTGGATTAAAATATTTTAAATGATTTAATTTTCAAATTGGGAATAATTTCAAGATGGTCTTGGAAATTAATAATTATTTTATTGATAAAATAATGAATTATGCCTAAAGCCCGGAGTTAAGCGAATAAGTGGAATATGAAATTTGAATATTCATATATGATAACTTTAGCGCTTAATCCATTATATTGTCAAGTAGACTCCCTAATTTCTGAATCAGAATTAAAGATTAGGTCTTCTAGGAAGATAATAGGACAAATCCTAAGAAGGAATTGAAGACGAGCAAGGCTCTTACTTCAAATATGTTTGTCATAATTATGTTCACAACTAGTATTAAAATTGGATTTTAAATACTTAGTGTGATACATAAATATGTACTGTTGTGCAGAATCTGCTTTAAGCAGGATACTGACTTCAGATGAGATTACTCTGCGAATTGAAAACGGGACGATAGTCGCTGTTTTAACCGTAGATACCTAACTTTAGGAATTACCTTGGGTATGTACTTAAATTAGGGAACTGTTATAATGTAACTAGTTTGACTAGAAACATTATCTTATATCAGTGTATAACCCGCTGCGGGTGTACCTTTATATTCTAGAACACTAAAGTGTTTTATTATATAAAGATGATATTGAGATAAACACATTGGATGTGAATAACAGAATTTATATTTTGAATATAAATAATATCTCAAATACATAACATGACAAATAAATAGCTCAAACTGATCTGATCAGTTAAGAAACTTAATTGTGGCATAGTTGTCAGGGACACTACTAAAAAGAATCGTATATCCGCACTTTTGAAGAGCGGGTACTAGGACTGATTTGACTATTCAAATAAAGTCTACGAATCTAGTTTATTAAGCAAAGTGCTTAAAACACCTTTACTCGGTAAAAGTGAAAATGCCACCGATCTGTTAGCCCTAGTTCATAGTGAAGCAAGTGGGCCCGTGTCTAGCTAGGCTAGAGGTGGATATAAATATTACGTGACCTATACGGATGTGGCATCACGTAATGGTTGTGTGTTTCTTTTGAAGAACACAAATCGAAAACTTTTATAGTTTCGACACGGAATAGACAAACAGATCGGTTATAGTATTACACCATCACGGTAAGACCGTAATGAAAATACTTAAGCAGTAAGTTTCTCTTATACTTGAAAAAGTATAGTATTCTTTCAATAAGGACTCCTCTCGGAACACGTCATTTTGACGGTGTGTCCGAAAAGGATTAACCGAATTTTGTTAGACATAATAAGGTTAATCACGAGTCGCTTTGAGCTACCATTTCCTTCAACGGATAAACTTTAAACAGTGCAAGAACTTATTTTGAATAAGGTTCCATTATAATCTGTTTGACAGATATCATATTAGATATGAACAGAGAAGAAACGGGGTTTCTCATTCCTGACTATTTGGGTATGCTTGGCATATGTTTGGATGATACCAAACTAAAACCCAAATATGATAAGTGCCAATTGTAGGTCATCCTAGGGATACCATAAGTATTGTACTTAACACCTCACAAGAGAACAATTAGATTGTTGCTCACCATGCGGTTTTCCTAAGAGGAATACCGATATGCAGTGGTAAGTGGGAGAGGTAGTATAACTCGATGAAAATCGGAGTAATACTGTTCTAGGCACTGAATCTTAATGGAACATATATAGTTCATCAATGATGAAACTATACCATTAATCTTCGAATACACGAGAACAAAGGAAGTGATACGAGGTATCGACTCCCTATTATGACAAAGTGTCATGAGTCCGAAATGGATTCCATGTATATCAACCAGTTTGGATACTAGTTGATGTACCACATGGCATTGTGCCTATTGGTACTATAAGTCTTCAAGGAAGACGTACATGGATGGCAATATACCAACGTATAAAGCTAGGCTTTTTTAACCGAAAGGTATCGTTATCGACATTGTGTTGATTACGATTCAACCTTTTACCTATTGCCACGGTAGATCCATTTGGATGAATGCTTGCTGACGCGAGCATAAGTTCTTGGAATTATCATTTTGATGCAATCATAATGGTGTATGATTTAATTCAAAATGAAAATGATTCTTGTGTAAATAAGAGGGTTAGTGGGAGCGCACTGACAGTGGCTGTCCTATAAAATAATGATAATACGTCATTTCTTGGAAATGATATTCCCATAAAATAAATGTCGGCGAAAGCTTGGCTTTCGAAATACTCTCCGTGGAACCGTACATTGAAAAATGTACAAAGACCTGGTGTATCATACGCTTTGAGCATATGGATTCACAAACAGGCTAATCCGAGTGATAGTCACTGGATTGATGTTAGGAACATCCGTTAGTATCTTAGAGAACTAAGGATGCTGTCTTAGTCTATGGAGATGGGACTTGAAGTGACTGGGATCACTGTAGCAAGTTTCCTATAACCGATAAAGACGGCTAAAAGTCGCAAACGGTACTATACAGTTTGAATAACGGTGCAGTGAGCTGGAAATCTTCCAAGCAAGATACTGTTACCAAATAAACAACACATGCGGGTTAATTGCAGCAGCTGAGGCAGCAATAGAAGTCATTTGGGTCGATACATATCTAATTAGATTAGATATAGTTCTGTTAGCAGCTGAGCTAGGCATCAGCACAGGCTAAAGAATTAATGGTCTCATCAACGATCCAGATATATACTTCTATATCATCTGATTCGTTCGGATCATACATCGTGGCGATGTGATGATCGTATAAATCGCGTTAAATGATAATCAAACAAATCCGCTGACGAAAACCTTTCCTCAGCAATTTGAGCGAACCTTACATAGTTCGGGTGTTAGACACTCGAGTGACTGGCTATGTGCCAAGTGGGAGATTGTTGGATAATATGACCCATAGCGTCACTATTTGCACAGAATATTGTGTTGTTGTAGCAAATTAACTATGTAACAAGGAAATTGCACTCTCGTCATTTGTGATTAGATCACCATAGATATATAAATGAAGAGAGATCCTTATGATTAGTTCCTGGATTGAGATGATATGAGACAGTATCAGTCCACGAAGGATTAATCATTAAATATCCCTAGCCGTAGTATTATCGAGACTGGACATCGATAATGCGGAATAGGCTAGTATTGCACTTGTGCGCGTTGTGAGGGCACAACGGCATAGTTCTCATATATATAAGTATTGGATACTTATGCAAGTGCGATAGGAGGTCGTGTTTCACCGATGGTACGGGAAACAGCTTCGCTCTGGATAGACCCCTCGGAATCCCATTGGTATTATGACTATGTGTCTATGGGAGGCCGAAATCAAGGTAGGTGTGTATAGTCTTAACCTGAGACTTGCATCGCTAATACTTACGATAATCGATAAACTTTGGTTTTGGTGGTTGGGGGCTTTGACCGGTTCTGTGTTCACCACTTCTGGGTTTATCAGAGAGTCGTAGTGTATTGGATGTGATGTCGAGACGGAAGTATCACTCCAGTCATATTGGAGATGATGTCACGCAGGATACGGTACTAGTGCTCTTGAGTGTTGCGCAACCAATCGGGATATTGTGACCAGGTCATGTATATCCGATTATAGAGACTATGTTACCAGACATCCGATATGTGTTTCGGACGGGGCAGACACTTATCCAGCCCCAGCCCTAGCACGTGATTATCCGATACTGGGCCGATACACACAATACTTAGTATACTACGCTTGATACAGATCTATATATTCCTGTAAGAATATTTCTGGAGAATTGGGTAGGCATGGCGCTTTGCTAGAAGCCAACCTTGTCTTGTAAATCGGTATAAACGTAGTACGAGGTACTTACGTGTTCGGATAGTCCGACGACCGTATTTACTGCCAACATATCCGGAGATCTCATGGGTCGCTTCCTGAAGATTCACCGATGATGTATGACTCGCACTTTAATTAATCTGGGATTAATTAGAAGAGAGAGAAAATTAATCTGGGATTAATTCGATGAGAGAGAAAATTAATCTGGGATTAATTACGGAGATATTTTATCTCGGATAAAATATTAATTAAAGAGAGAGAACGATTAATTTAGAATTAATCGATAAAATAATATATCCGATATATTATACGAAATTGGATTTCGACGCGGAATTAAAATTGGATTTTAATTCGGGCGGCGAACGAATTAATTTAGAATTAATTCGTTAGCGACGTGAATAGTGATTTCGCTAGGCGTAATCATTTAATTACGACGCGACGGAAATTCGTTAATTTGGAATTAGCGAACCCGAGCCGAGAGTGTGATTGCGAGCGCATTCGTATTTCGAATTCGAGCGCGGCACGCAAGTCACATCAAGCGTCAAATCACTAGTCGCATCAATCGTCAAATCACTTGTCACTTTGAGTGATGTGATATGACATGTGACTTAAAGTTAAAGTGATGTGATGTGACTTAAAGTAAAGTGAAGTGATTGAAAAGCACTTTTTGCTTTTTTACTTTTGACTTTTGTTTTTTGAAATTAAATGGTAAAGCTTTATTTATTTGGGAAATATAAAAGCATTTTTACAATTTTATTTTTCAACTAACTCTCTCTCTCTCCAAAAAAACGTTTTTCTCTTCTCCTCTTTTCCCTCCTTCTTCATTCACGGTTTGGAGCCATTTTCTTCTCCAAAAATCTTGGTTGGACCGAATTAAATGGAGAAGCAAGGATGAAGAGTAGTGCTAGCACACACATGGGTTGTATTATGGTGATAGGGAAACGAATTTGTGAGCTTGGAAAGCTTGAAGCTTGGAGCTTCCATGGAGGTCATCCATGGCCGATTCTTGCACCATCAAGGAGGAGCCAAAACCGAGCCATCCACCACCTTTGGGAGACATTGCCGAGCCATCTTGAGGAGGAGGAAAAAGCTTGTGTTCTTTGTTTCATCAAAACCCATCATGTGTGTGAGTTATGTTTCCGCCTTACTCCTTTGTAGTATTCATGCGAATTTTATGCTTGATTTGTTGATTTTGGGACCTTAATTAGAACTCAACAGGAACAATTTCTTCGGGAAGCGGAACGAAGTTCCAAACTTGATTCTCATACATTCGTCCATCTCGGATTTCATGGCTTCTTGCCACTTCACGGATTCGATGTCCAACATCGATTCTCTATAGGTTAAATGGCAGTCTCTTTAATAAGAAGAAAAATCGAGACTCTTTTCTTGTATCAAATACAAGCGTTTAGGAGGTCTAGATACCTTTGTGACCTACGGAGTGTGTATGTTGAAGGTTCTTCATCTTCTTGAACTACAGGTTCTTCCATTAGTTCGGTGTTTCAGGTTGTACTTCATCAAGTTCAACATGTCTATGATCACCACATTCAGCCAAAAATTTTATTTCTATAAATTTTATGAAGCGAGCTACGAACACATTTCGATGCTCGATATCATAGAACAAATATCCTTTCGTATTTGAAGGATATCCAACAAACCTAAACTTCTGCCCTCGAGGCAAAAGCTTATCTTGTTGAGACATCCTGACATAAGCAGGACACCTGAAATCTTAATATAACTAAGATTCGGTTTCCTACCAGTCCATATCTCATACGGAGTCGTAGGAACAGCCTTGTAAGGAATCTTGTTCAAAAGATGTGCGACAGTAAAAAGAGCATAACCCCATAAGTAATAGGGTAAATCTGTATAACTCAACATCGATCAGACCATATCTAATAAAATCTGATTTCTCCTCTCAGATACTCCATTATATTGCGGAGTACCGGAAGGAGTATATTTAGTGAGAATCTCATTCTCCTTTAAATAATCAGTGAACTCTCCCCTCATATATTCACCGCCTCGATCAGATCGTAGACATTTAATATATTGACCATTTTGTTCTCAACTTCATTTCGAAATTCTTTAAACTTTTCAAAGGTTCTGATTTATGTCTCATCAATAGACATAACCGTAACGTGACAGATCATCGGTAAAGGTGACGAAGTAAGAAAAGCCAATGTGAGCAGTTTGACTTAAGAGACCACATATATCAGAATGTATGAGTTCCAACAAGTCAGAGGCTCGGTGTCCAACACAATGAAAATGGGGTTTGGTCATTTTACTCGAATACAAGATTAGCAAGTTGGATAAGGTTCAATGGTGAGATCATGATAAAACCATTCTTAAACCAATTGGGTTAGACATTTCACGCCTATATGACAAACCTCATGTGCCAGAGTTAGTATTATTTATATCAGATTATTTATGTTTATTTATTCCATATTAAAATATATTTGTTGGGGTTGGTGCTCACAGCGCCAATTTCCGGTTGTATTTCCTTGTAAATACTTCTGTAAAACAATATTATTATGAATAATATATGCAGTTTCTTTAATATAATGAATCTTATTATATGGTAAAGACGTAATGACCTAGAATGATTAGTCATGATACAGTTGCAAAAGCGTCGCAACGGACATTGACAAGTATCATGACGTTGTCATTCTCAGAATGTTCCTGGTCAAGGTTTACACTGCTTGGTCAGTATAGTAAACCCGTTGAGACCGGTACAAGTCGTATACTGGAATATATGATTCCAATGGTTTCTCAATGAACCATAAGTCTTGGAGACTGGTATAGACCTGTAGGTGTTTATAACGGATAAACACTGAACGACTCACCGAAGATTCTTAATGGATGGTACACCAACGTCAATAAGAATCTTCTTGGGTTGAGTAGCACTTGTGATTCTTAGACTTGAGATGCCATTGTGGGCACATGAGACATCCTCTACACTTAGATGGCAGTCACGTCACCGATCTATTTAGATCAGACCTCCGCCTGTTCGTTGGGTGTAGATAGATCCTCAGTGTGTCCTATGTGTGTCAAGATAGGATCCGTCAGTTCTGTAACAGAGCATAGGTAGTCCATATAATTAGCAATCAGACAAATCCATGGGCCCGTGGTAAAGTTTAGAAGCTAGTTCTAAACATTCTTGTGAGATTGCTAATAGAATAGTCGACTGGATAATCCCCATAGAGATTTGACGTTTACATCTATATCTCTGGGATAAATCCGGATACCTGTGACGGAGGAATTAAACATTTGCCATGACCTCGACCTGTATGATTCAGCCAGTTTATCCGTGATCGTCATAATTTATGGGTGGATAAATTATGGACACGAAATTGGATTTCGTGACGGATACGCCTGAATCTAGAGAGTCTCAATAATGAAATAAACTCGTAGAGCACTAGAGCAACATTAATAAACAATATTGATTGTTTATAAAGTCGTTTAAAGGTTAAACGCAAAATACATGTGTAGGGACCCGATAGTCATTTACTAGATTATTGTGTATTTACATTTAATACTTGATTAATTTAAATACACATTAATTAATGGTCAAAATGAGTTATTTGACTTATTTCCTAAATGAATATATATTTTTAATATTTAATGTAAATATTATAATATATTTAATATATTTGTATTTGATTAATTAATTAATTATTTAATTGTTAAATGATTAAATTAATTAAAATATAAATATCTTACATTAGGATATTTAAAGTAATGATGTTAGTTGCCTTTGTTGACTTAAATAAATATCTAATAAAGTTGTTATTAGATATTTATGCAAGTGGACTAAATTTGGTTGAAATGAAATTGAAATTAATTGTCTTGTTTTTGCCTTTGCAATTTTCGGCCATATACCAAATGAAACAAGTATATATTGATTTTCATTTCACTTACCACTAACCTAATACACTTTACAAAACAAACTCCATTGAAGAAAGAAAAGAAAGCTTGAGAAAGAAAGATAAATCAAAGAAAGCTTGGAATTTTAGTAAGTTTTTCAAACTTGCTATTAGATAGGAATATGTTCCTAAGGTTCTAGGCTTTAACATGTGATGATCTTAGATTGTTTCTTTCTTTTTTCTTGTGTTTTTGTTGATGGAATTTTGATGAAAGTGTTGTTAAGCATGTTTAATAAAGAAAGCTTGTGACTATTGTAGTTGTAAGTATTCTTTTGGGTTTATGAAACCATGTTGCTAATCTAGAGTTGTTGACCCACTCTAAGATGACCTAGATTTGATCTTGAGTTGTTTCATTGTGTTGAGACTTGATTAATGTAAGAAAGATGATTGAAGTAATTGATTTGGTGTATTTAGTCTAATTTGTCCAATTTGTTGAAATTGAGAAATTAGGGTTTATAACAATTCCAAATTTGGGGCTTTTTCATATGTTATGCATTTGGATGTGTATATGATGCATATAAAGTTTCATGTTGATTGGATTACATCTTGATGTGTTTTGATGCATGAAATGACAAAATGCACAAACCCCCCCCCCCCCTTAATGGAGCTCTCGGCTTTGAGAGAGAATTTGGGGATTTTGTGGCTTTGGTGTTTTGATGTTTTGAACATGCAAGTTCATCTTAGAAATGATTTAGAATCATTCAAAATTGATTGGATCAATTTCGGACTAAAATGGACAAAATACCATATAAGGGTAATTTGGTAATTCACTTGAATATGATTCATTTGAAATTTTATTTCATAATTTGATTATTGGAATATTAAATAAATATGTTTATTTAATTAATCCGAGAAAAATTTTTGAAATCCGAAAATACGATTTTCGCCGCTTCCGCTGCGTTACCGGATTCCGCCCGTAATAAAACCCCTTCAAAATGGTATCAGAGCAAGTCTGATTCTAGGCCGTTTAAAATGATTGGCTTTATTTTAATCATCTTTTCTTGACTTTATGCATGCTTATTAGAAACTGAATCGGTTAGATTTAGGGTGTATGACACTTAGCGGAAAATCCCTGATAATAAGGTTTTAATGTAACTATGTATTTGATGCATGTTATGTGGTCCGTCTCGTCAATACGGTTTATGAATATCTCTTTGTGACTACATCCGAGACCGTGCCTCTGCTGTGAGGGTGTAGCCGATAAAGATTTATTTATACCGAACGTATATCAGATACTAGGTAAATTCAAGTAAAAGCGGAATTCTGAACGTGCCCTAGCTGTCAGGATTACGTGAGTAACTTGAGTTTATCATTGACGAGTTTAACCTTGGTACGTCTCCTTGTGGGCCTGCCTCCGCAGCGACAACGAGAAACGGCCAGGACCGGGTGTTTAGGAGTCACTGTTGAGTGATTGACAAGTGAGTTGTCTACCTGATGAATATACGTAGGCGAGACCGTGCCTCTGCTGTGAGCTGAAATATATTCACGGGGTCCACTTTTCACTATTAATATTTAATTTAATTATTGAATATTTGTATTCTGTGTTGGGATTACAGTAATGCATGATTTAGTGGGAGGGGCATATTAGATTAAAAATCCATGATCTAGTTTATGCTTATGATATTATATGAAACTGTTTTTAATCTGCTAACCGTTTTTCGTGATCTATATGATAGATTTGCGATGGCGGGTCAATCCACAAACCAGTTTGCGCGTATGCTTGATGCGAACAAACTGAAAGGCGCTGAGAACTTTACGGACTGGGAAATGGACTTGAGGATTGTCCTCGATTCCGAGAAGTTGGGATATGTGCTTGAGGGCCCTTTGCCCCTTGCAGTGGGTGAGGAGGCTTCGGAAGAGGAACGCCGAGTTTTTGAAACTTGGAAGGATGATGACTTAAGGGTTAAATCATACATCCTTAGTTCGCTCTCTCCGAAACTCAAACAACAATACTATGGTATGATTGATTCCTACAGTATGATGACGCGATTAAGACAATCGTTCGAGAACCAAGAACAAGTGATTGTTCATAAAGTCGCCATGGAACTGTTCCATGCGCGTCTGGATGAGGGGCAAAGTGTTAGCCCACATGTTCTTCAAATGATCGATTTGATCGATCAATTGAGGCAACATAATCTCATCCTGAATGACATTCTCGGGAGGAGTGTCATTCTAGGTTCTCTGCCAGCTTCATTCCGACAGTTTGTGATGTACTTCAACATGCACGGGACTGTCTGCACCTACCATGAGCTGCATAGGATGTTGCTCACGGCAGAAGAGGACCTTAAGAAGGGATTACCAACACGCCCTCCTAGATCTACTTCTCTTTCAGCTTCTACCCAAGGAATGTCCAAGGGTAAGAACAAGAAAGGGAAGAAGAAGAAGAAGGCAGTTGGTCCTCAACAGCAGCCAAAAATAGCAAAGCCCAAGAGGGCTTCTGAAGACAAATGCCACCACTGCGGCAAGGTCGGGCACTGGAAGAGAAACTGTCCAGATTACATTGCCCAGATCAGGAGGGAGAGAGCATCGACATCAGGTACTTTTATTTTTCCAGTTATTGATATATCTTTGGCTTGTGAAGCCGTTACATCCAACTGGATTTTAGATTCTGCTTGTCCCATTCACATTTGCAATTCGTTGCAGGTGCTGAAGGAAAGTAGGAGGCTGAAGCCTGGAGTGATGCAGTTGCGATTCGGGAGTGGAGACTCACTGGATGCAGTTGCAGTGGGAGTATGCGAGATCTCATTGCCGAATGGGACACTTTTGTTAAATGAATGCTATTTTGTGCCAGGATGTGTGGCTAATATTATATCCCTTTTTGTATTAGATACAGAAGGCTTTTGTATTAATATTAAGAATAGTTCTTTGTATTTATATGATAAAAATAATATTCAGATCCTTAGTTGTCCAAATATGCATGGTCATTATACACTGCAAACATCAAAAGATATATTAAGTTCTGGAATTAATAAACGTAGATTACCTGAAATTAATAATACTGAACTCTGGCATATGCGGCTAGGTCATATTGGGGCTAAACGCCTTAATCAAATGGTTAGAAATGGTTTGATACCAGATCTCACCATTGAATCCTTTCCAACCTGTGAATCCTGTATTCAGGTAAAATGACTAAAGCCCCATTTTCTGGTGTTGGACACCGAGCCACAAACTTACTGGAACTCGTACATTCTGATGTATGTGGTCCACTAAGTCAAACTGCTCACAGTGGTTATTCATACTTCGTTACCTTTACCGATGATTTATCACGGTACGGTTATGTCTATTTGATGCGACATAAATCGGAAACCTTTGAAAAGTTCAAAGAATTCCGAAATGAAGTAGAAAAACAAACTGGGAAATATATTAAATGCCTTCGATCTGATCGAGGTGGCGAATATATGAGTGGTGAGTTCATTGATTATATGAAAGAGAATGGGATTCTCGCTCAATACACTCCTCCAGGTACCCCACAACACAATGGAGTATCTGAGAGAGAGAGAAATCGGACTTTATTGGATATGGTCCGATCAATGTTGAGTTTACAGATTTGCCCTATTATTTATGGGGCTACTCTCTCTTAACCGCCGCACATCTTTTGAATAAGATTCCTTCAAAAGCTGTTCCTACGACACCGTATGAGATATGGTTCGGTAGGAAACGAAATCTTAATTATATTAAGGTTTGGGGTTGTCCTGCCTATGTCAGGGTGACTCAGCAAAGTAAGCTTTCGCCTCGAGGGCAAAAGTTTAGGTTATTGGATATCCTCCGAATACGAGGGGATATCTGTTCTATGATACCGAGCATCGAAATGTATTCGTAGCTCGCTTCGCAAAATTTCTAGAAGTAGAATTTTTGTCAGAAGGTGGTGATCATAGACAGGTTATGCTTGATGAAGTACAACCTGAAAACAATGAACCAACGGAGGAACCTGAGGTTCAAGTAGATGAAGGACCTTCAACACACACACTC
Source organism: Zanthoxylum bungeanum (assembly GCA_019454045.1). Classification (NCBI taxonomy): domain Eukaryota; kingdom Viridiplantae; phylum Streptophyta; class Magnoliopsida; order Sapindales; family Rutaceae; genus Zanthoxylum; species Zanthoxylum bungeanum. The sequence continues at coordinate 95,472 of SKCR01026475.1, forward strand.
CGTAGGTCACAAAGGGTATCTAGACCTCCTGAACGCTTGTATTTGATACAAGAAAAGAGTCTGGATGTTCTCTTAATAGAAGAGACAGATCCTTTCACCCATAGAGAATCGATGTTGGACATCGACTCCGTGAAATGGCAAAGTGCCATGAAATCCGAGATAGACTCAATGCATGGGAATCGCTTCCAGAGGGAATTGTTCCTATCGGCTGTAAATGGTTTTACAAGAGGAAGCGAGGGCCTGACGGTAAGGTTGAAACTTACAAGGCCCGACTGGTAGCAAAAGGTTACACGCAGCGACCTGGTGTCGACTACGATGAGACTTTTTCACCAGTTGCAATGCTTAAGTCTATTCGGATTTTGCTTTCTATAGCTGCGTATCATGACTACGAGATTTGGCAAATGGATGTCAAAACGGCTTTTCTAAATGGATTTCTTGATGAAGAAATCTATATGGAACAGTCGGAAGGTTTTGCATCCAGCGAAAACTCGGGCATGGTATGTAAGCTTAAGAAGTCCATTTATGGACTCAAACAAGCTTCACGAAGTTGGAATCTTCGATTCGACGAGATTATTAGATCGTCTGGTTTTCTCAAGAATTCAGAAGAATCCTGTGTATATCAGAAGTCCAGTGGGAGCATGGTCGTATTTTTAGTCCTGTATGTTGATGACATCCTAATCATTGGGAATGATTTAGGTATGTTACAAGGTGTTAAAGCGTACCTCTGTAAGAATTTCTCCATGAAGGACCTGGGAGAAGCTTCCTATGTTTTAGGGATAAAACTCTATAGAGATAGACAAAGGAAGCTGATTGGGTTATCCCAATCAACGTACATAGATAAGATCTTAGAACGGTATAATTTTGGTAACTGTAAGACAGCAAACATACCGTTCCGACATGGGATTCATCTTTCAAAGAAGATGAGTCCGCAAACAGAAGATGAGAAGGTTAGAATGTCTAACCAACCTTATGCTTCGTGTTTGGGCAGCATAATGTATGCCATGTTATGTACAAGGCCTGATATCAGTTTCGCTGTTAGCGTTACTAGCAGATATCAGTCCCATCCAGGTAATGACCATTGGATGGCCATTAAACATATCCTCAAGTATCTTAAAGGTACTAAGGATAAGTTAATAATTTATGGAGGAAACGAACTGCAAGTTAACGGGTATACAGACTCCGATTTCCAATCGGATCCCGATGATAGAAAGTCTACATCTGGATTTGTCTTTACCCTTAACGGAGGTGCAGTTTGTTGGAAGAGTTCCAAGCAGGGATCTACAGCTGATTCCACCACTGAGGCGGAATATATTGCAGCTTCTGAAGCTGCAAAAGAGGCTGTGTGGATAAAGAATTTTGTCACAGAATTGGGAGTTGTCCCAAGTATCGTGAATGCGATTCCGTTATACTGTGATAATACTGGAGCCATTGCGCAAGCAAAGGAACCAATGGCGCATCAGAAGTCGAAGCATGTGGAACGCAAGTACCACATCATTCGAGAGATTGTGTCACGAGGGGATATTGTCGTGTGCAAGGTACCGAGTGAAGACAATGTAGCAGACCCGCTGACAAAGGCCATACCTCCGAAGTTGTTTGATAAACACGTGGAGTCGATGGGTATTAGATACAATCGTTATTGGCACTAGAGCAAGTGGGAGTTTTTGTTGGGGTTGGTGCTCACAGCGCCAATTCCCGGTTGTATTTCCTTGTAAATACTTCTGTAAAACAATATTATTATGAATAATATATGCAGTTTCTTTAATATAATGAATCTTATTATATGGTAAAGACGTAATGACCCTAGAATGATTAGTCATGATACAGTTGCAAAAGCGTCGCAATGGACATTGACAAGTATCATGACGTTGTCATTCTCAGAATGTTCCTGGTCAAGGTTTACACTGTTTGGTCAGTATAGTAAACCCGTTGAGACCGGTACAAGTCGTATACTGGAATATATGATTCCAATGGTTTCTCAATGAACCATAAGTCTTGGAGACTGGTATAGACCTGTAGGTGTTTATAACGGATAAACACTGAACGACTCACCGAAGATTCTTAATGGATGGTACACCAACGTCAATAAGAATCTTCTTGGGTTGAGTAGCACTTGTGATTCTTAGACTTGAGATGCCATTGTGGGCACATGAGACATCCTCTACACTTAGATGGCAGTCAGTCACGTCACCGATCTATTTAGATCAGACCTCCGCCTGTTCGTTGGGTGTAGATAGATCCTCAGTGTGTCCTATGTGTGTCAAGAAAGGATCCGTCAGTTCTGTGTAACAGAGCATAGGTAGTCCATATAATTAGCAATCAGACAAATCCATGGGCCCGTGGTAAAGTTTAGAAGCTAGTTCTAAACATTCTTGTGAGATTGCTAATAGAATAGTCGACTGGATAATCCCCATAGAGATTTGACGTTTCAATCTATATCTCTGGGATAAATCCGGATACCTGTGACGGAGGAATTAAACATTTGCCATGACCTCGACCTGTATGATTCAGCCAGTTTATCCGTGATCGTCATAATTTATGGGTGGATAAATTATGGACATGAAATTGGATTTCGTGACGGATACGCCTGAATCTAGAGAGTCTCAATAATGAAATAACTCGTAGTAGAGCACTAGAGCAACATTAATAAACAATATTGATTGTTTATAAAGTCGTTTAAAGGTTAAACGCAAAATACATGTGTAGGGACCCGATAGTCATTTACTAGATTATTGTGTATTTACATTTAATACTTGATTAATTTAAATACACATTAATTAATGGTCAAAATGAGTTATTTGACTTATTCCTAAATGAATATATATTTTTAATATTTAATGTAAATATTATAAATATATTTAATATATTTATATTTGATTAATTTTAATTATTTAATTGTTAAATGATTAAATTAATTAAAATATAAATATCTTACATTAGGATATTTAAAGTAAATGATGTTAGTTGCCTTTGTTGACTTAAATAAATATCTAATAAAGTGTTAATAGATATTTATGCAAGTGGACTAAATTTGGTTGAAATGAAATTGAAATTAATTGTCGTTTTGCCTTTGCAATTTTCGGCCCCATATACCAATGAACAAGTATATATTGATTTTCATTTCACTTTACCACTAACCTAATTCACTTTACCAAAACAAACTCCATTGAAGAAAGAAAAGAAAGCTTGAGAAAGAAAGATAAATCAAAGAAAGCTTGGAATTTTAGTAAGTTTTTCAAACTTGCTATTAGATAGGAAATGTTCCTAAGGTTCTAGGCTTTAACATGTGATGATCTTAGATTGTTTCTTTCTTTATTTCTTTGTGTTTTTGTTGATGGAATTTGATTGAAAGTGTTAAGCATGTTAATAAAGAAAGCTTGTGACTATTGTAGTTGTAAGTATTCTTTTGGGTTTATGAAACCATGTTGCTAATCTAGAGTTGTTGATCCACTCTAAGATGACCTAGATTTGATCTTGAGTTGTTTCATTGTGTTGAGACTTGGATTAAATGTAAGAAAGATGATTGAAGTAACTAATTTGGTGTATTTAGTCTAATTTGTTCAATTTGATGAAATTGAGAAATTAGGGTTTATAACTAATTCCAAATTTGGGGCTTTTCATTTATGTTATGCATTTGGATGTGTATATGATGCATATAAAGTTTCATGTTAATTGGATTACATTTGATGTGTTTTGATGCATGAAATGACAAAATGCACAAACCCCCCCCCCCCCCTTAATGGAGCTCACGGCCTTTGAGAGAGAATTTGGGGATTTTGTGGCTTTGGTGTTTTGATGTTTTGAACATGCAAAGTTCATCTTAGAAATGATTTAGAATCATTCAAAATTGATTGGATCAATTTCGGACTAAAATGGACAAAATACCATATAAGGGTAATTTGGTAATTTCACTTGAATAAGATTCATTTGAAATTTTATTTCATAATTTGATTATTGGAATATTAAATAAATATGTTTATTTAATTAATCCGAGAAAAAACTTTTGAAATCCGAAAATACGATTTTCGCCGCTTCCGCTGCGTTACCGGATTCCGCCCGTAAAAAACCCCTTCAATATTGTGGGTACACAATATGTAATTGACCATGCTCATTTGGACAACAAATGATCGAATATTAAAACTATCATATATAATAAAAGAACGATTCTTAATATTTACATTATAACCTTCAGTATCTAATACAAAAAGGGACATAATATTAGCCACACATTCTGGGCACAAAATAGCAGTCATGAACAAAGTCTCTCACTAGGTAAGAGAATCTCACATATGCCCACTACAACTGCATCCAGAGAGTCGCCACTCTCGAATCGCAACTGCATCTCCCCAGATTTTAGCCGTCTACTTCCCGTCAGCACCTACAACGTATTGCAAATGTGAATAGGACAAGCAGAATCCAAAATCCAATTAGATGTAATAGCTTCACAAGCCAAAGAGATATCTATAATAGGAAAAATAAAAGTACCTGATGTCGATGCCCTTTCCTTCCTGAGTTGTGTAAGATAGTCCGGGCAGTTACATTTCCAGTGCCCGACTTTCTGGCAGTGGTGGCACTTGTCTTCAGAAGCTTTCTTGGGCTTCGTCCTCTTACCATGCGGATGAATATTGAAATCTTTCTTCTTATTTCCTTTAAACTTCTTCCCCTTCGACTTGGATTGGGAAGAAGCGGAAAGTGAAGTGGGTTTCGAAAGGCGAGTTGAAACTCCCTTCCTTAAATATTCCTCTGCTGTAAGAAGCATCCTATGCAAATCACGGTAAGAACAGTGAATCACATTCATGTTGAAGTACATGACGAACTGGCGATATGAAGTCGGGAATGAACCGATAATGAAATTACGACCAAGAGTCTCATTCAGAGGGAAATCATGTCACCTCAACTGCTCGATCAAATCGATCAAGTGAAGCACATGCGGGCTCACAGCCTGCCCCTCATCAAGTTTTAAATGGAACAATTACATCGAAACTTTATGAACAATGACCTGTTCTTGGTTCATGAACAATTCACGAAGTTGTGTCATCATGTTATATGCATCGTGCATCTCCCAATAAGTCTTTTTAAGCTCAGAATAAAGAGAACTCAGGATGAATGATTTAACCCTTAAACCATCATCCTTCCATCGCTGGAAAGTCTTATGTTCTTCAGGTAATGCATCGGGTGATATAGCAAGCGGTAATGGACCTTGTAAAATATATCCTAGTTTCTCGGAATTGAGGACAATCCTCAAGTCCATATCCCAATCTGCTAAGTTTTCTGCGCCTTTCAGTTTGTTCGTATCAAACATACGTGCAAAAGGATTGGGTGGAGGTGCCGCCATCGCAAATCTATCAAATAGACAACGAACCAACGGTCAGTAAATAAAGATCAGAAAAGATTATAACAGTTTCATAATATATCATAAAGCATTAACTAGGTCATGGATTTTTTAAATAAGTCCCACTATTTCATGCAATACTGTAATCTCCAAACAGAATACAAAACATGTGATAATCAAATCATAACATAATAGTGAAGGTGGATGAAATGACCCATATATATATCAGCTCACAGCTTTGGCACGTTCTCGCTTACGTATATTCATTTAGGTATACAACAGATTGTCGATCACTCAATAGTGACTCATGAGTTTTCGGTCCTGGTCGTTTCTCGTTGTGACAGCTTTAGCAATGAGGCATACCAAGATCAAACTTGTCAATGATGAATTCAAGATACTTACGTAACCCTGACAGCTTTGGCAAGTTGAGGATTGCGTTTTCGCTTGAATTCACCTAATATCAAATATATCTGGTACAGATAAATTTCTACCGGCCATATCCTCACAGCTTTGGCACGTTCTCGAATATAGTCGTAGAAAATTTACCGATAAGCGATATTGACAAGACAGACCGATTAACATGCATCAAATACATATTACATTATAAACCTTATTTTAATTAGGGATTTTCCGCTATAGATGTATTAATTTATTTAATCAAATTAAATAAGTACAAGCATGCATTAAAGTCAAGATTAAAGTCAATATTGAATTTTCAAGGCATAATCATATATTGGGGTTCCAGAATCAGACTCGCTCTGATACCATTTTTGTTGGGGTTTTATTGGGAATTACAGGGGTAGCGCAGCGGAATGCGGAAAAACGATTTCTCCGATTTCAAATATTTTTCTTGGAATAATTAAATAAACCTATTTATTTAATTAACCAATACTTAAATTATGAAATATAACCCAATAAATCATATTTCTTTTAATTACAAAATTACCCCAAATATTACAAATCAATTATTTTAGTTTTAAATATGTCAATTACATAATTAATTAATTCCAAATTAATCCAAAATAATTTTTACAAGTTTGCTACAAAACCAGAAAACTTTTCAGATTTTCGCCAACAGCCCATATTTTTCTGTAATTACCGAAATAGCCCAAAACTTTAATTAATTATAATTTGGCCTAATGTTCAAAACACATCAAGATCAAATCCAATTAATCCCAAATTTTACATGCATCAAATATACATCAAATTAAAGCATATATATGAAAAGCCCCAATATTTGAGTGGGTTAAGAACCCTAATTTCACAAATCACTCAAATTAGGCAATTTACACTAAATTATTAAAATTCAATACTTTAATTTTCAAATTACCACACAAATTAATTCTCACCATCATGAAATTAATCAAGAAAAATTATAGGCTAATTATGAATGACTAATTAACTATAGAATGACAACTTTAATTTCCTAATTAATTTATTAAGCTTAATTACATTAATAAGTTAATAAATTAATTTTACATGCATAAACACATCCAACAAATTTAATTACAAACTAAAAGAGTAGAGGCGTGATCTTAACAACGCAATTGAAGCTAAGAATTATGAAACTATTTTTCATGAAGAAGAAGAAAGAAAATAACTTACAAAAATTAATTTTTGCTTTGATTTTTCCTTTCCTTTTGATCAAATGCTCTCAACTCACTTTTTTTTATTTTTGTTGATGTTGTCTTAATGAACAAATGAAACCAAAACAATTTTGATATACAAAAATCCATTTGACCGAAATTTCAAAGCAAAAAATTAAATATCTAATACTTAAATTTTGTTTGAATTTAATTGGTTCACATTTATGCTTTAATAAAGCAAATCCTATATTTAATAAAGTCATCAAATATATGTTCCAATTAAAACTTGCCATTTCCAAATTAATCATGACATAAAGATATTTGTTGTATAAATCAATTTAATTATTTAATAATTAAATAATTAATTAATAAATATAAATATCTTAAATATATGTATTATATTTACATTAAATATCTCAAATAACTATATTAATGATATAAGTCAAATATTATAGTTTGATATTTTATTAATGTGTATTTAATAAAATCAAGTATTAAATAAAATACACATCAATATTGGAAATGACCGATAGGTCCCGATTGCATGTATTTTTCATTTAACTATTAACGAGTTATAAACAATCAGTATTATTCATAACAGTTGCCCTAGTGCTCTACGAGTAAATTTCATTAGTAAGACTCTCTAGATTCAGACATATCCGTCACGAAATCAAATTTCGTGTCCATAATTCACCCACCCGTAAATTATGACGTACACAGATAAACTCATTGAATCATACAGGTCGAGGTCACTGCATACGTATATTCCCCGTCACAGGTATCCAGATTAATCCAGAGATAAAGATACAAACGTCAAATCTCTATAGATATAATCACGTCGACGTTTCTATTAGAAATCCCTCAAATAACACTTAGAACTAATTTCTACAGTGTACCACGGGCCTATGAATTTAACAGATTGCTAATTTCATATTGAATACCTATACTTCGTACACAGAGCTGATGGATCATATCTTGATACACACAGGATATCATGAGCATCAGTCCACACCCAACGAACATGCGAGGTCTGATCTAAATAGATCGTTGATGTGACTGTCATCTAAGTGTGGAGGATAACTCAGATATCCACAGTGGTATCTCAAGTCAAAGAATCACTATGCTCACTCAACCCGAGAAGATTCTTATTAACGTTGGTGTACCATCCATTAAGAATCTTCGGTGAGTCGTTCAGTGTTTATCCGCTATAAATACCTACACGTCTATACGAGTCTCCAAGACTCATGGTTCATTGAGAAACCATCGGAATCCAAGATTCCAATATACGACATGTATCAGTCTCTATGGGTTTACTTTACTGACCAAGTAATGTAAACCTTGATCGGGAACTATCTAAAAATGACAACGTAATGATACAACTCAATGTCAGTTGCGATACTTTTGCAACAGTATCATAACTAATTATTCTAAGGTCGGTTACGTCTTTATCATATTAAAGAATAAGTTATATAAAAGAAACTATTTATTTTATTCATAATAAAACGTTACATTAGTATTTACATAGAAATACATAATAAAATTGGCGCTTGGAGCACCAACCCTAACAGTGATTACCTAGTATATCACTTTGAACAAGATCATTTGTTGATCGTTGTGCAATTTGTCTTTTGTAGACTAATTGACCCCTGTTGGTTTTTCTAGTTACAAATGGCTAGCGGAAACATCACGGTACCGGTCTCTCATGGAGAAAAGCCGGAGAATTTTGGTGGGGCAAAGTTCAAACACTGGCAGAGCAAAATGCTGTTCTTCCTGACAACTCTCTAGTTGGCTAAATTTCTTAAAGATCCAAGGAAGAGCGAGAACAGACATGGATGTATGGAGACTTTGTGTGCAAGAACTACTTTTTGGGTGGTTTTGGCAATACCCTATACAATGTGTACCCAGGCATGACTTCTGTGAAGATTCTCTAGGAATCTCTCGAGAAGAAATACAAAACCGAGGATGCCGGACAAAAGAAATTTATCGTGGGTAGGTTCCTGTACTACAAGATGGTAGATTCAAGGACGGTGATGTCTCAGTTGGGTGAACTACAGTTGATCATGTTGAGTTCCTAATTTAGGTCTCAAGAATCATCCAAAACAAGCATAAAATCGCATGAACACATCAAGGAATAATGGCGGAAACAAATACTCACAATGATTGGTTTGAGATGCAAAGAACACAAGTCTTTTTCTTGCTTTGTTGAGCTCGGTTTTGGCCTCCTTGGACTGCTACCATGCTCGGTTTTGGGTCATCTTCTTCCTTGAAAATTCGGCCATGGATGTCACCATTGAAGCTCCAAGCTTCAAGCTTTCCATGCTCACAAATTCGTTTCCCTATCACCATAATACAACCCATGTGTGTGCTAGCACTCTTTCTTCTTCTTTGTCTTTGATCAAACCAAAAATTGAAGAAGATTTTGGCTCAAAGCCGTGAGAGAGGATGAAGAATTTTGGCTCCAAAGAGAACCAAAACCGTGAGTGAGAGGGAGAGGGAGAAGTCATTTCGTTTTTGGAGAGAGAGAGTGTGTTAATAGAAAAATAAATTGTAAAATGCTTTTATATTCCCAAATAAAAAAGCATTTACCATTTTAAATTTCAAAAACAAAAGTCAAAAGCAAAAAAAGCAAAAAGTGTTTTTCAATCACTTCACATCACATCTCTACACTTTAAGTCACATCACTTTAATAAAGTGACATGTTGTCAAGTCACATCACTCAAAGTGACAATTGATTTGACGAGTGATGTGACTAGTGATTTGACGCTTGATATGACTTGCGTGCCGCGCTCGGATTCAAAATACGAATGCGCTCGCAATCACTCTCGGGCTCGGGTTCGCTAATTCCAAATTAATGAATTTTCCGTCGCGTCGTAATAAATGATTACGCCTAGCGAAATCACTATTCACATCGCTAACGAATTAATTCTAAATTGATTCGTTCGCCCGAATTAAAATTCAATTTTAATTCCGCGTCGAAATCTAATTTCATATAATATATCGGATATATTATTTTATCGATTAATTCTAAATTAATCGTTCTCTCTCTTTAATTAATATTTTATCCCAGATAAAATATCTTCGTAATTAATCCCAGATTAATTTTCTCTCTCATCGAATTAATCCCAGATTAATTTTCTCTCTCTTCTAATTAATCCCAGATTAATTAAAGTGCGAGTCATACATCATCGGTGAATCTTCAGGAAGCGACCAATGAGATCTCCGGATATGTTGGCAGTAAATACGGTCGTCGGACTATCCGAACACGTAAGTACCTCGTACTACGTTTATATCGATTTACAAGACAAGGTTGGCTTCTAGCAAAGCGCCATGCCTACCCAATTCTCCAGAAATATTCTTATAGGAATATATAGATCTGTATCAAGCGTAGTATACTAAGTATTGTGCATATCGGTCCAGTATCGGATAGTCACGTGCTAGGGCTGGGGCTGGATAAGTGTCTGCCCCATCCGAAACACATATCGGATGTCTGGTAACATAGTCTCTATAATCGGATATTCATGACCTGGTCACAATATCCCGATTGGTTGCGCAACACTCAAGAGCACTAGTACCGTATCCTGCGTGACATCATCTCCACTATGACTGAAGTGATACTTCCGTCTTAACATCACACCCAATACACTACGACTCTCTGATAAACCCAGAAGTGGTGTACTCAGAACCGGTTAAAGCCCTGTACCACCAATACCAAAGTCTACCGATTATCGCAAGTATTAGCGATGCAAGTCTCAGGTTAAGACTATACACACCTACCTTGATTTCGGCCTCCCATAGACACATAGTCATAATACCAATGGGATTCCGAGGGGTCTATCCAGAGCGAAGCTGTTTCCCGTACCATCGGTGAAACACGACCTCCTATCGCACTTGCATAAGTATCCGATACTTATATATATGAGAACTATGCCATTGTGCCCTCACAACGCGCACAAGTGCAATACTAGCCTATTCCGCATTATCGATGTCCAGTCTCGATAATACTCCGGCTAGGGATATTTAATGATTAATCCTTCGGGGATTGATACTGTCTCATATCATTCTCAATCCAGGAACTAATCATAGGGACCTCTCTTCATTTATATATCTATGGTGATCTAATCACAAATGATGAGAGTGCAATTTCCTTGTCACATAGTTAATTTGCTACAACAACACAATGTTCTGTGCAAATAGTGACGCTATGGGTCATTTTGTCCAACAGATCATTTATGAAATACTGGATGAGAGTATGAAACTCTGTGAGATGTTTCAAGTTGCCACCATAACTGAAAATTTGCCTCCATCATGGAAGGAATTCAGGAGCTATCTGAAACACAAAAGAAGCAGATGAGCCTTGAAGACCTTAGTGTTCGATTGAGAATCGAGGAGGACAACAAGATGTCCGAGAAGGCCAGCTACAAGACTATGGAGTCTAAAACAAACATTGTTGAGGGTGTAAATGGTAGCGAGAAGAGAAAGAACAATGAAGCTAATTCTTCCCAAGCGAACAAGAAGTTCAACGGGAAATGCTACAACTGTGGAAAGAGCAGTCATATGTCAAAGGACTACAGAAACAAGAAGTCTCAGGATAAGGGCAAGAAAAATAAAAATGAGGCCCATGTCACTGAAGGTGAGCAGCTGACTGATGAGATCTCAGAGATGGGCCTATCAGAAGTGGTAACCGAAGCCAACATAGTTGGGAATCCGAGAAAATGGTGGGTAGACACTGAGACTACTCGTCATATCTGTGCAGATAGAAAGATGTTTTCCTTGTATCCGAAGGTCGATGGCGACGATCATCTGACAATGGGAAACTTGTCTACCTCTCAGGTGGTTGGACAAGGCACAGTGGTTCTGAAGATGACATCCGGATAGGAACTAACATTGAAGAATGTACTGCATGTTCCAGATATTCAGAAGAACTTGGTCTCGAGCTCTCTTCTTAGTAAGGCTAGTTTTAAGTTTGTATTTGTTTCTGATAAGTTTGTAATGACTAAAAATGATATGTATGTAGGAAAATGATACATAACTGAGGGCATTTTCAAGCTAAATGTAATAATTGTCAATCGTGTTATTAATAAAGCTAGTATTTCTGCTTATATTATTGAGTCACACAATGTATGGCATGGGAGGTTAGAACATATTAATTATGATACCATACGTAAATTAATTAACATGGACCTTATACCTAAATTTACAATTGATAGCCAACATAAGTGAGGCATGTGGTGAAGCAAAAATGCATAAAATATCATTTCATTCTATAGAACGTAGTTCTGAACCTTTAGAACTTGTACACACCGATGTGTGTGACATGAATATTGAGCAAACAAGAGGCGGTAAAAAGTACTTTATCAATTTTATCGATGATAGCACAAGATTCTGTAATGTGTATTTGCTGAAGAGCAAAGCTTAAGCTATTGAGAGCTTTATACACTATAAGAACGAAGTTGAAAATCAACTTGGCAAGAAAATCAAAAGAATCAGGAGTGATAGAGGTGATGAATATGTTTCACCATTCGATGAAGATTGTTCTGTGTGCACGAGATTATTCACGAAACCACTGCTCCTTATTCTCCTTAACAGAACAGGATTGTTGAGTGCAAAAATCGAACGTGAAGTAAATGATGAATGGCATGTTGACGAGTTCGGGTTTACCCCAGAACTTATGGGGGGAAGCCTTGCTTTCCGCGAACTACGTTCTAAACAAGCTTCCTCACAGAAGATTGGACAAGACACCATATGAGTTGTGGAAAGGTCATGTACCTTTCTACAAATACCTAAAAGTGTGGTGGTGTCTTGCTAAGGTAATGGTTCCTAAACCTAAGAAGAATGGCTTAGAAACTTACTTGAGGATATTTCTAGTTGGCCCAAACTAGTGCCAGCGATAAGCATACATTGTGACAACCAATCGGCTATTGGGAGAGCCCAAAATACAACGTATAATGGTAAGTCTCGATACATACGTCGGAGACATAACACCATACATCAATTGCTCTCAAGTGGCATAATATCGATCGATTATGTAAGTCGAAGGAAAACCTAGCGGATCCACTAACTAAAGGTTTACCTCGAGAGCAAGTTGAGAAGTCATCGAGGGGAATGGGCTTGAAGCCTATAAATTAAGAATTGTCACTGTGGAAACCCAACCTAGTTAACTGGAGATCCCAATATATAGGTTCAAAATGGACAACTGAAACTTTGTACAATTCAAAACAAGCACTGAGGAGTTTTTGTACTCTTTCCCATTCCGATAATGACGCTGAGTGTTGTCTGTCATTGGTTAGGATAAGCTAAGGCTTTTAATGATCACTATATTAGGAGATGAGTCCTAATGCAGGTAAAGGCAGATTACATCTTCATAATAGATCACCTATTTCGAGTAAGAAGTGAGACCGCTTCAATGGGAACTTTTAAAACCCTAAAGTACTTGATGAATCCAGGACCGTTATTAAGGGCCAAAATGAACACAACCGTAGAACGGAAAAATGGTCGAATTAAAGCTGTGTGTTGGCAATTGTCTTGGTTTACACCAACGGCAGAACAGTTCAAGACTATGAGTCACTAGTTTGCCAAGTAAATCCAATTGTCATTCACTAGGAAAGGTTCAAGGCGAAAGCTACCTATTTCGATGCAGCTTTAGTTCATGGTAACCCTATTAAGTGTCTGCATGAATATTTGAAGAATTGTGGGGGATTGTTGGAAATTCTTCTAATATTATTTAAAGGATGAATATGTCTTTTGGATGGGAGGGGTACAACCCTTTGGAGGGTTGCACCCCTCCCCAAGGGGTGCCCTATTGGCACCCTTGCATACCTTATAAAAGAGACATCCTATCCAATTTCAAAATAAAACATAACAACATCCGAATTTTAGAGTAATATTCTTTTTGTTTTAGAGAGAGCTCCACCAATTTCCAAGTTCAAATACTTGTTAAGGAGTGCTTCTTGAACAAGAAGTAACCAAGTTATCATGGGAGAACATTGACCAATTCGAATCCGTGAAGCACCAGAGACGGAGGCTAATAAGTTCTTAAGGACAGAGAGATCCCGAATTGGATTCATCAGGTTTTCTGGTTTCTATGTTTTAGGGTTTATGCATGATTGTGTAGGCCTGATTTTATGTTCTGGATTTGTTTGTTTTAATGCATGTTATTTTCCTGTTTAATGACACTAATTTGGACCACAAAAATCAATTTATAAGTTCATAAATACAGGTTTCATCACAACCCTATATTAGAGGTTTAGTTACTATACATGCTCAGAAACTCTAAATAAATATTCAATGATAAACAAAATATTAAGAGAGTAAAGGAAAAAAAATTATGTCGAGATCATCAGTCTTTCGCTTTTTGCTGTTGAGTTCCGGTGTGGTGCTTCTTTGATATGTTATTATTGGCTTCTCCTTCAAAAATCTCTTTTAGATGGTGTAATTTTTTATTCTCAAAAACTCCTCTTAGATTTTGAAATCGAGTCTCAAACGAATTTGAATACACACCACGCAATCAGGGCAACACGACACGAAAGATGCGGCGTCGCGACGTGCCTAAAATTAGCCTTCTGGATGATTTAATGAAGACGCGTGTTTTGCCCTCTTCATGACATTCAATTGTTGACTTGGGGTTACATGCTGGCGCCCACATTTGTTGACTCTCTATTTGCCCATCAACAAGTTGAAACACTGAATTGCATGGCTTTGGGACACTAAATCAAATTATTTTATGTGAATATTTTGTGAAGTAAAGGAGAAACGCATTGGAACGCGCCTGAGACTGCCCCCAGATGGACTCCAAATTTATTGAATTTTCCCTTGGTAATTTTATTAAGTCTTGATAATAGTTTGATCTATAAAACGAACTTAAAATACATCAAAATTCTTATAAAATTCAAGATAATTCATAAAACATCGATAAAAATAAACATATTGATCGCTCAGCACATAAAGTGAAGTAGAATCTTTTCAGCCGCTCTGTATAATTGACATAGAGAACATGTTAATTTTCTTTCATATTCTCTTTAATGTTTTTTTTTTTTTTTTAATGTATGTGATAAATGTATGATGCAATTGGTCATAATTGTTATGATTATGTGGTATTATTTAATTTTCTGCAAGTTATATATTATCTGTAATGTAATTGATTGCCGGAGTTGCTGCTTGGAGACGCAAGGGGCTGCTGTTTTCGCAAAAATAAAAGGCTATCCAATTTCACGGTGGCTGGCGCATAAGGGTTTATTTTGGCTTGTGTCTCCGCAGCTTCGGGAGTAATTTGGTTGATTTTTTCACACAATTGGACCTATATTTGAGTTGATGTATGATGCAATTTTGAGGAAAAAATCTACATTGTTTTGCTGTCATATCTGTTGCTATTCACTGTCACTGTTTTGCACAAATAATACAATTTTTACGCGTAGTTCATGCTCAATTTGGGGGCTGAATTTTACGTTGATTTACTGCAATTCTAGACACACATAGCTGTTATTTTTACGTGAAAATAAATGTTGTATTGGCGCTGAAATAAGGCCCGTTTGAATAGTCATTCGCGTTCATTTATGGGCGAATACGCGGTAAATTCAGTGGCTAATTTTGGGGGCGTTATAGCTACTATTTAAAGGGTTATTTTGTTGTGATTTTCTGATCACTCTAAAATGTGTTTGAGGAAAAATCGAAATCATTTCTATTACTTATAAGAATAGAATGCAAGTGTTTAAACTTTACAAATCAAAAACCTCACTTCACAGTCTCTCAACACACACTTTGGGATGCTAATAATTGAGATTCAAGCTTCATTTTATAGGACAAAAACGTGTGCAACAGTGCCACACGTTTTTGCCAACTTAAAGTCATCCCTAAAATCATGGCAATCACCAACTAAAGTTGTTTTGGCAACTTTTTCATTAGTCTTCAAAGGTTGATTGATTGTTAATACTTGCTGGAAAGATATGCATGGCTCATGCATGCATGCATACTGGTTCCCACAATTCTCCTCCTCTAGCTGCATCTGAAACAATCATCATCTGACAGCTATCCCGGCTATGTCTCTGCACAACTCTAGCTTATCTCGAGTAATCACTGTAGACATGGTACATAGGTGGGCGACGCTGTCCGGGCTCGAGGCCCGGTCGGGAGTACGGAAAAGCTCGCGGGGGACTAAACCGGAGAATAAAGGAGTCGCCACCCAGTGTGAACTGGGAAATGATTTAAGGCCGCAATCACCCCTCGCAAGGGAAGACCTCAAACCGTTGGGTTCGGAATGGTCTTTTACTTATGTCAATTGTAATGAAAGGATTTACGCAATAATATAACCAAATCTTATGCGACACGTGAAAGATAATTTAAATAAACACACGAATTTGCACACCCATAAACGTAAATAAAAATGAAGGCAAATGCGTAATTCCATAAATGTATTGAACAATGAAGCACAATAGTGTAATTAATAATAACTGTAAAAGCATTAATAATAAAAGTGGATAATTAAGTACATAATGTAAAAGAAATAACTAAAGAGGCAAGCATGCATGTAAGTAAACGTGAAGTGATGCGGCAGAATGAATAAAGATAACTAATAGGATGAATATGAAGCGATAAATAACAAACAAAAAGTTGAATAACAAAATTAGAAGAAAAAGGGTGCGACCCGGCGCAGCAAAACATCGTGGTAAATGTAGCCTTTTGGCTTTTCCCTCAAATATAGGACCTTTAGCTTAACGTGATTAGCACATGCGCACGAGATAGCAATGCACAAATAAATAAAGCAATAACAAGCGAAAAGTAAATAACATAATAATAAAAGAGATACGATCAAGGCCAACATCTATATGAGACCTCGTATGTCTGATTGAACATATTTCACATTCAACCAAGTATATTTCGTCCGACACGGCAAAACATCATAGTAAAGTTAGCCTTTAGGCATTTCCCTCGAATATAGGATCGTTAATCCATCATGATTAGCTAATGCGCACTAAATTAACAATACATAAATAAATAAAGCACTAACATGCGGAAAGTAAATAACGGAATAATAAATAGACGCGACCCAGACCGACATTTATATGTGACCTCGTATGCCTGATTGAACGTATTACACATTCAATCAAGCATACTTCATCCGGCGTGGCAAAACATTGTGGTAAAGGTAGCCTTTTAAGCATTTTCCTCAAATAAAGGACCTTTAATCCAACGTAGTTAGCTCATGCGCACTAGATAACCATGCACGAATAAACAAAACAATTATACACAAAAAGTAAATAACATAATAACAAAAGAGATGCGACCAAGGCCAACATCTATATGGGACTTCGAATGCCCGACTGAATGTATTTCACATTCAATCAAACATACTTCGTCCGGCGCGACAAAACATCGTGGTAAAGGTAGCCTTTAGGTATTTCCCTCGAATAGAGGATCTTTAACCCAACATGATTAGCCCATGCACACTAGATTAATAATGCTTAAAGAAAAAAAAAAGGCAATATCATGGGGAAAATAAATAACAGAATAATAAAACACGAACAATGAATGAACATAAAATTGAATAACAAAATGAAACCCGTGCTTGAAAGTTTTCTCAAGCGGTACATGGAGTTATATCCCAAGTACAGATCGCACTACCGTCCATTCGGATTCGGCTACGGAGTTTACGTCTGGGTTTCCATCCGATATACCGCAAGAGATAGCACACAATAATTAACCCAACACAGATAAAAATAATAGACGTGAATCATAAAGATGCATGCGATGAAATAACAATAAATAATCAAAAAGATAAATAAATAAAATAGCAAAGGGCGCCCTCAGGTATTACCTTTTAGGTTACTTCTCGGAAGTACGTTGCGTCGTCGCCGGAAGGGTTAAGGTTCCGTAACTTTTCTAGTTCACTGGTTCAATATTTTCCGTCACTGTTTTACTGTTTTGAGCCGCTGATTTCTCTATTTTCTAATTCAATTTCCCTGTTATTTTTGACTCGGTTTTGACACTGTTTTCAACGGCTATTTTATGGTGTTTATTTAGACTATTTTGGGAGCAGCTTTGTTCACTGTTTTGACGTTTATGAAAGGGGTTTTTTCTCGGCTGTTTGGGTTTGTTCTCGACAGTTTGGTGGGGGTGTTTTTCTTGGATTTGTTGTTCACATGTCTAGGCCTATGTGTTTTTCCTTCACTACTTCACGTTTTCCTCACTGTTTTCGTCAATTTTCTTCACTGTTTTATTGGTTATTTAGGGGCTGTTTTGTTATTTTCGGTGGAGGGCTTTTGTGTTTAGTTGTGGTGTGCTCTCAACTTGAGGGGATGGTTTCTCCGTGTTGCTGAGTGTGTGGCTAAGGCATTTTTTCTGGTTGTGTGTGTTTGAGTGAGAGAGAAGAATAATGTTTTCTTTTTTGTCGTTGAGAGATGAAAGAGCTGAGTGTGTGTCGATTGGTAGTCAGAGAGTGAGTGGTATACGTGGGGCTGCTTTTGAGTCTGGTTATTTGTTGTTTCTTTAGTCAGTTGTTGAATGGTTATTTGCTGTTTGTTTGATCGGTTATGAGGAAGTCTTTGGTCGGTGATTTTTTTGTCAGTTTGTGGCTTGTTTTTTTGAGTCAGAGAGGTGTTTAGGGTTAGGGTTATCTGCGAGTCGGTCAGTTTGTGGCTTGGTTGGCTTGTAGGTAATGTGTCTTTGTCGGTTCTTGTCTTCATGCGTGGCTGTGGGCAGTTTGTTTTTGTGTCTGTTTCGTGAGTGGTTTCTGTGTGCCGAGAGTAGCTGGATAAGAGAGGATAGAGGTGACCGTCAAGGTCTCTAGGGTTTGTGTGTTTTCTTTGTTTGAGAGAAGAGAGCCGTGAATGGAGAGAAAAATGAGAGAAAAATCAAGAAGAGAGAGTCATTAAGAGGAGAGATAAGAGGGCGTGAAGGGAGAGATGTGCATTAGGTTTTTTTTTATGTTTGTGCCGTGGATGAGAATGAAAAGGAGAGAGGGTGATGATGGCTAGGGTTGTCTTTTATAGAGAGGAGGAAGAGATAGACTAGAGAGAGAATTCCCTAGGGTTTTGGTTGTGCTAGGGTTTCTAAAAGGAAATAAATCAAACAAATATGTGGTATATTTAATTAATTTGTTTAAGGAAAACAATTTGTGTAATTTTGGTGGGGGAATATCTTTAATTTGGAAGGTAATTTTTTTAGATTTTGGCATGTGTTAAATGTGTTTTGAGTATTTTGGATGGGATTTGGTGGGCCTTGGGCGTGTGGCTTGGTATTGTGGGCTTGCGGGGATTTTGAGCCGAGGCTAACATTTAAACGGAGATCCATCGAGTGAACCCGAGATTAGACAAACAAATTAAATCTGAGGATGTACTTATTTTTGAATTTTCTCTTCCGACGTTTGTTTCCCGCAACTTCCGTAACTTATCGGGTAGTGCCTCCTTACGAGGCTCATCATCAGGCTTTTATGTAAAAATACAGTGTCTATAACCACCTTTGTTAACATGTCGGCTGGACTCTCTTTTGTATGGATCTTCACTAGTCTCAGCAGTTGTTGATCCATCACCTCGAGTATCCAATGATATCGAATATCGATGTGCTTTATCTGGGGAATGATACATTGAGTTCTTGTTCAATTCCATAGCACTCTGACTGTCACAATGTATCTTGCATTATGTCTGCTTGATCCCTAACTCTTGGAGAAAATGATTTAGCCACAATATTTCCTTTCCTGCCTCAGCTATAGTAATTTACTCATCTTCTGTTGTGGATAATGCAATACACCTCTGCAATCTTGACTGCCATGATACATCTCCCCTGCAAAAGTGTAGATGAAACCTGATGTATATTTCCTCCCCTCAAGATCTCATGTCATATCTGAATTTGTATAGTCTTCCAAGATTGGATCAACTCCCTCATAGCACATACGAAACTTCAGTGTACCCTTGAGGTACCTGAGAATCCATTTGACTGCCTCCCAGTATTATTTTCCAGATTTAGAGTGAAAATGGCTCACTACACCCACTGCGTGTGCAATATCTGGCCTGGTACATACTATTGCATACATTAGATTTCCAACAGCTGAAGAATATGGTATTGATGACATCTTCTCTATCTCTTTCTTGGATGAGGGGCACGAACTCTTGATCAGTTGACTTTCTGAATATCGAACCTCCTGATTATATGTTCAATATAACTCTCATGTGAAAGCCACAATTTCTTGTTCTTTCTGTCACGAACAATCTTCATTTCCAAAATCTATTGAGCTAGTCATAAGTCTTTCATGTCAAAAGACTTGGAGAGTTCCTTCTTCAGCTGGCTGATCTTCGCTGCTTCTTGTCCAACAATCAACATGTCATCCACATATAGTATAAGAGCAACGGAATTTCCATCTAAAAACCTATGGATGTATACACACTGATCTGTTGTAGTTGTTTCGTAGCTTTGACTTACCTTGAATGAGTCAAACTTCTTGTACCACTACCTCGGTGCTTACTTGAGCCCGTACAAGCTCTTTTTCAGCTTGCAAACAAGGTTTTCTTTATTTGACAGTGCATCTTTTACCATAGGCATGGTAAGTTTGCCTCATGGAGCTGAGTTACTAAGAGTAACCACCGGTGTCTCCCAACTATCAGGAAGAGAACCGAGTAGCAAGGGGGCTTGAACTTCATCTTTCAGTTGCATGTCTACTACATACAACTAGTTCACCAGGCTTTAGAACTCAATTGTGTGCTCTGCAACGGATGTTCTACTTCGTAGCTTCAGGTTCACCAAACTCCTCATGATTAAGGTTTTATTCCGAGCTGTTTTGGCCTGGAATATGTCTTCCAATTTCCTCCATATTTCGTAAGCATCTATATCCTATGCTACGTGATGAAAGACACTGTGACTGATCCATTGTCTAATCTGACCCATAGTTCTTTTATTGAGTTTATTAAAGTCATACCCTTTAACAGATTCTTGTCTCACTCCTTCACCTCGATAACATCAAACAAATCTTTACAGTGTAAATAATCTATCATCCGATGTAGAGATGCATATTTAGTAGAAAAATCATAGTCTTCCATAAGGTTAAATACGCCTCTATCATATGTCTGTGGTTTTACTGATGACTCATAAGTGCTAATTATCTCCCAGTATTGTGCATTCTCTGCTATGTGTTCTAGGTAGTGCATCTTCGGGACTTTTATCCCTAAACTCACAATTACACATCATTTCCACAACTTGTTTACCTTGGGATGCTAAACCCTTGTAAAAGTAAGAAACCAGCCTCCATGTTTCAAACCAGTGATGTGGATAAATATTTAACATCTTTTTAAATCTCTCCCAATATTAGTAAAATGTTTCTCCCGATACTGGTGTGAAAGTAGTGATTCTCATTTTAAAAGAGTTTGTCATGTGATGGGGAAATTCCCTTAATCAAACTTAATTGATTGCTCTTCTCAATGAGTGAATGCTCATATATATAGGAGATGAAGGGGGTTAGTATATCATCACATGCATAACTTTCTATTTAATCACATGTATTTGGAAATATTGATTAATCACAGACATTTGGAAGCATTAATTATTATTTAATCAAATGTGTTTGGAAGCTTAATGACTTCCTCATACCCCTCCAAAAATTTTACCATCATGGATATTCCATCAACAACCCAATTAATTTTCCAACATGATTCATGTCTAGGAGAAGTTACTGAGTGAAAATAATGGTTTCTGCAGTCATGGGCTATTTTGGTAGTAGGGTTAGTTTGACTATTACTACCAATTTCTGGTAAGTCATATATTTCCAATTGATAATTGTTTATTTATTATTATATTCAATGTTTTTGCTTAATATATTAATTAATTAGGCGAAAATGCAAAACTGACCATCTAACTTTCACATTTTTTCATTTCAGTCCTCTAACTTTCAGTTTTGTCAATTCAGTCCTGTAACTTTCAATTTTTGTCAATTCAGTCATCTATTACAAATTCGTTACTGCTGCCAAAATGACGCCGTTTAACGGAGGACTGAATTGATAAAAATTGAAAGTTAGAGGACTGAATTGATAAAACTGAAAGTTAGAGGACTGAAATGAAAAAAAAAAGCGTGAAAGTTAGAGGGTCAGTTTTTACATTTTTGCCTAATTTAATTTAGGCCATATTAAATTAGTTTTCTTTTCTTATTTTTTTAATAGTAAAAGAAAAAGAAAATATGCTACAATTGTTAAGAAAACTAATTTAATATTATATTACTATTAATAATTATATAAATTGAAAACAGATTCCAACAATTTAGACAAGTAATTAGTGAGCTAAGTAACAACCCATTCATTTTTTTTTTAAAAAAAATTCATATTCATTCAAGAAATAATGATATGATGAAGGTCGATTTTAGACAAGCATTATCTTCAACATTTCTGTAAGGCATTAGAGATTACTTTTCAATTACATTAAAATTATATTTATAAATTACATTGTCAAAATTATAATTATAAATTACATTGTCAAATCAAATATTAAAAATTAAAAAATACATTACTTATCTTTAAAATGTAATCTCTAAAATTACATTTTTAAATGTAATTGTTGCAATATAATTTTTTCTTGTTATCATTAAAATCATATTTATTAATTTTCTTAACAGTTGTAGTCTATTTTCTTTTTATTTTACTGTTTAAAAAAATAAGAAAGAAAACTAATTTAATATGGCCTAAATTAAATTAGACAAAAATGCAAAACTAACTCTCTAACTTTCACGTTTTTTCATTCCAGTCCTCTAACTTTCACATTTTTTTCATTTCAGTTCTCTAACTTTCAGTTTTGTCAATTCAGTACTTTAACTTTCAATTTTTGTCAATTCAGTCATCCGTTAAATGTCGTCGTTTTGGCAGCAGTAACAGATTTGTAATGGAGGACTGAATTGATAAAAATTGAAAGTTAGAGGACTGAATTGACAAAACTGAAAGTTAGAGTACTGAAATGAAAAAATGTGAAAGTTAGAGGGTTAGTTTTACATTTTCGCCTAATTAATTAGTTAATTTGCTTTTGAAGGTTTCCAACTATGAGAAGAAATGAACAACATGACTATACAACATTTTGTTGCTTCACTTCGAAGGTAATTTTATGATTTCACTTTATAATTTTAGGTTTTGTTTGGGTTTATTTAATGAATTATATTTTCTTTGGTGGTAGATCATATTTTATTGAGGGTTTGCTTAAATGACTCATAAAATGGCTTTATGATATTTGTTTTATTTCACAATATACATTATGTTGTCCCCTAATTATTAAGTAATTAAGATTTTAGGGCCTGTAACAACTTAATACAATGAAACCTAATTTTCATTTTTATATTAAATGAAAATGAATGAAAATCACAAATCATATATATAAAATTAAAGTAAACTCGCTCAAAATCTAAGCTAGTTCAATATAAAAATAGACCTGTGATTATGAAGTAACTTCTTTGAAGAGACAGTTAAGAGTGATTGAAAATTCAAAATTGAACAAATTAAAATTGAAAAATTGGTATCCTGTTTCCATCAGTTGTAATGTATAATATGTATCAATGACAGCTATTATACATGAGGCCTCATTGCATACCCACCATGACAATTTGACAACGACAAATTATTATTATTATTATTATTATTAAAATATCTTCTTAAAGATCCAATGAGAAGCTCCCAATTAGCTAGAAAATTTAGTCACCAACTAATTATAAATATTTTAAAATTTTAAAGCTTTTTGACCAATATGATAAATACCACCCACTAAATACAAGCTCTTACCTTTTATTATTACCCATTACAAAATTCATATATAGTCAGGCGAATTACTTTAAGAGGGATGATAATTTCATTTTTTTTTCTTTTTGAAAATATTAAAAATCTCATTGTTAAATTACCTGATTCGACTTTAAGTTTAGATTTTTATAAAAAAATATATAATTTAAATTTAAACTCATTATCTAATAATCAAATTTTAAATTTTTTTATCATAAAGTCACACCTGATGAGGTAATGATAATTTCAATTACATTAATTAAATGCAAAGATTGGCAGCACAATTGAATTTTGGTGTCACATTCTTCGAGAGACAAATAATAACTAATTTGGATTTTTTTTTTTTTTACCTTAAATACAGTATTATCGATGGTCCACAACTCCACTTTAAGAATCCATTTGGTCATCTAATCATTTAATTTATGCTTGTACTTGAAAAAAAAGAAATAAGATTGTGAAATAAAATAGGGATATTTTAGATAAAAATTTATTAATCACAAAAACTCAAAATTGAAATAAGATTGTGATATATATATATATATATATAAGTTTTTGTCCGTGCCTACGACACGGTGTTACAGTATTTGCCCGTGCCTACGGTACAGTGTTACAAAATTAAATGATTTTATTTTTTAATTAAATGATGCTCGTGCCTACGGCACGGTGTTACAGTATTGGGCCCGTGCCTATGGCACGTGTTA
The DNA here is from genome assembly GCA_019454045.1 of Zanthoxylum bungeanum. NCBI lineage: Eukaryota > Viridiplantae > Streptophyta > Magnoliopsida > Sapindales > Rutaceae > Zanthoxylum > Zanthoxylum bungeanum. Next base: position 119,812 of record SKCR01026475.1, read on the forward strand.
TAGAATTAAATGATTTTATTTTTTAATTAAATGATTTTATTTTTTAATTAAATGATTTTATTTTAACTTTCTATTTTTTAATTTGAAAATTTGAAATTTTTTGATCATTTCCATCAATCAATTCACTTTATTTACTCCAATTACCAATGAAATGATTCAGGCCGTCAATTAAACCACATAAACAGAGCCGTTGGATACATTATATTTCCTATAACACCATTCTCCTTTACTATATATATATATATATATATTCTCTCCACCGACACGTAGTTGAAAAAATAATGAATGCAATATGATCCAGATTCCAACTCGTAGCTGCTGTGCCTGTACACACCATACACCCTTTTTACACCGTTTGATTTTTCTGGTTTTTGTTAATATTTTACTGTCATTCGTGGAACATGAGTTGGCCGGCCCTATTCCTTAAACATCTCCCCTCATAAATATTATTCAGTTACTAAATAGAGAATCGGATCATTAAAGTTAATTTCAAAATAAATATTAATTGTGATTCTTTAAATTAAATTTACTTCTCATTTTTAATATTGAATAACGATTCATCTCTCTTCATAAATTATTATATAATATATTATCTCTTTATTTTAGTGGTGGTGGTCGAAATTATTAATAACTATTATATATTAAAATAACATAAATAAAGTAAATATCATTTGATTTGATTAAAATAATATAAATTTATTTACTATCTCTCTTATATTATATTATATAATTTTTAATCACATAATCATCATTACTTATAATTATTGTGGGCCCATTCAATTGATTAAAATAATATAACATTAATTTTATTTGAAAAGTCTTTTGGATATCTATCAGCCTTGAATCCAAATTACTTTTGATGTGGATTATTTTTTATTATGAATTCAGTCTAATTTTTTATTTGAGATGTAAATTATCTTGAATCTCGATTAAAATTTGTTTTGAGATAGATTTTCAATTATAATCTTGATCAAAAATTTTATTCGGACAGATTTTCATCCTAAATTTGTATTATAATTTATTCATACTGTTAGTGTTCCTAGAACATGCCAAAGATCTCTAAGATGATTTCATGTGTGAATATTCAAAAAAGTATCGGAAATAGTTACAATAATCGGATTTGATGGATGTATTAAGTTCAAAATTTTTGATCCTTTGAAGAAGCTACAAGCTTTGATTTGAGTTCCAATTCAAAGGTAAGTATCCCTATCACCTTTATCTTGACTCCTTATAGCAATGAAGATTTTTGAAACAAAAATCAAGAACAAAGAGCCCTAGGCTCACGACATCCGAGAGAAAATGAGAGGTTTTGTGTTTTTGTTAATTTTTTATTTCAAAATCTAATACCAAAAGTCAACATCCAAGAGTTGGTATATGGTTTTAATTTCAAAATAAAATAATAAAGAGTGTTGAATTTGGTTGGAGTATTTTACAAGTTAAACCAAGTCTTCACTTGACCAATAACAACTTCCATCACTAGTCAAACTTGTGATGCAAGTCAAGTGGGTACCACCACTTTTAAATTCCGAATTTAAGTCGGCTAATCCAACACATAACTTCGCTCGGGCCCGAGTTCGTTTAATTTCGAAATAAACGAATTTTTCGTTACTATATAATTAAATCTAATTTAAGTAAATAATAATGTCTGGTAAAAGTATTACGAAATTCGCTTACGAATTAATTCTAAATTATTTCGTTTGTCCGAATTAAAATCCAATTTTAATTCAGTATATCTAATATATTATTTAATCGATTAATTCCAAATTAATCGTTCTCTCTCTCCTATTCAAATTTTATCCCAGATAAATTATTGCCGCAATTAATCATAGATTAATTTTTCTCTCTCATAATTAATCCCAGATTAATTCTGTTCGAGTCAAATATCGTCGGTGAATCTTTAAGAAGCGACTCATGAGATTCCTGGATATGTTGGCAGTAAATCCGGTCGTCGGACTATCCGAATATGTGCGTACATTGTACCACGTTCTTACCGATTTACAAGACATAATTGGCTTCTAGCAAAACACCGTGTCTACCCAATTCTCCAGAAATATTCTTTTAAAGAATACATAATCTTTATCAAGCGTAGTATACTAAGTATTGCGAATTGTGATACAGTATCGAATGTCACATGCTAGGCCTGAGGCTGGAATTATGTCTGCCCTGTACGAAGCATATATCAGATCACCAACAACTAGTCTATTTAATTAGATAATCATGACCTTATCATATTATCCTGATAGTTGCAACATATAAGAGTACCAGTTCTGTATCACTGCGTGATCATCATCTCCATATGACTGAAGTGATACTTCCATCTTGACATCACACCCAATACACTACGATTCTCAATAAACCCAGAAGACGCGTACACAGAACCTATTAAAGCCTCAGACGACCAAAATCAAAGCGTACTGATTGTCGCAAGTATTAGCGATGCAAGTCTCAGGTTAAAACCAAATACACCTACCCTGATTTGGATTCCCATAGACACATAGTCATACTACCCATGGGATTCCGAGGGGTTTATACAGAGCGAAGCTATTTCCGTACCATCGACAAACACAACCCCCTATCATACTTGCATAAGTATCCAATACTTAAATATATGAGAACTATGCCGTTAAGCTTACATAACGCGCACAAGTGCAATACTAGCGTTTTTCACATTATCAATGTTTATTCTCGATAATCCTACGATTATGGATATTTAATGATTAAACTTTCGTGAATTGATACTATCTCATATCTTATTAATCTGAAACTAATCATAAGGACTTTTATCGTTTATGTATTCAAGTAATCTAATTACAAAATGATAAAATAGCAATTTCCTTTATCGCATAGTTAATTTGTACAAAAATCACAATATCTTTTACAAATATTGATGCTATAGGTCATAATTGTCCAACACATACATCAATATCATATCTACATAACCTTATATAAAATTTAAACATACTACACACACTTTAATAACTAAAATTAAATATTAATCATTGTAAAATGGTTGACATCTATAAGTATATTTGTATAGGATATTATTAGTAGAAAATCATAAATCTCGATTGACAATTGAGATTTTATACTATTTGATATATGATTTGCGATGACTTTTCATCTTAATTAAATATTTTGATAGGGATTTGGATTTTTATCATAAAAAATAAAGTTAGGATTAGGGACAATTTTCATCATGATTGCATGATGTGTTTGACACATTACTTAAAATTATTGTTTACATAATAAAGTTGAGATCGAGATTAATATATCAAAGTGGTGACTAATTGCAAACCTTGGTATAGGATGAGAAAGTGAGAAAAAAATAAATAAATAATTTTATATTATGTTCGGTGGTATTAAGTAAAATTATACAAACTACAAAGTGGCCTAATGTCTTTTTATTTATAGTTAATATATACATATACTTTTTATGAATAAAAAAATATATATTATAAAGTACAATGCTGTGAGAGGAAATAGAGTGTAACATATGGTTAAGATTAAAAGAGATAATGTATTCAAATGGTATCTTTATGTGGCTTAATTGGCGGCTCATATCATTTCATTATAATCTAACGGCTGTAAAGGAGTCATTTCATTATGAAATCTTTATAAAAATGGAAAATGAAAACTACCAAATAAACTAAAGAATAAAATCATTTATTAATGGAAAATGAAAACTAACAAATAAATTAAAGAATAAAATCATTTTATTATAAATAAATTAAATAACAAAATCTTAATCTGTATATAAATTTTATAACACCGTGCAGTAGGCACGAGCACACACTAGTTTATCAATAAGAGAAGAGAAGGAGAATTACATAAAGATGAACTTTATTAATAAGAAAATTTTATACTTTAAAAAAAAAATAAAAAGTAAGAGTTGAGCCCTAAATAACCTACTAGGAAGATGAATTGAGAATTAAAAAGTTTAAAGTTTAAATAAAGTCAATTCAATAAATTCAATTCTACATTTCCAAAATATAATCATTCAATACTTTAACACTTCAAATTCCTAACTTCATTATTATGTGTCACTTGAGTTGCTCTCGTCACATATTTATTGACAGGAAGAAAGCCTGAATCAGATTTGCATAGCCTCCCTATAACCACTTATTTGGGGTAATTTGAGAAACCCTAGGTCTCCATAACTCACGTTGATTTAATATTTCGCTGAGTATTAATTATACGGGCCAATTTGGCCCCAAGGGTAAAATCGACATTTTACCTCGAGACCGACCAATATCAGGCCAAGAAGCCTCACGGGCCCAAGCTCATTGTCATCAAGAGGGCCAACGGACGCAGTAGTTACCAAATCAAGAAACGTCCAGACTCATAAATATCTCACATAACTCGACTGTTTCCAACATCCAACGAACGAGTAATTAAAGGTAATAAATAACACGTTTCCCGAGAGTGTGTATATAAGAGAAGAAAGTCTACGAGAAATGGGGGATCCATAGCTCGATCATATTCAACTTCTAACAACTCTCAACTTAGTCGGACTCTCTCCACAGCTCTCAAAACATCTCATTCATATCACCCTCACGATACCCTACAGAGTTCAAGGTAGCATCTAACCTTGCCCTCTCCATTATAACTTTCTTTAGTCCCTTACTGACTTAGGCGTCGGAGTGCCCCCGGCACCTACCACACCGGTGGGCAGTACTCCCCGCTCACTCTACGTTCTTTGTTTGCAGGATCGCCAGTGCCCTCTCCTCACTAAATCTCAATTGTAGGCCTCGGTGAAAATCAGCGTCTACAATTTGGCGCCCACCGTGGGGCCTTGGCGATTCATAGCGTGCAAAGAACCACCTTCCGACAATGATCCTTTCAAACAAATCCACCCGTATGGCGTCATGCAACGAACGACTATCCACTTAATCGCCAAAAAAAAAAAAAAACTTACATTACTCCAGCCACCCAATCGAAATAAACCATCACCTGCCAATGATATGAGAGGATAGCCATATTCTATACTACGTAGAGAGACCGTCATCAACCTCTCATTACATATTGATGGCATAGATTGAATGTCATTTCTCTCGAACTACGTATGAGGATTCTCATTTCCTCCAGAAGACATGAGTGGGATATTATAAATTCTAGACTCCACTCGGCCATAGTCTAGTGGACCAATAACAGGAACAAGGCGAGACCCTTCAATGGAGCTATTTTTCTTATCGTTCACCTCATACGACGAAGCAATGGTCTTAGCATAAAGAGGATGTCTCAGTCGACGGTACCCGAATGATGATTTGGCGAGGACATCCCTGTGGACATCATTAGGTATGACTTGTACTTTTTAAATCTCCCAGTCGACGTTAGTAAGGCACGAGACTTATAATTGGTGTTATAACATGAAACTGGTTATGGGTGTCCCAGTCGACACTATAATTTTCAACTTAGCAATTGTTAATGGTGTCTCAGTCGACACTACAGTTTAAACCTAGGTAATTGTAATGGGTAGCTCAGTCGACATTTGTCATGTCTAACATAGGACTCGTTAGGGATGTCCCATTCGACATCAGTATGTTGTTGAGGATGTCCAAATTAAAATTATTATATGTAGCTTGTTGCTTGTTGAATATTCCACACAACACTCCACATATGAGGCTTGACACTTGATTAAGATCTCTTCGACAAGGGATGATAGAAGTCCTAGTTAGGAGCAGGGGCTTCGATCGATACGACAAATGAACATACTTGGTGTTGTCGAACTACATGGAACAACATTCATTGGACTTCAACAATCTCATACTGTTTGAAGTTTGAAGATATCAACCCTCCAAATGAGAAATTTCAGGCGGTATGCACAAAGTTAAACATAAGACGAAACAAAGTCAACTCTTTGATTTAAGCACACACCGATAGTCCAGTCGACCAGCCCTGAGATTCCCGAATGAAATTTATTCTTTGCTTTGGAAGTCGTTATTTACTTCACACAATCTTGTTCCCACTCGACAAAGCACACTGCTTGTGACAAGGCCACCAAATGGATCACTCGCCAAGTCTCCAATAAAACCTGGTAATATAATTCCTTATCTCCACTAAACAGATTGATAATCACAACCATGCAGTGTATTCACGACCGATAAGAACAAAGCCTGAACTTAAGCGAAGATCACATTCAACTCGACAAGTCCAAAAATAATCGAACATGCTTACGACAAGAGTCCACTCGACATCTAGTTCAATTGCTGATTTATGAATAATGCCCATTATGTGCTCTAAACAATTTAGTTTCACAGCCATGAGCAGTCTCATTCGACACGACGATACAAAGATTCGGCAACAGATGCAAAGCTACAGAATGGCAGTCCACACGACACTCTACCATGAATGTCGATTGGAAGAGCCATAACCTTCAGCCCCAAATATATGGTTTGGTAGAAATCATGACGTCTTTGTCTTCATCGTCGTTTGCTTCGCCTGCTGTAAGCTGTTCAAAGTAGGCGGTTATTGAAGAAAAATATGTCGTCACTTCGTCGCTTTAAAAAGATTATTCAGAGCAAAGGTTGATGGAGTACATGTGTTCGGTGTTGAGTCGTGCGTAAGCCCTCACTAGAACCCACGGGCAGTTGCTGAGTTATTTGGTAAAGAACACATCGGGTCGACAGAGGTTGATGAAGTGCATGTGTTCAACATTAAAAGCGTATTTGAGCCCACACGAAAGCCCGCAAGTGCCTCCACCAATTGCGCCCAGCCTCAGAAACAATCTCCCAACAGGCCCACCCAGAATAAAAGCTACACGCAAAGGAGTGGCCCATTTGACAAATAGAATCTTCCACATGCAAATATCACAAACAAGGCTAGCCCTAGTGGTCCTTTTGTTTGTTCGACAACATTCTTGTGGTTCCAGTATTCTTGTGGTTCCACTCACGTTGAAATCATTTTCGCCCATGCTGCATTCACGGGCCTAAGGACTATTTTCTTCTCTGTCACTATTTTTCTTCTTGTCGCACGCCAGGGTATGATCCTTATAAAGACTGGGGCTGGATGGTCCACGTTTGTGCTTGGTTTGCTCCTGTTTCATGGGGGCCTCGGCATTGGGGGACTGGAATGATACTATTCTTCATACTGCATATAGTGTAGTCAGATGCAGAAGTGGATTCCCCGGCGTAGCATGGACAGGTGCGCTGCTTAGCTGATCTCTCATCTGTGGAATATGGCACGTCCATCTGCTCCACGTGAATGCTTGCAACATGAAATTTATTATCAAATTTTTCTACAAGAAGACTGATGGCTAATGTTTGAGGGTCGAGAGGTTGACAGTTGTGGGCTGGGAAATCTCATTTTGGGTCTTGGAATTGGGGCGTAACCATTGCCCAAAGTCAGTGGAGGGGGCAATAAAATGACATCTCCTTCAAACGACAGTTTTAACTCTTGCCTTGTCGACACAATGACCATACTCCTACGTGAAGTCATGTAGCTCGCTGACAAGTGGTCTCCTTCATGCAAAAGAATCCAAACTTCGCATGAGGTGCTACCAAATCCACATTCACTAATCATGAAGAAAACCAGCCTACCATGTGTAAAAGTGCAAGTTGGGCAAGAAGAAATTCAAGAGGAGGCCCATTGACACAAATAGTAAAATCACGTGGCTATTAAGTGAATTGCAAACTGTGAGAAGTTGAAACTGCTCAATATACATTCGAATCAGGCTTCACGTGGCTGAGTTGAGAGCTCAACTTCACATGCAAAGGAGGGATCTCCTCAATCATGCACGCTACCCAGTAAAACAGCCCACTCGCCAAAGCTCCACTCTCATAATTAAAGTCACATTCGAGCCAAGGTCCATGGGAAATTTATACACAAAAAAGGGCAAGTTCATTTGCATGAAAAAATCCCCACGTGATGCACAAAAGTGAGAGGCAAACAAAGTACAAGCTGCCGAAATAGCATACACGCATGATAATTTAGTTTCTAATAATCCCAGACGACGAGGAACATCTTCTTTGAATGGACCATTCGACACTGCAAGCACATATGTCAAGCATATATTGAATATTTCATTCGACATGATGCAAATAATGTTTGGCTGAGGTACAATTTGACACTACACTCATTCTGTTTTGGAATAACCCTCAGACGACATGTGTGAGTCCCTTGGCCTTTTGACCCGTAGTATAAGGATGATCCTAACCTTTATCAGGTCTTACAAAGTGTAGTCTCCCATGGACTTCCATCAAGTCCAATAGATTAAAGACTTCATTAGACCTATATAAGGTCCATTCGACCAAAGACTTTCACTGACCTTTGTCAGATATTGTAGAGTGAGGAATAAAGACCCTCATGGACCTTCATAAGGTCAAGTAGAATGAAGATCCTCCTGAACCATCATCAGTTCCATACGATATTAAAGACTCCCCTGGTCATTTGACCTGTAGTATGGGGAATATCCTGGCTTCAGCTAGTCCAGTCGACCGGGGACATCCCCCAGGGACTCATATCGAGTCAAGTTATAGACATGAATTATACATGTCGTATGACTTATTACTTCCTGGACTCATCAAGTCCAGTCGACCGGGGACATCCCCCATGGACTCATATCGAGTCAAGTTATAGACGTGAATTATACATGTCGTATGACTTATTACTTCCTGGACTCATCAAGTCCAGTCGACCGGGGACATCCCCCATGGACTCATATCGAGTCAAGTTATAGACATGAATTATACATGTCGTATGACTTATTACTTCCTGGACTCATCAAGTCCAGTCGACCGGGGACATTCCCCATAGACTCATGTAGAGTCAAGTTGTAGACATACACATGTCGTATGACTTATATCCTGAACCTCATCTGGTTCGGTCGACCGGGGACATTCCCAGATGACTCTTGTCGAGTCAAATGAAGACATGGACTTCCTTCAGTTCATAGACTTGTCGAATGAAATAACTCATGAATCCTCATCTGGTTCAGTCGACCGGGGACATTCCCCATAGACTCATGTAGAGTCAAGTTGTAGACATACACATGTCGTATGACTTATATCCTGAACCTCATCTGGTTCAGTCGACCGGGGACATTCCCAGATGATTCTTGTCGAGTCAAATGAAGACATGGACTTCCTTCAGTTCATAGACTTGTCGAATGAAATAACTCATGAATCCTCATCTGGTTCAGTCGACCGGGGACATTCCCCATGGACTCATGTAGAGTCAAGTTGTAGACATACACATGTCGTATGACTTATATCCTGAACCTCATCTGGTTCAGTCGACCGGGGACATTCCCAGATGATTCTTGTCGAGTCAAATGAAGACATGGACTTCTTTCAGTTCATAGACTTGTCGAATGAAATAACTCCTGAACCCTCATATGGTTCAGTCGACCGTGGACATCCCCCACGGACTCATATCGAGTCAAGTTGTAGACATGGAATACACATGTCGTACGACTTATATCCTGACCTTCATCTGGTTCAATCGATTGGGTACTTCCCCAATGGCTCTTGAAGAGTCAAGCTCATAACTTGATATTCGTTTGGCAGCATCAACGCTCGAGTACACCTACATACTATGGCCTCAAGCGACACACGCGTCAAGTACTCTCCAAGTCAAGGACTACTTGACTTAGAGAGTAGGGGACAAACTGTACGGGCCAAATTTGGCCCCAAGGGTAAAATCGACATTTTACCTCGAGACCGACCAATATCAGGCCAAGAAGCCTCACGGGCCCAAGCTCATTGTCATCAAGAGGGCCAACGGACGCAGTAGTTACCAAATCAAGAAACGTCCAGACTCATAAATATCTCACATAACTCGACTGTTTCCAACATCCAACGAACGAGTAATTAAAGGTAATAAATACACACGTTTCCCGAGAGTGTGTATATAAGAGAAGAAAGTCTACGAGAAATGGGGGGATCCATAGCTCGATCATATTCAACTTCTAACAACTCTCAACTTAGTCGGACTCTCTCCACAGCTCTCAAAACATCTCATTCATATCACCCTCACGATACCCTACAGAGTTCAAGGTAGCATCTAACCTTGCCCTCTCCATTATAACTTTCTTTAGTCCCTTACTGACTTGGGCGTCGGAGTGCCCCCGGCACCTACCACACCGGTGGGCAGTACTCCCGCTCACTCTACGTTCTTTGTTTGCAGGATCGCCAGTGCCCCCTCCTCACTAAATCTCAATTGTAGGCCTCGGTGAAAATCAGCGTCTACATTAATAATAATAATCTCCTTTAAATAGGGATTAAGAAGTGTAACATAACACAAAGTCTATTGGATATGACATATCCTTATTAACAACTAATAGCAATTCAACATTATCTCTAAGTCTATTGAATATATAATATCCTTATTAACAATTAATAACACGCCCTAATCTAATCATCTGTTACAGCAGCAGCAATGTGCAGGTATAACTGCACTTAAAAACTTCATTCCCCTTGAAAAACCATTGTCCTCAAGGGTGAAATAAGGATATCGAAGCTGAAATTTTTCACGAGATTCGCAAGTAGCATTGGCTGGTGAATAGTCTTGCCAATGGACTAAAATTTCATCCATGCTATTAACTTTCCTTGCGTCCATCATAGCCAAGGGTATTGGAAGCACCGCTGTTTCTTTGGTCAAATACTCTGACAAAGAATTTTCTACTATAGTATTGTCCCCTACCATACGCTTAAGCTTGGATACATGAAAAACGGGATGTAACTTGGCAGTTGTTGGCAGTAGTAATTTGTAAGCTACTGGATCAATTCGTTCAACAACTTGAAATGGCCCGAAGAACTTTGCCGCGAGCTTATTGTTTCTTTTTTAGGCTGCTGTTGCTTGCCTGTATGGTTGGAGCTTAAGGTACACCCAATTGCCCACGTTGAATTGGCAATCTGTATGCTTGGAGTCATAGATGAGTTTTATTCAGTTTTGAGGAGCTTTCAGATTTTCCCTGGCTTCTTGCAATGTATTATCTCTCACAAGAAGATAATGTCTTATCTCTCGCAAGAAGATAATGTCTTATCTCTTGCAATGTCTTTTTCATGCCCCTCACTGCCTCGCTTGGAAATGCCTTCAAACCGGGAAATCATTGAAGTCATTACTTGCATCATTTTCTCCGGTGCGTGTTGTGTTCTTTCTTCACTTGTTTGTATCGCTTCGTTAAGAGATATTATTTGATGTTCCATTCGATTGAGGTATTGGTCGGACATGCCTGGCTCTGATGACAAGTTGTTATGTGTCCCTTGAGTTGCTCTCGTCACAGGTTTATTGACAGGAAAAGAGCCTGGATCAGATTTTCGTGGTCTCCCTATAGCGACTTATTTGAGGTAATTAGAGGAACCTTAGGTCTCCATAACTAACGTTGATTTAATATTTCGCTGAGTATATTAATAATAATCCTCTTTAAATAGAGATTAAGAAGTGTAACGCAACATAAAGTCTATTGGATATGACATATCCTTATTAACAACTAACAATAATTCAACATTATCTTTAAATTTATTAAATATGTAATATCCTTATTATCAATTAATAACAAGTCATAATCTAATCCTCTGTTACAGCAGCAGCAATGTGCAGGTATACCTGCACCTAATATTTATCCACAATATGCAGTCTCAATATATGATATTTGATTTAAATCATCAAATTCATAATCCAAACATCATTCAATTTAGTAGATGTCCAATATCTCAACAAAATAAATATAATCAAAATTAAATGCAAGAGATAAAGGAAAGAGACACACACAATTTGTATGTGATTCGACAACCCAGCCTCAAGCAATCCGCAAGGGGACCGGGTGCCAATGAAACCGCTATATATTTTTTTCCGGGTTCAAAGAAGACCCGATCAAACTTCCATGAAACTAATCTTTACAATTCTTTTTTACAAGATTGAATATATCTCAAATGTTTGAATTTTATGATAATAAGCATGACATTTTTTTTTATTTAAAAAAAAAAAACGAGATTGTCAGATTCCCCTTAGTTAAGGTAAAAAATCCAACAAATTGATGAGTGATTTTACATATTTACTATTGTGATAAAATAACAAACATGTTGTATTATTATTAGTTAACTAAAAATAATTATAAAATATACAAATAAATATTTCTATAAAAATTATCATAAAATATAATATTTCTTTAGAAAATTATTTTATTTACTCATCTTAATAAATTAATTTTAATTACCCTTTAGTTTAATTCCATTTTAAATGCTTCCATATTTTATTTTATACTAAACAATATAATAAAAAATATAAATATTATGGAGCGAATTGACTATCTCCATACCTTCCCCACTCCCAAGATCTCAATCACAATTATTAGATTTAACCAACCACTTAACCTAAAAGATAAAAAAATCTCATTATGAAACATCAGTAAGTACTTGTATCAATGATACTCAAATTCTTCAATAACAAGTTTGTTAAAAAAAAAAAAAAATAGTAATCAAATTTTCATTAAATAACACTCAAGAAAGGGTATTATGGTAATATGACTCAGCAAGCAACTGATTACTTTGAATTAGCTTTATATGCAAGTCCAGTTAGCAGCCATGTGAATGAGAAAATGAAAGCTTCTCTCTCTCTCTTTCATTTCAGTCATTCATCTCAAACATCACATTGATTGGGAAACCTCTGCATCAAGGAAAATGAAATCTTTAATGGGTTCTGTCACTGGATCCATTACCAATAAGCTCAGTGGCTTCTCTATTCTGTGTCTGTTCTTGCTTTCTTGCTCCACTTTTACTTCCACAGGTCAGCTTCTAAATTCTTAGACATTAATTTAATTTAATTTTTTGTGTTCTCTAAAATTTCTCTTGTTTTCTGAATCTGGGTATTGGTTATTTTCTGCAATTAGTGTAACAGTTGTTCAGGCATGTGGTTTTTTAATCTTAACTTTAACGTTTTGATCTGTTAGTTTCCTTATATTATGTGGGTATTGAGATTAAGTTTTAAAATAATAGCTTGTTATATTCAGGGGACCAAAAAGATTGAATGTTTTGCTAATTTGCATTTGTGTTGATCTGTTTAGTAGCTAGAATGCACAAAGCATTTTTTTACAAGTGAATTATATTGTGATCTTGCAGTGATTTCAACTATGATTTGGGTGAGTAGCAATTGATGAGAGGGAGAGTTTATCTTGTAGTCATGTTGTGAATTATAGTGAGATTTTTGGCTTTTCAATGTGATTGTATGCCAAAAGCAAAGTCATGCCTACAATTCAGTGTTGTTAGAGGCGCACTGAGGCGCGCCTCGAGGCGAGAGGCGCACGAGGCGATCGCCGATGCGCATCTATCCAGTCGAGGCGAGGCGATTCCAGTGAGGCGCAGTGAGGCGCAGCGAGGCGCACGAGGCGCAGTGAGGCGCGAGGCGCACAGAGGCGCGCGCATCATGGTTTTCCAATTTTTTCATCAATTTTTTTACACTTTTTTTTTTCCAAATCTGTTTCTTTCTTCATCTTTTTTCTGTTTTTTCATTTTCTTTATTTACAATTCTTTCTTTTATATTTATGTTTCTTTTTTCTTTTATAGTTCTGTTTCTTTCTTCTTCTTTTTTTTGCATTTTCTTTATTTACAATTCTTTCTTTTACATTTGTATTTCTTTTTTCTTTTACAATTCTTTTTTTTGAACTTTTTTTTAGCTTTGTTTCTTTCTTCATATTTTTTCTTTATTTTTTCCATTTTCTTTATCTACGATTCTTTCTTTTATATTTTCTTTATTAACGATTATTTTTCAGTTATATTTTTTCAGCAGATGTTTTGTTAATGCTTGTTGTTTTTCATTTTCTTGAACTTGAACTATGCGTATTTTTAATTACGTTTGTTTTTATTATTTTCTTGAATTTGAAGTTTTGAACTGTGTATATTTTGTCAAGTATTATGAGTTAGACAAGTAGAAGTAATATAAAAGTAGAGTATATGTCAAAATATTATTATCTATTTACTTTTTTTTTTTTTTTTTTTTTTTTTTTTATATTTACAAGTTAATAATGCATATATTACAAATTTAAAATTATTATTAATAAACGTGCGCCTCGTGTCTGTGAGGCGTGCGCCTCGCGCCCCTCGCCTTACGCCTCGCTTTTCTGGCTCTGATCGCCTCAGTGCGCCTCTCGCCTTTAACAACCTTGCTACAATTGCCATTGGATTTTTCTATATTTGAACCTTTAATTATGTTTTAAGAATATTGAGAGCTAAAGCTTACATTTTTTTTCATGGATGTCTATGCAGAAGCTTATGATGCACTTGATCCAAATGGGAATATCACAATAAAATGGGATGTAATGAGCTGGACTCCAGATGGTTATGTTGTAAGTTAGTTTATGAAAGATTCGTTTATGATGTAAGCTACTAGAAAAGTAAAATTTTGAATATGAGTGAACAATTGCATTAGATTGTGATTCAAGTTACAACATAGCAAAATTTGATAATGTTCCTGTGACTGCCTTCTAGTTTATTTCTCAAGGATTCCGTGAATTATAATGTAAAATATTACTCTTATTGGGTTTGGCAGGCTGTTGTTACGATTTACAATTTCCAGCAATATCGCCATATTCAAGCACCTGGTTGGACATTGGGATGGACGTGGGCGAAAAAGGAAGTCATATGGAGCATGTTGGGAGGACAAACTACAGAGCAAGGGGATTGTTCAAAATATAAAGGGAACATCCCGCATTGCTGTAAGAAGGATCCAACAGTTGTAGATTTGTTGCCGGGAACTCCTTACAACCTGCAGATTGCAAATTGTTGCAAAGGGGGAGTAATAAACTCATGGGCCCAGGACCCAGCTAATTCAGCTAGCTCGTTCCAGCTCAGTGTTGGTGCTGCGGGAACAACTAACAAAACTGTCAGAGTACCCAAAAATTTCACACTAAAAGCCCCAGGGCCTGGATATACTTGTGGACCTGCAAAAATTGGTAAATCAACTAAATTTGTTACGGCGGATAAGAGGAGAGTCACACAAGCTATGAGTAAGTCTTGCTAAAATCTTTTTATAGTAATATAAAGGTGACTGCTAACATGTTATTAGTGTGGTTTCATCTGCTTATAATATCAATAATGGTCCTCTATGTTGTTATGGGAAACCTATACTCCATGAAATGGTCTAAAAGTTGAAGATTTAATAACAAACCTTTGATTCTTCCTCTTTATATAAATAATAGAACTTTCAACTTCTTGGAACTGTGAGTGAACCTTGCCTGCTTCTTATTGCAGTGACCTGGAATGTTACGTGCACATATTCCCAGTTCCTTGCTCAAAAGACACCCACCTGTTGTGTTTCTCTCTCTTCCTTCTACAATGACACGATAGTAAGCTGCCCAACTTGTGCTTGCGGCTGTCAAAACAGCAGAACAGAACCTGGTAGTTGCATAAAGTAAGTTCTCATGTTTTTTGTTGCTGCAAAATTAACCTCCTTTTCTCTTTTCCTCTACAAATGCTTCACAAAACACATCTCTATGCATTTTTGGTGATTTTTCTGAAGCTGATTCTAATATTTTTCCCTTTCATGTTGTCTTCCCAGTCCAAAAACACCACATTTGGCATCAGTTGTTAATACTCCAGGCAAAGCTAACAGACCTATGATCCAGTGTACCAGCCATATGTGTCCCATCCGGATTCATTGGCATGTCAAGCTCAATTACAAGGAGTACTGGCGCGTGAAGATCACAATCACTAATTTTAACTATGCAATGAATTACACACAATGGAACCTAGTTGTGCAACACCCCAACTTTGATAATCTCACACAGCTTTTCAGCTTTAATTACAAATCATTAACTCCTTATGAAGGCTTAAGTAAGTTAACCCTACCAAATTAATTCACATTCCTGTTAAAAATCTGCTTCAGCTCTATGTTATATTACTAACGTAAATTGTTGGAAAATATAAATATTTGCAGATGATACAGCCATGCTGTGGGGAGTTAAGTTTTACAATGATCTGCTTTCTGAAGCTGGCCCTCTTGGGAATGTGCAGTCAGAGCTATTATTCAGAAAAGACTCATCAACATTTACTTTTGAGAAGGGCTGGGCTTTACCTCGAAGGATTTATTTTAACGGTGATAATTGTGTGATGCCACCTCCAGATGCCTACCCATGGTTGCCAAATGCAAGTTCCCGGCATGTTAGTTCTCTACTTCGTTCAGCCACAACAATCTTGACAGTTTTGATCTTCCTATTGGCTTATGCATGATGGAAATTTTCATCTGTGGCCATTTGGAAAGGCCAACTGTCTGTCTAGAATGTTTTTTTTTGGGTGCTCTCTGGTCTGATATATGCTGAAGCTTATGTAATCTTTTTGCTGGGGTTCAAATCAATTCGCGGGAACTGCAACTTTCATCTGATTGCGCATTGGGAATTAGAAGGTTTTTTTTTTTGTTGTTGTTGCCATTTTTAGTTATTTGTTGTAAGTTTTAAGTACCGCATATAACACTGGTAGTAAAAGTAAATGGGCGATATAGATACGGAAATCACCCATTTATTTTTACTTCCATTTTGATCTTTCAACCTAAATATTTCCTTCATATATACAATGCAAAGAAGACAGTTTATAGAGTTAAGCAGTGACTATTCATGATTCCGTAATAGAATCAAGTGCATATACTATGTTGTCAGGATTAGGAATAGGCATAAGAGAAGTCATTTCTAGTCTATCTGTTGCTATTTCCAATTCTGGAAAATAAAAAAAATCATCATATCCACAACTGAAATAGTAAAGAAAAAATGGTCAAGGCAGATAGAAAATGAAACAAGTATTGCTCTATAAACACAGAATAAAACTAATGAAACATTTTGAATTTATGCATAGAGGAGCTCCTTTCTTCTAAGGCAAAAGATTTCACATCTAAAGGACAGCACACTTACCGAATGTTGTAGTTCACAAATAGAAGCTGAGATGTTGTAAATCTGTCTGTCAAAAACATTTCATCCCTCAAAATCACCCGCCTCTTGCTGTCTTTTGTGTATCTGAAACTGTCTTCCTAATACTCCGATAGTCACCAAATGGAAAGTATCACCAATAAGACTGATGCTGCAATTGTCAAAGACGCAACTGTATTTGTATTTGCTGAGTTTGGCAGAAAGGGGTATGTGTCGGGTGGGGGCAACATGCATTCATCGCCATTGAAGTAAACTTTCCGCGGATATGCCCATCCCTGCTTGAAGGTGAATGTGTCTTTGTTCTTCTGAAGTAGCACCTCAGACTGAACATTTCCTTGTGGCCCAGCTTCCATTAATAGGTCATTGTAGAATTTCATGCCATAGAACATACCGGTGTCATCTGCAAAAACAAGTCAAAACATATCAATCATTATGTTTGATGTGAGGTTATGCAACTGAACTTGAAAAATTGCGTAGGTTTTCAGGCACTAACTTATTGATTCATAAGGGACCAGAGGTTTGTAATCGAAGCTGAAAACTTGGGTGACATTGTTGAGATTGGGGTGCTGTGCAACAAGTGTCCACTGTGTGTAGTTCATCCGATAGTTGAAATTAGTGATGGCAATCTTCACTCGCCAATAGTCCTTATAGTTCACCTTCACGTGCCAATGCACTCGAATAGGGCACCTATGATGTGTGCATTGTAGCAATGGCGTATTGTCCTTCTTTGGAGTGTTTATTCCTTTTCTGTGAGCTGCCTTTGAGTTACTCCTGCATAATCACAACCGATACCAGAATTGGCTAATCTTATATTAAAGGAACCAGACATTCGTGATAATTGAATAGGAGGCTTACATAATGCAGTTTTTTTTGTTGTGGCAGCCACAAGCACAAGATGGGCAAGGAGTGATTGTTTCATTGTAAAAACTTGAGAAGGAAACACAGCAGCTTGGGTTCTTTGAAGCAAGAAACTGTGAATATGTGCATGTCACATTCCATGTCACTGCAGGCAAAGACAATCAGAAAATGTAAACTCGGTTAGAGCTTCAAACTATCAGTCTTATGAGTCTGATAGAAAGATTGTGACAGAAATGAGCTTACTTAGTGCTTGAGTTTTTCTCCTACGATCAGGTGTGAGAAAAACTGTTGATGGCACAACTTTTGCAGGGCCACAAGTGTATCCTGGTCCCGGACCTTGCAGAGTGAAATTCTTGGGCAGTTTCACTGTCTTATTTGATGTACCGGCGAGCCCAACACTGACCTGAAAGGCTGAGACTGCACCGGCTGGATCCTGTCCCCACGCTGACATAACACCGCCCTTGCAGCAATTGGCAAACTGCTGGTTGTATGGAACTCCAGGTAGCAAGTCAACAACAATGGGAGTCCTCTTGCAACAGTGTGGTATGTTTCCTTTGAACTTGGAACAATCTCCTTGCTCTGTTGTTTGTGCTCCCACCATTGTCCATATCACTTCTTTTTTTGCCCATTGCCATCCCAGAGTCCAGCCGGGATCCCCAATATGACGATACATTTGGAAGTTGTTCATTGTCACTGCTGCCTGGTAGAATTCGGATTGATTATTATTTTTATGTTCATAATGCAATGTGAATTACCTCTGTGTTTATCAGCAATGAAACAGAAATATACTTTTCATAGATGATGAAACTCACCACATAACCATCTGGTGTCCAAGACATCACATCCCATTTAATTGTTATGTTTCCAGTTGGGTCCAATGGATCATATGCGGCTAACCAGATTCCAAAACCAAAATTAATATATAAGCAGTAAGTAAAGCTAGATAGCCAACTGATAATTTTAATTTTGTTAGATCATGAGCAAGAATTTACCTGCATGTGAAAACATGAAGAATATAACTGCCAACAATGTGAACTTCAGTTCATGGAATGAGTGGTACCACCGCCTTTGGCAAAAGACATTTTCATGTTCCATGGCTTGAAAGTTCATCAGATCACGAAATCTCCGGCTATGAATCAAAGGAGAGACTGGCAGCTCATTCTAACTACCATTGTGCTAAAAAGCAATAGAATGCTTTTGAAGATGTCTCACCAACTGGTTGTTAGGTAATTTGTAAGATATTTTCATCACACACCTAATTTGGTTTTATTTTTTTCAGCTTAAAAGTTTCTGCAACTTGAAGCAAAAGATATGATTGGAAATGAGATTTTGAGAGGTTTGAACTCAACAGCTCAACTGTCATTCTTATTCACATTGGTGGTCACATTCACATACTCAAATATTTGTGCTCAAATTCATTTGCGCCTGAAGGGAAGTGTCAGTATTAATGGAACCTGCTTTAAGAACAAGTTTCTCCACTTCACACTTTCTTGTCAATCCAGTTCAGGCTGTTCAGCCTCATCCTTTTGCTTAGTCTTAAATGAGTATATTGAATTATTACTCTTCTCTAGAAAGCTTATTCAAGTTCTAGAACAAGTACGTACAATGACTGATTATGGCAAGCTTTTCAGTTATGGTAATTGTTGCCTCCGAAAGGCAAAAGACCATGTGTAATATAAGTTATGATCTAGTGTTGAGTTGAGTTTGTGTTAAGCTTTGGATCAATAGTCAAAAGATACGTGGACTCACATGGGGTCCATAATAATTAAATCCTGATAGTTGTTTCGATATGATTCTTATTATATGTTCATATTGAAATTTTGCATCAACATCTCCAGGCACAAATTAAGCAAGTAATCATTTCGAATACAAGGGAAATGTCTTTTCTTCAGGCACTAGTTAAGTGAAAAATATCTAATCATATATATAATAGTTACCATAGCAAGTTGGATTAGTGGGTTTGATCATGGTTTTGGTTGGTCTAATAGTATTCAAATCTTTATGTCAAAATAAAATGATGGGTTCAAATTTGGGTCTGGTTTCTCTATCACTAACGATAGGAAGGTGTTGACATCAACTGCTTACATTTTAATGTCATAGATAATAACCCTCATCACACAGTTAAAACTTGAATGTGGAAGCTAATCATAGTCTACCAACAACTAATTAAACAAACAAATAAAAGTCTTTTCTTATTAGATAAGGTCGCCTGCATTTGATTTTTTGACACTATTGTTTTCAATTTTGTTTTGAATCCATGTCATAAAATTCAATAAATTTTACGTTAATTACCTATACCTAACACAACCCACATAAACAGAGTTGGAACATCTCAACATAAGTTGTAACATTCCAAATTTATTTTACCCATATTCTAATTTTATTAATTTTGGTGGGTGGAAATTTAGCGATTAAATTGTCAAGTTTGTAAAAGTTGGAATAAAAAAATTATAAAAAGAAAAGTTTAGGGAGGTAATTGATAATTGTCTTGTAGTATATATAAAAAAAGAGAAAAACCTATTACTTTCCTTTCATTCTTTTCCCAACGGCCAAGAGAGAGAGAGAGAGAGACGTATTAGGTGTGAGAGAGAGAAAAAGAAAAAAAAGAAAGGAAAGAGAGGAAAAGAGAGAATTTGATCCCGATTCGCCTGATCCGGAGCTTTCAACCGGGTGTTTGAGAGAAAACGTTGATTTCGACGAGAGGATTATTTTGGTGGTGGTTTCATCTCGGGAAACTCCATATTTTCGTAGAAATCCCTGTAAGAAACTTTTAGTGGTTTTTCTTGATGTCCTTTTGATCCGGAACTCCGATTGACAAATCGTCAGCGACATTGGAACCGAGAGGAGGATGGGAAGATTCGACCGTCAAAAAATTTAGATTCCGGCCGATGCGTGGCACTCACGAACGCCTTGTGCAGTGGCATGTGAGGCCCACGTGCTGCTTGGACGAGCGGCGCATGTCTCACACAGGCCTTACAGTTTGTTCGTGTCGACTTTCTGAGTCTTCCTTCGTGATTTTCCTACTATTCTGAGTGATAACGGACAGCCGAATCTTGATTTTCATATAATTTATAGTTATATTCAGTTTATGCATGTTATGTATTTCAGAATGAAATTTGCTTTAAAGTATGATTAGTTTACATGCTTAGACCATATAAATGATTACCTTATGGTTGGAAGTGAATGATGGACTTTATCGGAAAATATGGTCGATTAAGATTGTGTGCAGGAAATTATTGTGAGCCCGAGATTTGAGATAGTGGTGTTGGATTAAATTGTGGATGTGTATATTGTGAATAGAAGATGAATGCAAATTGATGATTATGGGTTGTATAATGGAAGTCCATATTATAGATGAAACTTTGCCGAAATCTCGTTAGGATTACGAGAGTGATTGAGACACTTTTCCTTGCATATTCTTTCATATATTCTAGTTAGGATTATGTTTCTTATCGTAAATTCTTTTGTCTCTTTAGGTGATCGTGATACTGTAAGCGGAGACGGTCTTGCTGCATAGTTCTTTTCTCTATAGTCAGCTCACTAGATGCGTGGATAAGCTTGTAATATTGATGTTTTCCCAAGTATATAGTATGTATGTTTTCTTAAATGATTTTTCAAGGTAATGCATAAGATGATTTAGTTTTTAGAAAGTTTATATTTTGCTATAAAAGTATAGATCAAATATTGATTATATTGAAATCATGAGTTTGTGATATATGAGAAATTTGCATGATTTGAGATATACGAGCATGTGTTTCAGAAATGATTTTTATGCTAGTATGCACTCCATGTACTTATATGTGCCAGATTATTTACCGTGAGATGATATCTCATGTTGCCAATTTTTACTCCGAATGCTAGTTATTGCCGTGGGGATGCTCCATGTTGCCCGCTTTGCTGTACTGTCACGGGAGTGTGCATATAAATGAATGAACAAATTTATAGTTATAGAGTATTCTTGAGCATAATGATATTTATGAGAAATGAGATTTATGATTTCTAGTTTTGATATATTGATTTACAACTTTATATATTGATTTATATTATGAAAGACTTATTCGATCCACCTTGTTACTTGTTTATCCATAGCACTAAGCTGTGATCCATTGCACTAAGCGTGAGCTTACCCATTTCTTTAATTTTACAGATTAAGCAGACTAGTAGATCACTCATTTTATCATTTTCTGTTTCTTCATAAATTTCCTGCCAGTAGAGAAAGGTTGTGCCAACAATAGAGTGTTGTTTGTTATATGTTTTTGAGATTAAGGTTTTAGACATCTTCTTCGTGTGGATTATTATTTGGTTATAGGCACTGAGACTACTTTTGATACATATAGTATTTACATTTCATTATGTATATTCTTTTGAGTTGGATTATGGAGATCCTATTTATTTGATGACATTATTCATATTAGAGTTTTCTATTGTATTTGGAGGATTTGTCAATTTTACACGGGATACTCTGTCCATTTCAAGTCTCTGTCTCACCCTTACCCTACCTAAGGGGACATGTGTGATATTTAATGGTATCATAGCACTAGGTTCATAGATTCTGTAGACATTTCTTTTTCTTAATTAGTTATTTTATGTCTATTAGCAGTTGACATCTTTCATGTGTTTTTAGATGCCTTCGCGTTCAAGAGTTCGAGGTGCAGGTCGAGTTTATACTCGTGGGATAGTAGATGTTGGCCAACCTTTTAGGGAACCTCCAGTTGATGAGGAGGTCAATTCTTGTTGTTGGAGATTCGCTAGCCTCAGTTTTCGGAGATAGTACCCCAATTCATCATCTTCCTAGCAATGATGTTCCTCCAGCCCCTGCAGCACATCAGGGAAATATTCCAGCACCTCCACAGCCTTCTCCACCTCCTCCAATGTATTAGGGTTATCCTACACCTCCCCTGGGTTTCTATCCTCCACCATATTATGGTCATCCACCAGTAGGTGTTTCTCCAAATGTTCCTCATGGTGTTTACACTTATCTGTGTTACTACCCTCCAGCATGGGGTCATGGTCCAGCTCAAGTAGCTCCTATAGTTAATGAATATAATATTTCTAAAAGAGTGAAAGAAAATGGAGCTATTGAGTTTGATGGAAAGAAAGATCCCATAGTAGCTGGGAATTTCTTAGAAAAAGTTGAGAAAGCTTTTGAGCTGATGAGATTGACGGATGAACAAAAATGCTACCATGTGTATCGACTTTTGATTGAGCAGACTGATAAATGATGGAAGAGTGTAAGAGGTAAATTCTCAAAGGCTAATATGTTGACTTGGGAGAAGTTCAAGAGGGAATTCATGGAAAATTATATGAATTCTACTTTTATGGATGAGAAGATGAGGGAATTCTACATATTGACTCAGGGTAACCGCACTATAGATCAGTATGAAACTCTCTTCCATGAGTTGGTGCAGTTTTTTCCACATTTGAAGGGCCATGAACAAGGCAAGATGGATCATTTTCTTAATGGTATGAATGCAGAATTGAGATTTAGGATCAGATTATTTCCTATGAATAATTTGACAGAGATGGCAGATTTTACTAGAAAAGCAGAGTTTGCAGAAAGAGAATGACACGTTGGACTAGATTATCAGATGAAGAAGAGAAATAGGGAGCATCGATTCCTTGAAATAGGAAGTCAGAGTATGAAATGAGGTGACTCAAGACCCACTGGTAGTTATCAGATGAGTTCTGGACAGCAGTAGAAACAAAGTATATCTATAGTTAGTTAGAGTTCAGTGAGAGCTACACCTATTGGGACTCCTAGTGGTCAGCAAAGCCGAGCTCAGGATAAAAGATTTCCACCATGTGCTACTTGTGGGAAGAATCATTATGGGAGTGATAAGCATAAAATATATCAATATTTACCACCCATTTTACTTAATATTTTATATAGTTTCTTGAGATTTGTGAATATTTTGATGTGTTTTATGTATTTTGTAGATAAATAAAGTTTCAGGACTCACTGTAATCAAATCGGGGCCAAAATAGTGAAAAACAGATAAAAAAGGGCAAAATTATCATTTCAGAGTCGTGACGCGTACAACCTCTGCATCGTGATGTGCTGACGTCATCAGCCTGCCGACATACATTATTATGATGTCACCTTCAATCGATGTTTTTCTGACACTACGCATCATTGCTTACGTCAGTATGACGTCAGCGTCGTGATGCGCAAACCTTCACACGTCGCGACTCTGAGCCAATAATTTAACTGCCGACGAAATAAATGCCACGTGTCATCATCTCAGGAATTTATGTACACATGTCACTCTACGGCGTGATGCGACTCATAATATTTCACGCGTTGCGACGCACGGCACTAAGTTTTGCCAATAAATTGAGGCCGAAATCAGAAGGAAAATTCATACATTCTTCTGAGGATTTCCTTAAGGATACTAAGAAAATTATATCTTGTTTGTTTATTTACAGCTTTCTTGTATTTAATTTTTATTTTATGCAATAGTTCTTTCTTTATTTTACTTTTCAGTATGAGGAGGTAACTCCCTTATCCTGAGGTGAAGGGTAAAGCTTTTATTACTAATATTTAGATTAATCTCCCTTAATTATAATATATAAACTATTTTAAAATCTGACTTAATAGGATACCGCCTTTATGATCGGTTGGACTTAATTAAATTGATTTTAACCTGACTAAATTGGATACCACCTTTATGGTCGGTTGGAATTAATCATAAATTTGACTTAATCAGGATACAGTCTTTATGGTCGGTTGGTAATGTCATGCAAAGTTTATATGTTATAATAAAAGAGATATCTAAATTAGAAGTAATAAAAATGAATCCTCTAACCCCATCATTTTTTTATTGTTAATTTATCTTTTTAATTTCTAAGCTTTACTTTATATCATTTACTTTATTTATGTCTTTAACATTCCTAGATATGTGTGGTAACTAAACCCCGCATCTAGGGTTGTGATTAATTCCAATCTCACCGTTTTATAAGTGGTTATTTTGTGCCTTGTGTTGTAAAAGTTTATTTATTGAGCCTTAGTTTTAATGCTTCTTGTTAACTGGCTATTAATAAGATTGATTTGGTAAACTTAAAATGAACTTGGAAAAGAGATTTTAGGTTTAGCCATAGACTCAATAGTTCATGATCTCACATTGGGGCAAGAGACTCCCAGGTAGATTTTCTTATAGGATAGGAATATACCTGTCGGGCGGAGGTAGCCATAATTGGAACTTAATCATAATGAATTCAGATAAATTGGTTAACATAGGAATATAGTTAATTGGGTTACTCTAGGTATTTGCATCTAACCTTCGGAAGAGGCTTTTGCATATTTTCATATTCCAGATTAATAAACCGATATATTCTACAAACATAAGACAACCACTTCATCTTTAAAAGATATTGGAATGATTCACAATCCTATATAATTTTATAATATCAAATTTTCCTTTAATTTACTTTCGCACTGTTTTATTTACTTGTTTCAGACAAAAATCAACATCCAAACAATAATCAATCTATTAGATACTCGTAAGCATTTAATGTCATAAATTAATAGAAAAAGTATTAAGTCCTCGTGGGATCAATATATTTTATACTACTTGACCGATACGTGTGCTTCCATTATGTGTGTGATATCACCGATCAAGGTTTTGGCGCCGTTGTCGGGGATTTATTTATCTTTTACTATTAATTTTGAGGTTAGATACCTTTACTTGTGTCGAATTTCTTTTTATTTATTTTTTTTTTATGTTTTAGGTTCTTGGTCACTACATGAGATGAACCAGAAGCTTTGAAATTCGCTCGCTTGACCCAGAAACTGAGAGAACCATCAGACAATTGAGAAGGGAAAGACATGAAGGTCAAAAAGCACTGATCAACATGGAACCTGAACTTTTGGAAGTTGCACCACCAATTCATATTCGAGACTATTCCGGTGGTTGACCGTTTCATTTCATGTATTTTACTTCTTCTCTTTCCAGTAAATACGTGTGACATCAAAACATGCATTTAGATGATACATCAGTCAGTTCAGTTTGGGGGGAATGCAACTGAAGATCCTAATGCCCACATTAGCAACTCCCTGGAAGTTTACGGCACATTCAATTACAACCGAGCGGCAGAAAAAGCAATGAGACTACGTGTTTTCCCATATTCCTTGAACGACAGAGCTAAGGCTTGGCTACATTCACTACCAGCAGGTTCCATCACAACTTGGAATACTCTTGCCACCAAATTCCTTGCAAAGTGCTTTCCCCCAGCCAGAACAGCAAATTTGAGGAATGACATCATATCCTTCGTGCAACATGATTCAGAATCCATCTACGAAGCTTAGGAAATATACAAGGAATTGCTCCGGAAATGTCCTCACCATGAGATTGCAAAATGACTTCAAGTCCAAACCTTATATAATGAAATTTCTGGACTAATGAGAACCACAATAGATGCTGCTCATGGAGGAGCTTTAATGGAAAAAAAGGAGAAGATCAGACCTGAGACCTAATTAAAGAAATGACCAACAACAGTTCTTTATAGCCAACAGAAAGAAACATGATCCAATGAATAGCAGAGATCTACGAAGTTGGAGTCAACACATCAATGAATGCCAAGCTGGATCAGATGTGTAAACTCATAGAAACTCTTAGCATGAAAGTTAATGTTGTATCCACAAGTTTACCATATGAAGGATCACCAGAGGCAGAATCTTACAACCAACATGATGAGACTGCAAATTATGTCAGTAACTTCGATAGACAGGGAAACAATCCATATTCCAATACCTACAACCTAGGTTGAAGGAATCATCCTAATTTCTCATGGAGCAATAATTTAAGGTAAATGAACAATCTATCACCCGGATTCCAACAGTAAAACAAAGGCTAGAAATATGAACAAAAATAAGGAATAGAATATTTGATTACCCAGATGAAAAAACAAGAAGCCAAAAATGATGTTATATTTCAAAATCAAGCAACATTAATTCAAAATCAAGCAGCATCAAATGAAGCTATATTTCAAGCCCAATCAGCATTGAATCAAAGCGTAACTACTTCTATAAAGACAATGAAAAATCAGTTGGGACAACTGGCCAATGCTCAGAGTTATAGACCGCAAGGTATCACTTCTAGCAACACAGAACCAAATCCAAAGAACATGGTGAAAGAGCAATGTCATGCCACACTTTGAAAGGCGGTACTGAGATCAACAAAGATATTGGAGTTAAGGCAACCGCTGAGGAAGTTCCAAAAGAAAGTAGCGAAGCAGATCCACTGATGGATGAAAGAGAAGCAAAATCAAATTATCGAGAAAGATTCACTCCACCTCCACCTTTTCCACAGCGTCTCCAAAAAAACAAACTGGACAAGTAGTTTGCTTGATTTCTGAAGATCTTCAAAAAGCTACATATCAACATTACATTTGCAGAAGCGTTGTAACAAATGCCCAACTATGTCAAATTCATGAAAGATATTCTATCACAAAAATGAAGATTAGGAGATTACGAGACAATAGCATTGACAGAAGAATGCAACGCTATCAGTCAGAGGAAACCTCCCCCAAAGTTGAAAGATCCTGGCAGTTTCACTATCCCTTGCACCATAGGAGAACATAACTTCGGTACTGCTTTGTGTGACTTAGGTGCAAATATTAACTTGATATCTTTTTCCATTTATAGGAAACTGTATATTGGAGAAGCAAAGCCTACCTCAATCTCTTTGTAACTTGCTGATAGAAAACTCACATTTCCGAGAGGTGTAGTTGAAGATGTGCTGGTCAAGGAAGATGAAGACATGCCCATCATCCTCGGGAGACCATTCTTGGCTGTAGGTCGAACCATTATTGATGTAGAAAAATGTGAACTAACTATGAGGGTATAGGACCAAGAAGTTGTTGGGGTTTTATACAGAATTACAGGGTTAGCGCAGCGGAACACGGAAAACAGATTTTTCCGATTTCAAAAATTTTTCTTGGAACAATTAAATAAACTTATTTATTTAATTAACCAATACTTAAAATATGAAATTTTAACCAAAGAAATAAAATTTTATTAATTACCAAATTGTCCCAAAGTTTTACAATTTAATAATTTTGGTTATTAAATAGTCAAATAGTTATTTAATTGATTACAAATCAATCCCAAAATAATTTATACATGTCTAATACATGAAAACATAAATTGCAACATAAATCCTGAACAAGATCAATTCCAATCAATCCCAAATTTTATATAAATTATATATACATCAAATTACATCATATATATGAAAATCCCAAAATTGGATTAGGTTTAGAACCCTAATTTCATAAATTACTCCAATTGCATAATTTATATTAAATTGAATTAATTCAATATTTTAATCAATTCAATAATTCACCAAACAAGTCTCACCACTTGAAATAACTTAAGAACAATTCTAGGTTATAATTGAGTGGAATTAAAACTCTAGAATGACAACTTTAATCTTTAATTAATTAAGCAAGCATAATTACTCCTAATTAGCTCATTAATTAATCACACATGCTAATCACATCCGTCAAGCTTTAAACACATATAATTACAAAATCAAAGAGTAGAGACATCAACTTAGCAATATAAATTGAAGCTAAGATAAATTGAAATAATTTTCATGTACAAGAAATGTGAAATTACTTACAAAATTCAAGAATTGCCTTTGTATTTCTTTCTTTCTTCCACAAATGCTCTCAACTCAATTTGTAAATATTTTGTGAAACTTGTCTAAGTGTAAAAAATGAAACAAAATAATTTTGTTAACCAAATTCCTAATTAGCCGAATTTTGATACCAAAAAATTAAATAACAATTATTCTATTTTTGTTCAATTTTCATTGGCACACATTTTGTTTTAATAAAGTAAACACTTAACTTTAATAAAGCAAACCAAAATGTGTTCCAATGGTATCATGCCATTTCCAAGCTTAATAAAGCTAAAATCATTACAAAAGATATTTACTTACTTAATTAATTTAATTATTTAAAAATTAAATAATTAAATAATTAATATAAATATCTTAAATATATGTATTATATTTACATTAAATATCTCAAACACATATATTAATGATATATCTCAAATATCACAATTTGATATTTTATTAATGTGTATTTAATAAAATCAAGTATTAAATACAAATACACATTAAGTTGGAAACGACCGTTAGGTCCCGATTGCATGTATTTTTCATTTGACCGTTAAACGAGTTATAAATAATCAGTATTATTGATAACAGTTGCCTTAGTGCTCTACGAGTATATTTCATTAGTGAGACTCTCTAAATTCAGGCATATCCGTCACGAAATCAAATTTCGTGTGCATAATTCACACACCCATAAATTATGACGAACACAGATAAACTCTCTAGATCATACAGGTTGAGGTCATTGCAAACATATAATCCCTCTGTCACAGGTATCCAGATTATTCCATAGATATAGATACAAACGTTAAATCTCTATAGATATAATCACATCGATGTTTCTATTACCAATCCCTTAATAATACTTAGAACTGATTTCTACAGTGTATCACATGCCCATTGATTTAACAGATTGCTAATTCCATATTGAATACCTATGCTCTGTACACAAAGCTGACAGATAATTCTTGATATACATAAGATATCCTAAGCATAAGTCCATACCCAACGAATAAACATAGGCCTGATCTAAATAGATTGGTGACGTGATTGCCATATAAGTATGAACAATAACTCATTTATCCATAGTGGTATCTCCAGTAAAAGAATCACTATGCTCACTCAACCTGAGAATATTCTTATTGACGTTGGTGTACCATCCATTAAGAATCTTGTGTGAGTCGTTCAGTGTCTATCCGCTATAAACACCAACACGTCTATACGAGTCTCCAAGACTCATGGTTCATTGAGAAACCATCATAATCCAAGATTCCAATATACAACATATACCAGTTTCAACGAGTTTACTTTACTGACCAAATAGTGTAAACTTGACCAGGAACTGTCTAAGAATAACAACATCATGATACAACTCAATGTCAATTGTGACACTTTTGCAACAGTATCATAACTAATCATTCTAAGGTTGATTACGTCTTTACCATATTAAAGATGAAGTTATATAAAAGAAACTGTTCATTTTATTCATAATAAAATGTTACATAAGTATTTACAAGGAAATATATAATAAAATTGGCGCTCAGAGCACCAACCCTAACAGAAGTGACATTCAATATTTTCAAAGCCATGGAATTCCCGAATGATGAAAAGAAGAAGGAATATTTCACACTTGATGTGATAGATACAACCGTCCAGAACTCCGATGCACTGTAAAGTTCCACTGACAAACTTAATGCACGTCATCTGCCTATGGAGCATGAAGATAAAACGTATTGCACACTGAAGAAGTTAAATCTTGATCTACAAACAACAGAAGAGAAACGGCTCCACCAGCTCAATGAATTAGAGGAATTTCACATACAACCATTTGAGAATGCCAAATTGTACAACGAAAAGGCCAAGAAGAGACATGATGAGAAGTTAGTGCGCATACAATTGGAACCGAGGCAGCAAATATTGTTAAATAAATCAATGTTGAAACTCTTCCCTAGGAAGCTAAAATCACGGTGGTCAAGTCTATTCTTAATCACCCAAGTTTTACTAGATAAAGTCGTTGAGTTACATGATCCCAACTCTAATAAAAAATTCAAAGTTAAAAGCAATCGTGTCAAGCACTACTAGGAAGAATCATTTGAGCGACAAAAAGAAAGTGTCACACTTTCAGATCCAGCCTAACATTTGGGTAGTCATGTCTAGTAGTCGACGTTAAACTTAGCGCTAGCAGGGAGGCAACCCATGCAATTTGTGTATATATTGAGATTTGATGTGTTTTATTTTTGTGTGTTTAATTTTTGTAGGTAAAGTCACAGACAGGATGGAAGATGTTCTTGCAAGTCTTCACAAACAATTTCATTCTCTCCCTCAAAACTCTCTGATGAAAGTTTACAAAGCTTGCATGGAACGAATGAGACTTCTGATGATCAAAGGTATTCCTAATGAAATTCGTTGGATTATTGAAGCAAGAGTCTGATTAAAAGGTGAGTCTTCTGATTCTTTTATTTCATATCTGTCTGGTTTAGAAAAAAACACCTAAGCGAAGAAAAGAAGAGCTAAAAGATTAGGTGTTTGCTATAAATGTGGACACATGACATGCAATACTCGTTGTCGTTATTTAGGAATAGTGTCTGATAACCGCAAAGATAAAATTAAATTCATTAAAGATGACATGGTAAGGAGCCTTTAGATGACATATCATTGACTCTTGAGATGAATCCCAGTGGATATGTGTATCACGCGATTCACATGTTACATATGTTGGACAATTATGACCCATAGCATCATTATTTGTAAAAGATATGGTGTTCTTTGTATAAATTAACTATGTGACAAAGGAAATTACTCTTTTATCATTTTGTAATTGGATTACTAGGATATATAAATGATAAAAGTCCATATGATCAGTTCAGGATTAATAAGATATGAGACAATATTAATCCACGAAAGGTTTGATCATTAAATATCCCTAGTCGTAGTATTATCGAGACTGGACATCGATAATGCGGAATAGACTAGTATTACACTTGTGCACATTATGAAAGCTTAACAGCATAGTTCTCATATATTTAAGTATTGGATACTTATGCAAGTGTGGTATGAGGTTCTGTTAGCCGATGGACCGGAAACAGTTTCGCTCTGGATAGACCCCTCGGAATCCCATTGGAAGTATGACTATGTGTCTATAGGAATCCGAATCAGGGTAGGTGTATATGGTCTTAACCTGAGACTTTCATCGCTAATACTTGCGACAATCAGTATACTTTAGTTTTGATCGTTTGGGGCTATAACAGGTTCTGTGTATGCCTCTTCTGGGTATATTGAGAATCGTAGTGTGTTGGTTGTGATGTCAAGATGGAAGTATCACTTCAGTCATATGGAGATGATGATCACGTAGGATACATAAATGGTACTCTTAAATGCTTCAGTTATTGGGATAGTATGACTAGGTCATGATTATCCGATTACATAGACTAGTTCATACGGGGCAGACACGCCTAGCATGTGACATCCGATACTAGATCATAATACGCAATACGCAATACATTATATACTATGCCCGATACAGATTATATATATTCCATGTTGAATATATTTATGGAGAATTGGGTAGGCACAGTGCTTTGCTAGAAGCCAACCATGTCTTGTAAATCGGTAAGAACGTGGTACCGGGTACGCACGTGTTGGATAGTCTAACAACTGTATTTACTGCCAACATATCCAGGGATCTCTTGGGTCGCTTCCCAAAGATTCACCGATGACATTTGACTCGAACGAAATTAATCTAGGATTAATTATAGGAGAGAAAATTAATCTGGGATTAATTATGATAAGAATTAATCTGGGATTAATTGCGTCATGAGTTAATCTAGGATTAATTCGAAATTAATCGGCAAAATAATTTAATAGTGAAATTAGATTTTACTATTTAATTTATTTATTTGGGCTAAAATAATATATCGGATATATTAATTGAAATTGAATTTCAATACGGAATTAAAAATTAGATTTTAATTCAAGCGAATGAATTAATTCGCAAGTGACTTTCGTAATAATTTTACGAGATATTATTATTTAATTAAATTGGATTTAATTACATCGCGACAGAAAGTTCGTTTAGTTAGATTAAACAAACCGAGCCCAAAGTGTGTTGTGTAAGCCGATCAAATTTTGAGTTTAAAGTGGTGGGACCCACTTTACTTACATCATGTTTTGACATGTGATGGAAGTGATTGGGCAATTAATGCAAAGTCTTTCACAACAAATAAACACTTAAGTATAGCTTTGGAAGTCAACTTAATATATATGTTTTGGAAACACAAATGGAACTATTCATCTTCTCTCTTCTAAGCCAAAATCGTGAGCCTCTCTTCTCTCCATGGAATTTTTGTTGCAAAATTTCAACTTGCTAGCACATAAGGAGTCAAAAGATGGTGATAGGGAAACTCACCCTTAAGTTTGGAGTGCAAAAGTAAGCTTGGAGCTTCCAACAAATTCAAAGAAAAGTTTTGAATCTCATCCGATCATTGTAAGTTTTTTCCGTAAACTTCTTGATATATTCAAACACAAATTATCTTAGTGATCTTGTGGCATGTGTAGGATACTAACAATGGTATCAGAGCGAGATCTAAGCTTGATTTGGGTTATAGGATTCTAAATTTTAATTTGGGAATTTTTGCTTGGAGATTGATTTACCTAAATTGATTGTTTGGTTGAGTTTGGATGGTGATGAATTGAATTTGTGCATCTTTGGATTTGAGAAAAATTGATTGGATAAAAAATCCCCAAATCCATCCCCTTGGTCAAAACTACCCTAGTGTGTTCTCATGGGGATTTTTTGAAAATTAGCAATTGGATGTGTTGTTGAAATGAAATGTATGTTAAATGTTGATTTAATTAGATTGAAATCAAATTGCATGATAATTTCATTGCCATTACCGTGGGCCTAAGCATGTTGTAGAATTGATTTTGCTTCAATTTGTGTTGGACATGAATTGGAATTAATGAGCATGATTAATTGGATTAATTGGTGTTTTGGAAACATTAGATTAGTTGATTAATTATATTAATTACACTTGAATTGGATTAATATGTAATTTGGAATAATGTATTAATTTAATTTGTTGTATTTGGGCTAATGGGCTTGGTTGGGCCAAGTTTGATTTTGGTCAATTGGGTTGGATCCAATTAGGCCTCAAATCATTTCCATAAAGTCCAAATATGACTATTGGGCCTTTAATAATTTAATTGGGCCTCAATTGATTTTTGGCATAGGGTGATTCCTATTTGGGCCTTGGCATTTTGGGTTTGATCCATATTGGCCAAAGCCCATGCCTTAAGAATTAATTAAAAGCCCATTTGACTTTAATTAATATAATATTGGATACTATTTGGGCATTTGAGACCCATTTAGATTAGATTTAGAATCTAAGTCTAAAAGACACATAAATAAGTGTAATTATTTAATTTGGAATTAAATTAGAATTAGTATTGAATACATATTAAATTGGATTTAAAATTATAGTTCGATATAATTCAAGAATACATACTTTGAGTATTTATTCTTAAATGAGTTGGATTCGCGCAAATCAAATCGTTGTTTGAACATTGTGTGATCATTAATTCAAACATTAATTAATTGGATTAGATTGATTAAATAACATGCTTTGTGTAAATACATGAATGTATTGTATGAATAATGTATATCTGATGGATATTAGAAAGGTGGGGGTAATTTTGGAAATTATTATAATAAATTTAGAATTTATTAAATTGGACCTGCTTGTCCAGCCTATTATCTCTTTTATCATTATATTTTTCTTATCACCAATTCCCCTCAATGTAAATAAGGTTTATTTAATTTATTATGTAATTGGGTAGAAGTATGAATAGTGCTAGCGAGAGAGAGGAAAAGAAGAGATTTGTTCTAGGAATAAATTTGTTATATATCCATCCGTATATCATTATTAATTTATTCACCTCTTATTATGCTTTTAGAATGCATACTTAAGGGTGTATGATGAGACCTAATCAAAGATAATAAATTGGATGTCAATTTACACAAAAAACCTCAATATATATTAAGCGTTTTCCTTCAATTGAGTGGTTCTCTCTCAAGATAAAAGATTGACATTGGTTTGTTGGCCAAAGTCAAGATCATTGTCCATCGCAAATGAGTTTGAACCACGAAGGCTTTGTTACATATCGCGTGTCTTGGGCAGTTGTGATTTGTTAGCTAAAGTCAAGGTCACTTCTGTTCATCGACATGGATTACGAAGCTTTCCCACTGTCAATGAATCACGCTTAACTGGAATCATTAAGTTTGTTGAGCCAAAGCCAAGGCTTAGTTGATTCAGAGGAAAAATGTTAGGAAATATATATTGGATATATATTTTGGACTTGGAGGTCCACCTATTGGATCTAGGAATTGGATGAGATTCAAATGATCTTAGAGATATACCTAGTTAAGTTTCATAGAGCTTGTTGGCCAAAGTCAAGGTTGTGTGTTATTTAACGGGATCCTAGCCCACTAGGAAACTGGGTTTCCCAAGTACTCCACAGAGGGTTAGAGGCTCGTCGAAAAATAATGGGAGGCCAATATTAAACTTGTAATTTCATTTAATACTTGGTCAAACACGCTCTTTTATTTTATTTATCATTGTTATAAATATATTAGTTGGACTAATATTGAATATTGCTTTCTTTGAACAGTTAGACTGTACAACACACTACTCCATTTGTATTTGGTTATATAGTTGGACTACAGTAATCATTACATTTTGAGTGTACCCGAAATCGTTGATTGAATAGTTGGATTATTGCAATCAAGATAACTGGAAAGATTAATGTTACAGATATAATCATTGGCAATAATGTCTTTAATGGCTCCAATTTTCCAGATTGGTAGATGAATCTCAGGACAGTCATAGGAGCCGAGAAGTTACTCTATGTCATAGAGAAACCTCTCGGGCCTAAGCCAAGAGTTGAGCAAATAGTAGAGCATGAGCTTTGGAAGACTCATCGTGATGACAACTTTAGTGCTCAATCCCTCATGCTTGCGCAATGACTCTATAATTTCGTCGTCAGAACAAAAGATTGGATCCTTATAGTATGATGTTGAAATTGGAGGATCTTCACAGATCTAACCTTAGATCTCAGAAGTACGAATTTCAAAAGAAGCTCTTTCGCTCATATATGTAAGAGGGTGCATCTGTCAAGCACTAGGTGTCAAAGATGATTGCTAATATCGAACAGCTAGGTTAGCTGGGAATTACCTACAAGGCCGAGACTTCCATAGATTTGATCTTACAGTCTCTTCCCGAATGCTGGGGCAGGTTCATCATGAACCAAGAGAAAACTCTTAGAGAGTTAATGACTATGCTAAAAAAGGAAGAGCGAGAGC
Organism: Zanthoxylum bungeanum; assembly: GCA_019454045.1. NCBI lineage: Eukaryota > Viridiplantae > Streptophyta > Magnoliopsida > Sapindales > Rutaceae > Zanthoxylum > Zanthoxylum bungeanum. Next base: position 155,495 of record SKCR01026475.1, read on the forward strand.
TTCCAAAAGGGCAAGAAGCACTAGGCACATCTTACTTCGACATCCAAAAGGCCAAGGCTTGGTCGAAGCCTTTTGGGGGTGTGAAGAAAATAGGGAAAGGCAAAATCATCACAATTGTCTGGGAAGACAAATGACATATCCCATGATGTCTGCCTAAATTATGGCAAACGGGGTCAGTGGAAGCATGACTGCCGTATGGACAAGACAGACATGAAGGAAGTGAAGGCAGACAAGGCTCCGACTTCAGGTATGTTTGTTATAAACATGTCCACTGCTAGTTTTAAAATTGTATTTTGATAATGGATGTGGTACATACATATGTACTGATGTGCGAGATCTGCTGATTAGCAGGAGACTGGCTTCAGATGAGATCGACCTACGAGTCAGAAACAGGACGAGAGTCGCTGTTTTGACTGTGGGAACCTAAATTTTGGAACTACCCTTTGAACATGTACTTAATTAGGAAACTGTTATAATATGCCTAGTTTGACTCGAAACATTATCTCTATATCTAGTTTAACCCGTTGCTGGTATACCTTTTTGTTTCAGAACACTGGGTGTTTTGTTTATAAAGATGATATTGAGATATACATATCAGATGTGAGTAACAATATTTAAATTTTGAATATAAATGAATCTTAAACATATAATATGACAAACAAAAGGCTCAAACTGAATAGATCAGATGAGATATATTTGTGACATTGTTGTCTGGGACACATTAACGAGACTCGTATATCCACACTTTTGAAGAGTGGATACTTGCATGGATTTGATCCTAATTCATATGATGTCTGCGAATTTTGTTTATTAGGTAAAATGCCTAAAACTCATTTTTACGGTAAAGTATGCGTGCCACCGAGCTGTTAGCCCTCGTTCATGGTGACGAATATGGGCCCATGTCTAGCCAGGTTAGAGATGGATATGAATTCTTCATAACCTTTACGGATGTTGCATCACGTTATGGTTATGTGTGTCTTAAGAAACACAAGTCGGAAATATTTGATAAATTCAAAGAGTTTCGACTCGAAGTAGAAAAATAGACCAACGAGAGTATTAAAACATCATGGTTGGACAGTGGTGGAAAATATTTGAGCGATGAGTTTTTCGATTACTTAAAAGAGTATGGTATTCTTTCACAATGGACTCCTCACATGATACCTCAATTGAATGGTGTGTCCGAACGGAGAAATCAAAATTTATTAGACATGGTAAGGTAAATAATAAGTCACACTGAGCTGCCAATTTCCTTCTGGGGATACGCATTAAACAGTGCAATACTTATTTCGAATAAAGTTCCGTCAAAGTCTATTGGACGGACTCCATATGAAATATGGACATGAAAGAAACAAAGTTTCTCATTCCTGAAGATTTGGGAATGCTGGGCATATATCAACCGTTTGGATGGTACCAAACTAGAACCAAAATCGGATGAGTGCCAATTTATAATTGGTTATCATGGGGAAACCAAAGGATATTGTTTCTGCAACCCACTAGAGAACAATGTATTTGTTGCTCTCCATGCAGTTTTCCTAAGAGGAATTCCTAAATACAGTGGTAAGTGGGAGGAAAGTAGAACTCAATGAAAATCGGAGTGATACTGTTTCAGACACCGATTCCTTAACAGAACACGAACAGTTCATCAAGGATGAGACTGTTCCATAATCTTCTAATACACAAGAACCGCGTAGGTCGCATAGAGTCAGAAAATAACCTAAGGGGTATGGGTTTTTGATCTCACCTCAGGTAGATATTAATCTTATATGAGGAAGACGAACTGGCTACGTATGAGGAAGCGATACAACTTATCGACTCCGCTTTATGGCAATGTGCCATGAAGTCCGAAGTGGATTCCACGTATACCAATAAATTTTGGATATAGGTTGATGTACTAGAAGGCATTGTGCCAATGGTAGCAAATGAATCTTCATGGTGAAGAAAACATGGATAGCAACATAAAAACGTACAAAGGTAGGCTTGTAACGAAAGGGTATCGTCATCAATATGGTGTCGATTACGATGAAACCTTTTACCCGTTGCCATGATTAATTCCATTTGGATAATGCTTGCTAATGCTACATATTTCAATTATGAAATATGGTAGATGGACGTCAAAATCGCTTTACTTAATGAAAACCTTTTGGAGGATGTTTACAACACCATGACGATTTTATCGTGCCAAAACATGTAAACAAGGTTTGCAAGTTAAATTGATCCATTTATGGATTGAAGCAAACATTGTGTTCTTAGAACCAACATTTTGATGAGATCATGATGGTATTTGGTTTTATTCAAAACGATGATGATTCTTGTGTATATAAGAAGGCTAGTGGGAGCACACAAACAATGATTATCCTATTCATTGATGATGTGTTGCTTCTTAGTAATGACATTCCCATACCAAAAATCGGTGAAAGCTTGGCTTTCATTAAAATTCTCCATGAAATACTTGGGAGAGGCAACCTTCATTCTAGGAATAAGGTTCTACTGTGATATATTTAAAAGTTGTTCGTACTCTCCAAAAGCTCGTACTATGACAAATATGTACGCGACTTGGTGTCTCATATACTTTGAGCATGCAGAGTCACTATCAGATCGATTCAGGTGATGGTCAATGGATTGATATTAAGAACATCATTAAATATCTTAGAAGAACTAATGATGCCTTCTTAAATTATGGAGAAGGATAACTTGAAGTGACTGGGTTCACCATTGCAAGTTTTCAAACTGATAGAGATGACTTTGAGTCGCAATAAGGGTATATATTTTGTTTGAATATCGGAACAATGAGCTGGAAATCTTCCAAGCAAGATACTGTTGCCGATTCAACAAAATCAGATTATATTACTGCGGCTGAGGCAGCAAAAGAAATATTTTGGATCTATAAAATTCGTAATTGGATTAGGAGTAGTTCTGTTAGCAGCTGAGCTGGGATACAATAGAGGCTAAAGAATCACGGTCTCATTAATGATCCAAGTATGTACTTCGACGATTTCATCTGATTAATGAGATCACACATCGTGGTGATATAAAGATCGAAAAGATCATTTCATATGGTAACCTTGCAGATTCGCTGATGAAAGCGATATCTCAGCATAAGCATGAGTGACCCATACATAGTTCATGTGTTGGACACTTGAGTGATTGACTATAGACCAAGTGGGAGATTATTGGACAATTATGACCCATAATATCATTATTTGTAAAAGACGTGATGTTCTTTGTACAAATTAACTATGTGAAAAAGGAAATTGCTCTTTTATCATTTTATAATTGGTTTACTCGGATATATAAATGATAAAAGTCCATATGATCAGTTCAGGATTAATAAGATATGAGACAGTATTAATCCACGAAAGATTTGATCATTAAATATCCCTAGTTATAGTATTATCGAGGACATCGATAATGCGGAATAGACTAGTATTAGACTTGTGCGCGTTATGGAAGTTTAACGGTATAGTTCTCATATATTTAAGTAATGGATACTTATGTAAGTGTGGTAGGAGGTTCTGTTAGCCGATGGACCGAAAACAGCTTCGCTCTGGATAGACCCCTCGGAATCCCATTGGTAGTATGACTATGTGTCTATGGGAATCCGAATCAGGGTATATGTATATGATCTTAACTTGAGACTTGCATCGCTAATACTTGCGATAATCAATATACTTTGGTTTTGATCGTTCGGGGCTGTAACAGGTTCTGTGTACGCCTCTTCTGGGTATACTGAGACTCGTAGTGTGTTAGGTGTGATGTCAAGATGGAAGTATCACTTAAGTCATATGGAGATGATGATCACATAGGATACAGAACTGGTACTCTTAAATACTGCAGATATCGGGATAATATGACCAGGTCATGATTATCCAATTACAGAGACTAGTTGCTAGTGATCCGATATGTGCTTCATACAGGACAGACACGATTTTAGCCCTAGTCCTAACATGTGACATTCGATACTGGATCGTAATATGTAATAAATTATATACTATGACTGATACAGATTATATATATTCCATGTTGAATATATTTATGGAGAATTGGGTAGGCACAATGCTTTGCTAGAAGCCAACCATGTCTTGTAAATCGGTAAGAATGTGGTACCAGATACGCACATGTCGGATAGTCTGACAACCGTATTTACTACCAACTTATCCAGGGATCTCTTGGGCCGCTTCCCAAAGATTCACCGATGACATTTGACTCGAACGGAATTAATATAGGTTTAATTATGAGAGAGAAAATTAACCTGAGATTAATTACGGTAAGAATTAATCTGAGATTAATTGCGTTATGAATTAATCTGGGATTAATTAGTTAAGAAGAGAGAACGCGATTTATTTGAAATTAATCGGCAAAGTAAATTTAATAGTGAAATTGGATTTTACTATTTAATTTATTTATTTGGGCTAAAAAAAATATCGGATATATTAATTGAAATTGGATTTCATTACGGAATTAAAAATTGGATTTTAATTCAAGCGAACAGATTAATTTAGAATTAATTCGCAAGCGACTTTTGTAATAATTTTGCGAGACATTATTCTTTAATTAAATTAGATTTAATTACGTCGCGACGGAAAATTCATTTAGTCGGATTAAACGAACCGGGCCCAAAGTATGTTGTGTAAGCCAATCAAATTTTGAGTTTAAAGTGGTGCGACCCACTTTACTTACATCATATTTTGACATGTGATGGAAGTGGTTGGGCAATTAATACAAAGTCTTTCATAACAAATAAACACTTAAGTAAAGCTTCGGAAGTCAACTTAATATATAAGTTTTGGAAACACAAATGGAACTATTCATCTTCTCTCTTCTAAGCCAAAATCGTGAGCCTCTCTTCTCTCCATAGATTTTTTGTTGTAAAATTTCAACTTGCTAGCACATAGGGAGTCAAAAGATGGTGATAGGGAAACCCACCATTGAGTTTGGAAAGCAAAAGTAAGCTTGGAGCTTCCACCAAATTCAAAGAAAAGTTTTGAATCTCATCCGATCATTGTAAGTTTTTTCCGCAAACTTCTTGATGTATTCACTCACAAATTATCTTAGTGATCTTGTGGCATGTATAGGACACTAACAACATACACAATTCCGAAAAGAAAGGGAATAATTATGTCTTGGGAATTTGACTTTAAAAGACTCTATTTGTCAATTTATAAGAAATTGGTTGGGAAGCTTGTCCATGACCCATAGACATCATTCAAGCCGTTACTTCTTGTAAATATTATTATCTATTTTTCTTTAACTAATAATTGTGATTTATTTTGTTATTTTATTTTATTTTCTCTTACATGATCCAAACTTTTTGACTTTCACGATTTATTTTACTGTTTAGCTAATAAATTATCATTTGACATGTACTAATACTATTATTACTTACCCTTTTTCAGGTTCTATAAATTCATCTCATCATTGCACTCTTGAAGACATCCACATTTGAGAAAAAATACATAAAAAATATAAGCAACCTCAAGAAGACGAGTTGTTAACATCTGTGTGTTTTACGGTACCAGTGTCGATTCTAAATTAGAATTCGTTGAGGCAGCACAGGAACTGGGTAGATTCATAACTGAAAGAAATGTGCACTTATTATATGACAGTGGCAATCTTGGACTAAAGAAGTACATTTCAGTGGCCGTACAGGAATGAGGTAGTCAAGTTCTAGGAATCATCCCAAAACATTTGGCAGAGGCGAATCTGATAGGATTATCAAATGGAAAGGAATGTATTGTGCCATGTATGTTTGATTGACTTGTTTAAATAATTAACCGTGCTGATGCTTTTATTGCTTTGTCAGGTGGCTTGGGCACGATGGAGGAAATTTTTACAGTATTAACTTGGGCGAACTTGAACATACACAAAAAACCAATTGGACTGTTTAATGCTGATGGATTTTATGACTTTCTTTGTGTGTTTCTTGATGATGTCCAGAGAAATGGATTCGTGTAAAAACCTATAAAAGATATCCTCTTCATTTCCAGAACTGCCTATGATTTAATAGACCAACTTTTAGCATTTGAAACACAATTTAACCCCATTCTTTCCAAGATTAACTGGTCTGATAATGAGGGTCGTAAAAAGCGTTGGATAAATCTGGATCTTAACCTTTAATTTTCTTTTTAGGCGTAGAAATACAGCTAACCATGTATTGTCTTCTAAACTATTCTTCTACTTTTTAGACATTGGGGACAATGTCTCAATTAAGTTTGGGGGAGGCGAATAATTGATTAGTATCTTATTTTTATTTTTTCGTTGTGTTGTTTTTGCTTGGTTTTTAGTTAAAAATTTTCAAAAATTCAAAAAAAAAATAAAAACAAATTTAAAAAAATAAAAAATATTTTGTTTTTTTTTGCTTTTTTACTTGAGTAATCAGGTGGAATGGTATTTGAGATAGCTGTGTAAGAAATTGCCACTCCTGAGACGTATCTCAATCTATTTCGTAACAATTTAATTTTTGATTATTTAATTTTGAATTATTTAATTTGTGAATTCTCCATAATACTGACTAAATTGGATCTTCATATGCTAAGTTGACAGATATTATCAACATGCATGGTAACATACAGCTATGAGATGTAAGTGAAAAGTTTGTAATATTCAGTGTTAAGTTTGTAATATTCAGTGTTATAGTTTAATTGTAGGAAGCATCTAAAAAAGCGAGGAATAAAAAAAAAGTTAACATCTGAGATCCGAATAATTAAGTTCGTAGGGGTGTTTTAACCTTAGTGCCATAAATCCAATTGGTTTGGGAGTCACTGGCTCAAAGCTCGCTACATATATTGAAGATGTTATAAAAAAAGGGAGACATCGGAGATCTAGGTAATTAAGTCTGTAAGGGTGTCTTAACACCTAGTGTCCTAAAGCCAACTGGCTTAGGAGTCACTGGCCCAAAGCTCGCTATATGGATTGAAGATGTTATAAATAAATAAATAAAAATAAAAATAAAAATAAAAATAAAAATTCAGAAAAATTTCCATTGCTAAAAAGGTGGGAATTTTGATATAACTTTAGGACAAAAATATTACTATCTTTTCAACTACACTTATGAATATTGTGGGCACAATGAGCTGATTAATACCTTGTGGGTTGTGTAAATGGAGAATGGTAAAATAATCGGAGAGTTTACTTATTTAGTAATTTAGCACTAACTTGTTTAATCTTTTTATTTTTGTGTGCATTTTACGTTTGTGGGTATCATTGCTGTAAGCCCTCACGAGACTACAACTCGTCTACTAGGGACACATAGGGGTTTAAAGGCTTGTTACATACGTTAAATACAACTGTGATCACTACGAAAGTGGTTTAGTTTAATTTTACTTTAAAGTTGTTTATTGTATTTTATTTTGTTATTTTGCTCGAGGACTAGCAAAATGTTAGGTTTGGGGGTGTGATAAGCAGAAATTATATCAACATTTACCACCATTAATATTTTGTATAGTTTCTTGATATTTGTGAATATTTTTTTGAGTTTGTGTATGTTGTAGATAAATAAGGTTTCAGGAATCAAATCAGAGCCAAAATAGTGAAAAAAAATAAAATAGACAAAACTATCATTTCAGAGACGCGACGTGTGTTGGTTTGCTATAAGCTTCCCAAGATCATAAATCAAGCACGAAACAAGTATGAATATAATCATAGGAGGTACGGAAAAGTTCACATTGATCGGTGGAGATGCAATGAAGATAAAAACGAACTGCCCTCTCCAAGCTCGGCAGTGGGCTACGCAAAGGGTGGACTGCTCGGTGTGGTTAGCTTTTCTCCATCTTGTATTCGGCCATGGGTGTCCTCCATGGAAGCTCCAAGCTCCAAGCTTCACAAGGTGATTCCTTGCTCATGAAAACACTGCCCTATCACCTTTGTATTCCTCCTAGAGTGTGCTAGCACTTGTGATGTTCTTTGCCACAAAAACCATCACTTCTCTTCTTTCCACTTTCGGTCAAACCAGAAGAAAATAGAAGAGAAATGGCCATTCGGCCGAGAGAGAAGGAAGAGCGATTTTGGCTCTAAAATTGGGTAAAAAACGTGTACTGGAGAGAGATAGGGAAAAAGAAAAATGTAAAAGGTTTATATTATTTCCAAAATTTAATAAACCATTTACCAAAAACTTTTTCAAAAAGCAAAGCATTAAATGCTTTCACTTTATCTCACATCAGCTCACATCAATCACTCAAATGTCACATCACTCAAAGTGATATGTGATTTGACGCTTGATGTGACATGTGATTTGATGCTTGATTTGACTTGCGTGCCGCACTCGAATTCGAAATACGAATGCGCTCGCAAATAATCGCGGGCTCGGGTTCGCTAATTCCAAATTAATGAATTTTCCGTTGTGTCGTAATTAAATGATTACGCCTAGCGAAATCACTATTCACGTCGCTAACGAATTAATTCTAAATTAATTCGTTCGCCCGAATTGAAATCTAATTTTAATTCCGCGTCGAAATCCAATTTCTTATAATATATCAAACATATTATTTTACCGATTAATTCCAAATTAATCATTCTATCTCTTTAATTGATATTTTATCTCCGAAATTAATCTCAGATCAATTTTCTCTCTCTTATAATTAATCACAGATTAATTAAAATGCGAGTCATACGTCATCGGTGAATCTTTGGGAAGCGACCCATGAGATCCCTGGATATGTTGGCAGTAAATTCGGTCGTCGGACTATCCGAACACGTAAGTACCTCGTACTACGTTTTACCGATTTACAAGACAAGATTGGCCTCTAGCAAAGCGCCATGCCTACCCAATTCTCCGGAAATATCCTTATAGGAATAAAGGATCTGTATCAGGCGTAGTATACGTAGTATTGCGTATTTCTGTCCAGTATCGGATGATCACGTGCTGGGCCTGGGGCTGGAATTGTGTCTGCCCCGTATGAAGCACATGTCGGATGTCTGGTAACTAGTCTCTATAATCGGATAAACATGACCTTGTCATTTTATCCCGATGACTGCAGTACTAAAGAGTACTAGTACCGTATCCTACGTGACCATCATCTCCACTATGACTGGAGTAATACTTCCGTCTTGACATCACACCCTACACATTACGATTCTCAATATACCCAGCATTGGCGTACACAGAACTTGTTAAAGCCGTGGACGACCGCAACCAAAGTATATTGATTGTCGCAAATATTAGCGGTGCAAGTCTCAAGTTAAGACCAAATACACCAACCCTGATTTCAGACTTCCATAGACACATAGTCATACTACCATTAGAATTCCGAGGGGGTCTATCCAGAGCGAAGCTGTTTCCCGTACCATCGGTGAAACAAAACCTCCTATTACACTTGCATGAGTATCCTATACCCAAATATATGAGAACTATGCCGTTGTGCACTCACAACATGCACAAGTGCAATATTAGTCTTTTACGTATTTATCGATGTCCAATCTCGATAATACTCTGACTAGGGATATTTAATGATTTATCATTCGTGGACTGATACTGTCTCATATCATTCTCAGTCCAGGAACAAATCATAGGGACCTACTATCATTTATACATCTAGGTGATCTAATCACAAATGATAAGAGTGCAATCTCCTTTGTCACATAGTTAATTTGTACAACAACACCATGATCTGTATAAATAATGACGCTATGGGTCATAACTATCCAAAAACACGTACAACCTCTGCGTCGCGATGTGCTGACATCATCAGCCTGCTGACATGCGTCTGTTGGGGTTTCAGGCGATGGGCGCGGCGGAAGCGCGTTAAGGTGAAATCGTAATTTAAAACCTTTTCAAATTACCAAATAAATTATTCAATATCTATTACGAACATTTCACCTAAACCTATTTATTCGTTATCAAATAGTGACATAAATATAAAGGAAACAACACGAAACTTTTACGAAATTTTTTTTTTCTGTAAAATGACGTAAAACGCATTTTTGACCTAATCGACCACCATACACTTATGGGACTGCCCATAAATGACCTGTCGTTTTTTCGTAAAATGATGTAAAATGCGTTTCCGTCACAGGCTATCCATATTATACCTGGGGTATAGATAAAAATGTCAAACCCGTTTGGTATAATATAGTCGACTTTCAATTTACGATCTCTAAATAACACTCGGAACTGGTTTTCGATGTTATACCATGGCCATGAATTTACTAGATCGTAAACACATGAGGATTTCTATGCCCTGTACACATGACTGACTGATCCTATCTTGATACGCACTGGATATCATCAGCATAAATCCACACCCAACGAACAGGCGGAGGTCTGATCTAAATAGATCGGTGACGTGACTTCTATCAAAGTGTGGAGGATAACTCATATATCCCACTGTGGTATCTCAAGTCAAAGGACCACTATGCTCCCTCAACTCGAGAAGATTCCTATTGATGTTGGTGTACCATCTATTAGGAAATCTTCAGTGAGTCGTTCAGTGTCTTATCAAATAAACACATACATGTCTATATGAGTCTCCCGAGACTCATGATTCACTGGGATAAACCATCGAACCAAGTCATGATATACGACACGTACTGGTCTCAGCGGATTTTACTAACCGACCTATGTTAGTAAATCTTGACCAGTAACTTTATTTAAGGATATACATCTTATAGTGCGATTTCCAATGTCAAGTACAAACTACATTGTAAATGCGCGCTATATTGTAAATCCTAGGGTCTTTGTCTAATATACATGTATCACTAAACTGGATTTAGTTTCGATCTAATCGTAATTGAATATCCAATCATAATTAAATCAAATATGTGTATAAAAGACAAGAGCTGCTACCATTAAATTTGTTATATTATGGAAAATAGAATTGTTCGTATTTATGAATCAGACATAAATAAGATCCGAATTGGCACTTTGGAACTCTAAGCACCAATCCATGATATCATATATATATCTTAATGTATATCACATACTCATGACTCTCAAAAGCTCACCAATCACTCAAGAGGTAGGCAACTACAAGTAAGCTTGCTTTAATAAATTGAATTTTTCCAACAAACCCAACCGTTCTCCTTAGTAAGTATCATTCATATTTTGTAGAATCCAAATTCTACATCAATATGACTCAAACGCTATATCAGTTTTGTGATATAGCTGCTGAATTTTCTAAGTATATATGTATCAAATCCAAAAATACTATAAGACAACCGCAAACACAAAACTAATATCAACACTTCTAATCTATAGGGTCACTATGCAGCTTCAAAAGTCAATACTTCGTAAGTTGCAACGAATTCCACTAATATAGTAGAATCAGCAGTGACACTCCAACTACATCTTTTCTGACTTTATATGATATAGACCATCTAATGTCATAACTAAGAGCAAAACTAATCTGACATTATGATTGAAGACTAAATTCTCCATGAATAACAAACTTGTTCTTAATATCTCAAGGATAAAAAAAAACATGTTTCAAGATCCATCATATGATCTACAGCATATCAAAATAACTTGTAACAATTAAAATTAAATTGATATCTGTAATCGCACATAATATAGTATTCATTATGCCATCATCGTATGATACATAAGATTGACTAGACATTCTAATCTATCTCTCTTTTGATAAAGGCACCATCCTTTACTAAAGATGAATACTTTATATATAAAAGACACGTTAACTGTCAAACAGTTATACTAACTGTCATACAGATAGTTTTACTATGTCCTTTAGTGGATCATAACTAATACGCGATTAATGAGAGTATCTCACAAGTCTCTTAATTTTATATCATATATATACAGATAGTCTTATTGTGTCCTTTAGTGGATCATAACTAATACGCGATTAATGAGAGTATCTCACAAGTCTCTTAATTTTATATCATATATAAAACTTTATATCAAATATAACAGAGACTACTCCCACTACTTAGATGGAGAAAAGAAGACTTAAGTAAACTTTTTACTATACAAACATCTCATTATTACTTTAATAATGCCACTGACCCTACTATCATACATTCATTTGATAGAATCAGACAATCTGACTATATCAAAATTAAAGAACACAGATTTTCGAATGACTTGCTGATTGAACAAAACAAACTCTATTGGCATTACTGAAATCACATTTTATTCGCCAGAAACTTATTTGAGTCTACAATAGGCTCCATAAGTTAGCATATCAAACTGTGATCTTAGCAGAATACAAACTCTAGGGCCATTCTAGAATGAACTCTTCAAACAAAGAAACCACACGGATCTCTCATTCGAAGAAACCATTTCAGAACACCTCTTTGCATTCTTTAGCCAAAATACGTAGTTGAATATCAACATTAACCAACAAATCTTTAACTGTTCAATTAGTGCGACCAGAGACAGGTATTCTCAGAATCTACAATAGACTACTAAGAATAACATTTCTCGTTGTCATACTATAAAGGTCAAACCTTTATCAAGCTCACTTTGCTTTTGCTGCACAAATAATTTGCACATTTTATGAACTATTCATAACGAAAGCTTAATCAAGTTCAAAACTTGATCGTAGTAAGCTATGAACAATCTTAGATCTATAGTTCAATGGTAATTTCCAAAATCGATATCAATAAGTATTAAATATTTGTAAATGTTTCTGGCATCCTATTGGACTTATACGGAAGTTGACTAAGGGTCATTTCATCGAATTAATTATGCAGTTCCATTACAGTTTATCATTCTCACATTTGACTTAAATAAGTCAAGTGTTTTCTACAATTGTCAATATTTGATGTTACACACCAAGAAATAAAATAATTTTATTGCTCAGGGTCGTAGAAAAGATATTCTGCAAATATAATATAATATTATATTAAATAGAATAAATGATAAACTTTTACTTCTACCTTCAAGGCGGAAGTACTTTCCATTATATAGCCATTATACAAAAGAAAGTTTCAAATCTCAAACTTTTCAAGATTCGAATTTTCTAATATACATATCATATATGTAACTGTAGGAACAAATGGAAAAATAGATTAAAGAGATGAATTAGTATTACTGGAGCATAACTCCAAGAGTATTGAAACTAGTTCGGTAACACTCAATATCAACGAATCAAATCATATAAGATTCAATTACTCCCACTGACCAATTCCATCAGGATGAAATCGTGGAAGTTTAATATTGAGTAAGAATCAAATTCATCAAATAACTTTAGAGCTAATTGTCTTAAATTCATATGTTTGATCATATCAAACATCTTTGAACAGTTCAAAGATTGATTATGAATCAACACTTCAAATAGAATATTTTTGAACCATTCAAAATATTCTATCCACGTCTCATCAGAAACATATTGAAAGTTCTCGAATAATTCAAGACGTTCAACATGTTCTTTATTAGAAACACGTAACTAAGTCATGACAAATCATTAACTAAGTTATGAAGTAAAGAAAACTATCTAAGACAATTTGTAATTCATTAAACTCCATACATCCAATGTATTAGTCTAATAAATCTTGTGGTCCAATGACGATCATTGGTTAAATAAGGTTTTATCACATCCTGAATACAATATTCATTAAATAGATAAGGATATATGGTGTGAATTCGTATGAGACCATCCTTTACCATACAGAATAAGCATCTAATGCTTTTATGATAAAATCTCATAAAGCACAGTTCTAAGTTATTTATTTAACCAAACTTTTTCTTAATGTCTATCTTTTCATTAATGACACTACTAGTCATATTAAAATATGTAACAACTATTTATAAAAATAAGTAACTACCCAATAGTCACAAGTTCTGATATCAAATATCAAAACAGTTATTAAATATTATTTTAAATAACTAGATGAGAGATCCGGTATCCAATACCTACTGTTGTCGTATTGCGGAATCGAGATTCTTTATACACAACTATACATATCTCATTTCTTAGGCTTTATAATTTGCGTTCAATTATTCACAACAATTGAAAATGATTTATTAGCAAACTGTGTCATACACGTGACTTCTAAAAGTCACTAAAGCCAAGAAACGTCATTATAAGATAAATAAATACTAATGGGGTTTTCTCAATGCCAGTCAAGAATCTCGAGACATGAACTAATTCAATTCAATTCTTACTGCATAAGAAACTATTCTCTTTAGGTAACTATATCCTAAACAGATATCTATTTAGATTACTAATCGTGACTAAGTAACTAAGTCACTAACCATCTTGATTTTACCAGAAAATCGGAACAACAATTCCCGATTGTTTGAACTAATCTAACAATATCTAAGTCTACTGTCTTTCTAGAACCAATTCTAGAACTACACAACCATAAGTAAAGTCAGAAAACTTATTCAAGTAATAAGCATGCAGTGGATTAGAATTATAATTCTATAAACAATATAGAATAAAAGGAAAGTGAAGCAGAATTTTTCATAAAATTACGCACTTATTTAGTTATGGATTTTTAACCTAGTAGTATTTCTCACTACTTTACGTAATACCGTAATCCCCAATGGAGAATGGAAATTCGATAATTAAATCGAATTCCATAGTGAGAGTAGGATCCTATGAATATATTTCGACTTACAGCTTTGAAATGATCTCGCCTACGTATATTCATTAGGTAGACAACCCATTGTCAATCACTCACCAGTGACTCCTAATTTTGGTCCTGACTGTTTCTCATTATGACAACTTTGGCACGTTCATAAGGAGGCGTATGAAGGCTTCACTTCTCAATGACAAACTCAAGCTACCGATGTAGTCTTGACAGTTTTGGCACATTCAGGATTTCCACTTTCACTTGAATTTGTCTAGTATCAATATACGACAGGCATGGATAAAATCCTATAACCTACTCCCTCACAGCTTTGGCATGTTCTTGGATGCAGTTATAAAAAGATACCTATAAATCGTATTGACAAGACGGACCAAGAAACATGTATCCAATACACGTCACTTTACAACCTTATTTCAAAGCGGGGATTTTTCTTAGGAAGCTATACTCTACATATGATGCAAAATTTTAATATAAATTATTTTCTAAACAATTCAATTCAAGCTTAGAAAACATAACTCAATTTAACCATTAAATTTCCGTTACATTTCCGTTAGCTCAGAACTGAATAGTAAAGAAACATATATAGATTATTTGCATGTGTGAACATTAAAATTGGATTAAATATCAAATATCAAGCATGAATAATGTAATGGATGAAGCATCAGGCTTGCTCTGATACTAATTTTGTTGGGTTTCGGGCGATAGGCGTGGCGGAAGCGCGGTTCAGGCGAAATCATAATTTAAAACTTTTTCAAATTACCGAATAAATTATTCAATATCTAATATGAATAATTTATCCATATTTCACCGAAACCTATTTATTCGATATCAAATAGTGACATAAATATAAAGAAAACATTGTGAAATTTTTACGAAAAATATTTTTCCGTAAAATGACACAAAACGTATTTTTGACCGAACCGATCACCCAACACTTATGGGGACTGCCTAGGTCAGTCTCAATAGTGTTAGGGCAGTTCATGGGCTACCCGAACAGTGACAAATTCATTGTTTGGACAGACGTCACCAGGTTGGCTCAAAAGTCACCCGATAACGTCGTTTTTCACCGTTTTCGCTTATTTCAACTCCGAAACACTTTCTGGCAATTGTTCCAACTCCAATACATTCATATGACGTCAAACTCATCACAGAATTTCTAGTTTACTCAGATCTGATCCAAAAATCGAAATTACTAAATTTCATGCTTTAAATCTAATTTTCAAGATTAAACCAATTAATCGACAACACCAATCAAATTCACCACACATGAAGTACCCAAGAACAATTATAGGCATTAAAAGAGTGGTAATATCACTCTAGAATGGTAACATGTCATCAAATGAACAAACTGGATCAATATTACCATAATATCACCCAAATCTACTTCACACATGCATATAAGCTTCCAATTCATCCACCACAACCAAAAGCCCCAATTTTTCAGAATTAAAGGAACCTTAGAACGTTTCTAGATCATCAAGAAACAATAAACTAAATTTCCAAGCTTAGGGTTTTGAAGAATTACCTTAAATCTCCTAAATCCTTAGCTTTTTTTTTTCCTTGATTTTCCTTCATTCTTCATGGTTTCTTCAAACCAAGATTGAGAGCTTTTCTTATGGTGTTTGGTCGGCCATGGGTGGATAAAAATGAAGAAGACCTTTTGAAATTGCATTGCCATCATGTAGGGGTATTATGGTTATTTTTTGTAATTTAATCTAATTAAATTAGATTAAGCTTTTTGGTGGCCAATCAAATTCACACACATTAAGCTTAAAAAAAACATGCCATATGTTCAAATAATAATTAAACATATTTCATAATAATAATGAAAAAGTTTATCAATTAATTATTCAAATATTTAGCAATTAAATATCTAAATAATTAATTATATAATTATTATTATATATGTATTTTATTTACATTAACTAACAAATACATATATTAATGACATATGTCAAAATCTCATTTGACAAATAATTAATATGTATCAAATTAAATTTTGTATCAAATACAAGAACATATTAATTACTGTTGACCAAAAATGCCCTTATGCATGTGTTATCATTTAACCGATTAAACGAATCGAATTAACTCATTTAATCCGATAAAATTTTATGACTAATCTATATTATTCATATCGTGTTGCCTACTCAACGAGTACATTTCATATTGTGAGACTCTCTAAGTTTAGGTTTATCCGTCATAAACCAATTTCGTGTCCATAATTCACCCATTCATGAATTATGACGACCACAGATAATCTCGCTAAACTATGCAAATCAAGGTCATTGCATACGTATAATCCCTCCGTCACAGGCTATCCATATTATACCTAAGGTATAGATAAAAACGTCAAACCCGTTCGGTATAATATAGTTGACTTTCAATTTATGATCTCTAAATAACACTCGGAACTGGTTTATGATGTTATACCATGGCCATGATTTACTAGATCATAAACAGACTAAGATGCCTATGCCCTGTACACAGGACTGACAGATCCTATCTTGATACGCACTGGATATCATGAGCATCAGTCCACACCCAACGAACTGTTGGACAGTTATGACCCATAGCGTCACTATTTGTACAGATCATTGTGTTGTTGTACAAATTAACTATGTGACAAAGGAAATTGCACTCTTATCATTTGTGATTAGATCACCTTAGATGTATAAATGATGAGAGGTCCTTATGATTTGTTCCTTGATTGAGAATGATATGAGACAGTATCAATCAACGAAGGATAAATCATTAAATATCCCTAGTCAGAGTATTATCGAGATTGGACATCGATAAATACGTAAAAGAGTATATCGTACTTGTGCGCGTTGTGAGGGCACAACGGCGTAGTTCTCATATACTTAAGTATTGGATACTTATGCAAGTGCGGTAGGAGGTTGTGTTTCACCGATGGTACGGGAAACAGCTTCGCTCTGGATAGACCCCCTCGGAATCCCATTGGTAGTTTGACTATGTGTCTATGGGAGTCCGACATCAGGGTAGGTGTATTTGGTCTTAACCTGAGACTTGCACCGCTAATGCTTACGACAATCAATATACTTTGGTTGAGGTCGTCTAGGGCTTTAACCGGTTCTGTGTACGCCGATACTAGGTATATTGAGAATCGTAGAGTATTGGGTGTGATGTCAAGACGGAAGTATCACTCCAGTCATAGTGGAGATGATGTCACGTAGGATACGGTATTAGTACTCTTAAGTGCTGCGCGGCCATCGGGATATTATGACTAGGTCATGTATATCCGATTATAGAGACTAGTTACCAGACATCCGACATGTGCTTCGTACGGGGCAGACACAACTCCAGCCCCAGGCCTAGCACGTGACAGTCCGATACTGGATCGAAATACGCAATACTACGGTATACTACGCTTGATATAGATCACATATTCCTGTAAGAATATTTCCGGAGAATTGGGTAGGCATGACGCTTTGCTAGAAGCCAACTTGTCTTGTGAATCGGTTAGTGGTACTTGTCGTACGTGTTCGGATAGTCCGACGACCCAATTTACTGCCAACATATCCGGGGATCTCTTGGGTCGCGTCCCAATGATACACCGATGAAGTATGACTCGCACTTTAATTAATCTGGGATTAATTCGATGAGAGAGAAAATTAATCTGGGATTAATTTCGGATATAATTTATCTAGGATAAAATATCAATAAAAGAGAGATAATGATTAATTTGGAATTAATCGGCAAATTAATATATTTGATATATTAAACGAAATTGGATTTCGACGCGGAATTGAAATTGGATTTTAATTCGGGCGAATGAATTAATTTGGAATTAATTCGTTAGCGACGTGAATGGTGAATTCGCTAGGCGTAATCATTTAATTACGACGCAACGATGAATCGTTAATTTGGAATTAACGAACCCGAGCCCGAGTGTGATTGCGAGCGCATTCGTATTTCGAATTCGAGTGCGGCACGCAAGTCACATCAAAGTGTCAAGTCATTCGTCACATCAAAGCGTCAAATCAACGTCACTTTGAGTGATGTGACATTTGATTGATTGATGTGAGTGATTGATTGATATTGACTTGATGTGAGTTAGTGGAGTGGTTGTAAATGTTGGTATGTACTTGATTTTTAATCAATTATTTTGATTTACCATTTGACTTTTGAAAAATATTATTTGGTAAATCATTAATATATATTTATGGTAAATATATAAAGCAATTTTGGAAATGCTTTTACAACCTAATACACCATTCTTCCTCTCCATCTCTCTCTCTCAATCTCACGCCCATGGCAGTGGACTGCCATGGGTTGGCCGAATTTTGGGATCAAAATTTGTGGGTTTTGTGGCAAAATCCAAGCGAGCTAGCACTCCCGAGAGACATATGAAGGTGTTAGGGACACTTACCCTGAGGCCGGGAATCGTTCGACGAAGATTCGAAGCTCAAAATGAAGATGCAAAATGAAACAACAGTGGGCTGTGAACTGCAGTGAATGGCGCCACCTTGGAGGATCCATAATTGGTTTTGTTCGTCTTCAATCGTCTCAACCGATCGATGTGAGTATTCCGTAACTCCTTTGAGATGTATTCAACACTTTATCATGCTTGTTTAATGATCTTGGGACCTAGATAATCACCAACAATGGTATCAGAGCCTAGGTGCAAGCATGAAATTTTAGGGCTTAAAAATTGGGTAAATTGATTTTGAGCATGATTTGTTAAATTGTTTGATTGAGCATGTTTAAATGATGTTTAATTGAAGTTTGATTGGATCAATTTCATGAAATGATGATGGATCAAATTTCCCCCAAATATGTTGCCTTGGCCGAATGTGTAGGGTTTTGAAGGATTCTTGGAATTTTTTGATTTTGGTTTGTTGGATGAATTAGAATCATGGATGATGATGTTAATTTGAAACTAATTGGATTGGATTTTGAATTGAACAAAATCCCCAAATTACCTTCACTTGGCCGAATTCATAATGCCCTTTAATGTCTTGGAATTTTTGATTTTATGAACATTAGATGTGTATGAAATCATTCGGGAAGTTAATTCGTTGTCGATTGTGTAATTAATCGGATTGAATTCAAATCGAACAAATTACCTTCCTTGGCCGAGACATAGAAGCATGTAAATGAGTTTGATTTTTCATTTATGTGTTGGACATGTGATGATGATATTAAGCATGATTAATTGACTAATTTGATGTTTCGGAAATATCGATCTAGGTGATTAATCATGATTTGCACTTTAGGTTAATTATATTATGAAATTGGATTTTATGAATTTAATTATTGGCCTTAAATTGGATTTGGGCTTTTAAAGTTGTAAATGGGCTTATTGGGCTTTGTTGTACAAAGTTGGGTTTAGGCCAAATGGATTGGATCCAATTGGGCCCAAAACCACTTCCGTTAAGCCCAATTGCGACTTAATGAACCTTTAAAGTTTAATTGGGCCTAATGGGCCAATATTGATTTATGGGCTTATGGGGTAAATCCCGGATTGGATTTTGGTTATTCAGTTTGACCCGAGTTGACCAAAAGTCCACGCCTTAAGAAATCAATTAAAAGCCCATTAAACTTTAATTGAATTGACGTTGGACGTTAATCGGTCTTTGAGACGCGTTACGATTAAATTTGGAATTTAAGTCGTAAAAGGTTTATTATTAAAGTGTGATATTTAATTTGGAATTAAATAACGAATTAAATTGAATGCATATTAAATTGGATTTAATGACGTAGTTTAATTTAATTCGAGAATTCGTACTTTGAGTACTTATTCGCAAAACGAGTTTGACTCGCACAAAATCAAATCGTTGTTTGAACATTGGATGATCACTAATTATCAGATTAATTAATTTGATTAGATTGATTGATAACATGCTTTGTGTGAATACATGGTTGTGATGAATGAATAATGTATATCGGAAGGATATTAGTCGGGTAAGGGTAATTTTGGAAATTGTTGTAATAAATTTGATTTATTAAATTGGACCTGCGTGTCCAGCTTTTTCACCTCTATTCTCTTTGTATTCTCTTCTCACCTATTCCCTCAATGTAAATGAGGTTTCTTTAGAAGTGTAGTGTAACGGGTAGAAGTAATACAAGTGCTAGCTTGAGAGAGAAAGGGAGAGATTTGATCTAGGATCAATGTGTTACGTATCCATCCACATATCATTATTATTTATTTTCATATGCGCTTTATTATGTATTTAGAATGCATGTTTAAGGGTGTATGATGATAGACCTTAACAAAGATAATAAATTGGTAGCCAATTTGCACGCGAAAAACCCTCGCTCAATATCATGCGTTTTTCCTTCCAATTGAGTGTTTCTTACTCAAGATCCGAGATTGGCATTGGGTTGTTGGCCAAAGTCAAGCCCTTTGTCCGTCGAAGATGTGTTTGAATCACGAGAGTTTTGTTCCATATCGGTGTCCTGTCCAAGTTGTGGTTTGTTGGCCAAAGTCAAGACCACTTCTTGTCCATCGACATTGATTACGAAGCTTTCCATGGTCAATGGGTCGCGCTTGACTGGGATCATTAGGTTTGTTGTGCCAAAGCCAAGGCCTAGTTGATTCAGAGGAAAATGGTTAGGGTACGTATTGGATATATAAGCATATATACGATATATGTTTCGGACTTGGATGTCCCTACCTACCGGACCTAGGAATTGGATTGGATCCAATTGATCTTAGAGATCTACCTAGTTAATTATCATACAATTTGTTGGCCAAAGTCAAGATTGTGTGACATTTAACGGGATCCTAGCCCACTAGGAAACACGGTTTCCCGAGTACTCGACAGAGGGTTAGAGGCTCGCCGAAAAATAGTGGGAGGCAAGAATTGAATTTGCAATATTCGTTCAATTACTCGCCATACGCGCTCAAACAAATATCACTCGTCAAATAAATAAAAGTATTAGTTGGACTAATATTTAATGTTGTTTTAATTAATATAGTTGGACTATATTCAAATGAATTCAATAAATAGTTGATTTTATAATTGGATTATAGTAATCAATATAATTGAATTAATATTATAGTTGATTGAATAATTGGATTATTATAATCATTATGATATATATAGTACCTGAAATAATTGATTAAATAGTTGGACTATTAAAATCAAGAAATATTGAAAGATTGGACATTTAAAGTATAATCTTGGAAGATAATATTTAAATGATTTAAATTTTTCAAATTGGGAATGAAATTTCAGGATTGTCCTGGAAATAAATAATAAGTTACTTTATTTGATAAAATAACCTATTATGCCTAAACCCGGAATTGAGCAAGTTAGTGGAACATAATCTTTGGAAGTATTATGTGATGATGACTTATAGTGCTTAATTCAATATATTTGTAATAAATCTATGTTTAGATTTAAGAAGTATTACATTTGCAATTAATAATTCTTGGAGAATTAATGACTAATCTCAAGGAGACAAAGTAAAACTTTGCAATTAGATAAGTAGCGCAAGGCGCACTTTACGTCAATATTCAAGAAATCCAAGGCTTGGCCAAAGACTTCTGAAATATTGAAAAGGGGTAAAGGCAATATCGTTATTATCTTCTGGGAAGATAAATGACATATCCCGAAGTGACTGTCGTTTGGATATGGCAGACACGAAGGAATTAAAGAAAGGGCAAGGCTCATACTAATATATGTATTGATGTTCAGAATCTGCTATGAGCAGGATACTGACTTCAAGATGAGGTTAATCTGTGAATCGGAAACGGGATGAAAGTCGCTGTTTCGACCGTAGATACCTAAGTTTAGGAACAGCCCTTCGGGTGTGTACCTATATTAGGAAACTGTTATAATGTGACTAGTTAGACTAGAAACATTATCTCTATATCAGTGTTTAATCCGTTGCGGATAAACCTTTATATTCTAGAACACTAAAGTGTTTTATTATATAAAGATGATATTGAGATAAACACATTAGATGTGAATAACAATATTTATATTTTGAATATAAATAAAATCTCAAACATATAATATGATAAACTAATAGCTCATACTGATCTGATCAGATGAAACTAATTGTGGCATTGTTGTCTGGGACACAATTTAAACAAGAGTCGTATATCCACACTTTTGAAGAGTGGGTACTAGGACTAATTTGACTAATCAAATAAAGTCTACGAATCTAGTTTATTAGGTAAGGTACCTAAAACACTATTTACTTGGTAAAAGTGCAAGTGCCACCGATCTGATAGTCCTATTCATAGTGAAGTAAGTGGGCCCATATCTAGCTAGGCTAGATGTAGATATGAATGTTTCGTGACCTTAACGTATGTGGCATCACGTTATGGTTATGTGTTTCTTTTAAAGAACACAAATCAAAAACTTTTGAGAGTTTCGACACGAAATACACAAACAGATCGGCTAAAGTATTAAATCGTCATGGTAAGACCGTAATGGGAAATACTTAAGCAATAAGTTTGATATATACTTGAAAAAGTATAGTATTCTTTCAAATGAGGACTCCTCCTGGAACACGTCAGTTTGACGGTGTGTCCGTACGGAGAAACCGAATTTTGTTGGACATGATAAGGTTAATCATGAGTCGCTCTGAGCTACCTTTTCCTTCAAAGATAAGCATAAACAGTGCAAAATTTATTTTGAATAAGGTTCCATGTAAATTCTGTTTGACAGATTTCATATTAGATATGAACGGAAAGAAACTGGGTTTCACACTCCTGTAGATTTGGGAATGCTAGGCTTACGTTTGGATGATACCAAACTAGAACCCAAATCGGATAAGTGCCAAATAAAGGTTATCCTAGGGATACCATAAGTATTGTACTTATACATCTCACTTGAGAACAATTGTAATTGTTGCTCGCCATGCGGTCTTCCTTAGAGGATTACCGATATGCAGTGGACAGTGGGAGGACGGTATAACTCGATGAAAATCGGAGTAATACTGTTTCAGGCACGAAGTCCTTAATGGAACAAAATAGTTCATCAAGGATGAAACTATACCATTAATCTTCGATACACAAGAACGCGTAGATCGGAGAGAATCAGAAAACAACCTGGGGTATGGGTTTCTGATCTCACCTCATAAAGATGTCAATCTTGTTGAGGTATACCAACCGACTACGTATGAAGGGGTGATACAAGGTATCGACTTCAGTCATGGCAAAGTGCCATGAGTCCAAAATGGATTCCATGTATAACAACTATGTTTGGACACTAGTTGATGTACCATAAGGCATTGTGCCTATAGGTACTGTAAGTCTTCAAGGAAGACATACATGGATGGCAACATACCAACGTACTAAGCTAGGCTTGTAGCGGAAAGGTCGTTATCAACATTGTGTTGATTACGGTTCAACCTTTTACCTGTTGCCATGGCAAATCCATTTGGAAAATGCTTGCAGTAGCTGCACGTTTCATTTATGAATGTGTCAGTTAAAGATAAAATCGCTTTCCTTAAACGGAAACCCTTTGGAGGATGTTTATAACATCCTGACGATTTTGTCGTACTAAAACCAGTAAACAAGGTTTGCAGGTTATTCGATCCATGTTTGGATTGAAGCAAGCATTAGGTTCTTGGAATTAATGTTTTGAGTAATCATAATGGTGTATGATTTAATTCAAAACGAAAATGATTCTTGTGTATATAAGAAGTTAGTGGGAGCGCACTGACAAAAAATGTCCTGTAATAAAATAATGATAACATATTCATTTCTTGGAAATGAAATTCCCATATAAAATAATCGGCGAAAGCTTGGCTTTCGAGAAAATTCTCCGTAGAATTCTTGGGAGTAACACCTTTATTTTATTCTAGAAATAAAGATCTACTGAGATAGATTAAGTTGTTAAAACTCTGCGAGAACTTGTACATTGAAAAATGTACATGACCTGGTGTCTCATACGCTTTGAGCATATGGATTACAATCAGGCCAATCCAGTGATGGTCACTGGATTGATGTTAAGAACATCCGTTAGAATCTTAGAGATCTAAGGATGCTGTCTTAATCTGTGGAGAAGGAGAACTTGAAGTGACTGGGATCACTACTGCAAGTTTCCAAACCGATAAAACGACTGAAAGTCACAAACGGTACTATACAGTTTGAATAACGGTACAGTGAGCTGGAAATCTTCCAAGCAAGATACTGTTACCGAGTAAACAACAAATGCGGATAATTACAGCAGCTGAGGCAGCAATAGAAGCCATCTGGGTCAATAATAAATCTAATTAGATTAGATATATAGTTCTGTTAGCAGCTGAGCTAGGCGTCAGCACAGGCTAAAGAATTAATGGTCTCATCAACGATCCAGATACATACTTCGACTATTCATCTGATTCGTTCGGATCATACATCATGGCGATGTGATGATCGTATAAATCGCATCAGACGATAATCATGAAAATCGGCTGACGAAACCTTTTCTCAGCAATTTGAGCCAACCGTACATAGTTCGGGTAGTAGACACTCGAGTGACTGGCTATAGGCCAAGTGGGAGATTGTTGGACAGTTATGACCCATAGCGTCATTATTTGTACAGATCATTGTGTTGTTGTACAAATTAACTATGTGACAAAGGAAATTGCACTCTTATCATTTGTGATTAGATCACCTTAGATGTATAAATGATGAGAGGTCCTTATGATTTGTTCCTTGATTGAGAATGATATGAGACAGTATCAATCAACGAAGGATAAATCATTAAATATCCCTAGTCAGAGTATTATCGAGATTGGACATCGATAAATACGTAAAAGACTAGTATCGTACTTGTGCGCGTTGTGAGGGCACAACGGCGTAGTTCATATACTTAAGTATTGGATACTTATGCAAGTGCGGTAGGAGGTTGTGTTTAACCGACGGTACGGGAAACAGCTTCGCTCTGGATAGACCCCCTCGGAATCCCATTGGTAGTTTGACTATGTGTCTATGGGAGTCCGACATCAGGGTAGGTGTATTTGGTCTTAACCTGAGACTTGCACCGCTAATGCTTACGACAATCAATATACTTTGGTTGAGGTCGTCTAGGGCTTTAACCGGTTCTGTGTACGCCGATACTAGGTATATTGAGAATCGTAGAGTATTGGGTGTGATGTCAAGACGGAAGTATCACTCCAGTCATAGTGGAGATGATGTCACGTAGGATACGGTATTAGTACTCTTAAGTGCTGCGCGGCCATCGGGATATTATGACTAGGTCATGTATATCCGATTATAGAGACTAGTTACCAGACATCCGACATGTGCTTCGTACGGGGCAGACACAACTCCAGCCCCAGCCTAGCACGTGACAGTCCGATACTGGATCGAAATACGCAATACTACGGTATACTACGCTTGATATAGATCACATATTCCTGTAAGATATTTCTGGAGAATTGGGTAGGCATGGCGCTTTGCTAGAAGCCAACCTTGTCTTGTGAATCGGTAAAACGTAGTACCTGGTACGTACGTGTTCGGATAGTCCGACGACCCAATTTACTGCCAACATATCCGGGATCTCTTGGGTCGCGTCCCAATGATACACCGATGAAGTATGACTCGCACTTTAATTAATCTGGGATTAATTCGATGAGAGAGAAAATTAATCTGGGATTAATTTCGGATATATTTATCTAGGATAAAATATCAATAAAAGAGAGATAACGATTAATTTGGAATTAATCGGCAAATTAATATATTTGATATATTAAACGAAATTGGATTTCGACGCGGAATTGAAATTGGATTTTAATTCGGGCGAACGAATTAATTTGGAATTAATTCGTTAGCGACGTGAATGGTGAATTCGCTAGGCGTAATCATTTAATTACGACGCAACGGATAAATCGTTAATTTGGAATTAACGAACCCGGGCTCGAGTGTGATTGCGAGCGCATTCGTATTTCGAATTTGAGTGCGGCACACAAGTCACATCAAAGCGTCAAGTCATTCGTCACATCAAAGCGTCAAATCAAACATCACTTTGAGTGATGTGACATTTGATTGATTGATGTGAGTGATTGATTGATATTGACTTGATGTGAGTTAGTGGAGTGGTTGGAATGTTTGGTATGTACTTGATTTTGAAATCAATTATATTTGATTTATTAATATATATTTATGGTAAATATATAAAGCAATTTTGGAAATGCTTTTACAACCTAATACACCATTCTTCCTCTCCATCTCTCTCTCTCAATCTCACGCCCATGGCAGTGGACTGCCATGGGTTGGCCGAATTTTGGGATCAAAATTTGTGGGTTTTGTGGCAAAATCCAAGCGAGCTAGCACTCCCGAGAGACATATGAAGGTGTTAGGGACACTTACTCTTGAGCCGGGAATCGTTCGACGAAGATTCGAAGCTCAAAATGAAGATGCAAAACTGAAACAGTGGGCTGTGAACTGCAGTGAATGACGCCACCTTGGAGGATCCATAATTGGTTTTGTTCGTCTTCAATCGTCTCAACCGATCGATGTGAGTATTTCGCAACTCCTTTGAGATGTATTCAACACTTTATCATGCTTGTTTAATGATCTTGGGACCTAGATAATCACCAACACGAACATGCAGAGGTTTGATCTAAATAGATCAGTGACTTGATTGCCTTCAAAGTGTGGAGGATAACTTATATATCCCACTGTGGTATCTCAAGTCAAAGGACCACTATGCTCGCTCAATTCGAGAAGATTCCTATTGACGTTGGTGTACCATTTATTAGGAAATCTTCAGTGAGTCGTTCAATGTCTTATCAAATAAACACCTACATCTCTATACGAGTCTCCTGAAACTCATGATTCATTGGGATAAACCATCAGACCAAGTCACGATAAACGACATGTACTGTCTCAATGAATTTTACTAACCGACATGTGTTAGTAAATCTTGACCAGGAACTTTATTTAAGGATATACATCTTATAGTGAGATTCCCAATATCAGTTACAAAATACATTATAAATGAGCACTATATTGTAAATCCTAGGGTCTTTTTCTAATATAAACGTATCACTAAACCAGATTTAGTTTCGATCTAATCGTAATTGAATATCCAATCATAATTAAATCAAATATATGTATAAAAGACAGGAGGTGCTACCATTAAATTTGTAATATTATGGAAAATAGAATTACTCGTTTTTATGAATCAGACATAAATACGATCCGAATTGGCACTCTGAGCACCAACCCTAACACCATCATCATGACGTCATCCTCAATCACTGTTCTGCCGAGACCACGAGTCATTGCTTACGTCAGTATAACATCAACGTTGCGATGTGTAAGTCTTCACGCGTCACGATACCGAGCCAATAATTCAGCTGCCAAAGAAACTCGGGCCAGAAATCTATATACATGTGTTATCATCTCAGGAATCAATCTACAACGCAATACGACGCATAATATTTCACGCGCCGCGACGCGTGACACCAAATTTTGCCTATCAATTGAGGTTGAAATCCGAAGGAAAATTCATACATTCTTCTGGGGATTTCCTTAAGAATACTAAGAAGATTGTATCTTGTTTGTTTTTTTACAGCTTTCTTGTATTTAATTTTTATTTTATGCCATAGTTATTTCTTTGTTTTACTTTTCAGTATGAGAAGGTAACTCGCATCTGATGGGGTGAAGGGTAAAACTTTTATTACTAATATTTAGATTAATCTCCCTTAATTATAATATAAACTATTTTAAAATGTGACTTAATGAGATACTGTCTTTATGGTTGGTTGAACTTAATTAAATTGATTTTAACCTGACTAAATTGGATACCGCCTTTATGATCGGTTGGAATTAATCATAAATTTTACTTAATTAGGATACCACATTTATGGTCGGTTGGTAATGTCATGCAAAGTTTATATATTATAATAAGAGAGATATCTAAATTAGAAGTAATAAAAATGGATCCTCTAACCCCAGCATTTTCTTTATTGTTAATTTTTCTTTTTAATTTTCAAGCTTTACTTTATTTATGTCTTTAACATTCCTAGATATGTGTGGTAACTAAAACCCATATATGGAGTTATGATGAATTCCAATATCACCATTTTATAAGTGGTTATTTTGTGTGTTAGGTAATATAAATGTTTTTTTATTTAGCCTTAGTCTTAATGCTTATTGTTAACTGGATATTAATAAGATTGATTTGATAAACTTAAAATGAACTTGGAAAAAGAATTTTAGGTTTAGCCTTGTACTCAATAGCTCACGATCTCACCTTAGGGCAAGAGACTCTTAGGTAGATTTCCTTACATGATAAGAATATACCTGTGAGGCGCGGCCAGCCATAATTGAAACTTAATCTTAATGAATTCAGATAACTTGTTTAACATATGAATATAGTTAATTGGGTTACTCTGGGTGTTTTCATCTGACCATTGGAAGAGGCTTTTTTATATTTTCGTGTTACAAGTTAATAAATCGATATATTGCACAAACATAAGACAACCACTTCATTCTTAAAAGATATTGAAATGATTCACAACCCTAGATAGTTTTATAATATCGAATTTTCCTTTAATTTACTTTCACACTATTTTATTTACTTGTTTCAGATAAAAATCACCATCCAAACAACAATCAATCTATTAGATACTCGTAATATTTAATGTCATAAATTAATAGATAAGGTATTAAGTCCTAGTGGGATCGATACATTTTATATTACTTGAGCGATACGTGTGCTTATATTACGTGTGTGATCTCACCGATCATGGAGTGCAAGTTGGGTACAAAAGGTTGCTTTTTGTATGGAGAAATGGGCCACATGAAGAGAGATTTCCCTAATGTTAATGATAACAGTAGACAGATTCACTCGAAAGCGGAAAATACTTAGCGTGAGGGAGATATGTAGAATATATATTCTCACTTATTTTCACCCTTAGGTATGTGAATTTCCAAGACGAAATTTCTTTTAAGGAGGAGAGAATTATAATACCCCAAATTTATTTTACCCATATTTTAATTTATTAATTTTGGTGGGTGGAAATTTAGGGACTAAATTGTTAAGTTTGTAAAAGTTGGAATAAAAAAATTATCAAGGGACAAGTTTAGGGAGGCAGTTGATAATTGTCTTGTAGTATATATATATATAAAAAAGAAAAACCTATTTCTCCAAACAGTTTGTTCTTGTCGACTTCCCGAGTCTTCCTCTGTGATTTTCCTACGATTCCAAGTAGTAATGGACCTCCAAATCTTGATTTTAGTATAATTTATCGTTATATTCGGTTTATGTATTTTATATATTTCAAAACAGAATTTGCTTTAAAGTATGATTAGTTTACATGCTTAGACAATGTAAATGATTACCTTGTGGGTGGAAGTGAACGATGGACTTTATCGGAAAATATAGTCCAGTAAGATTGCGTGTGGGAAATTATTGTGAGCCCGAGATTTGGGATAGTGGTGTTGGATTAAACTTTGGATGTGTATATTGTGAATAAAAGATGAATGTGAGTTGATGATTATTGGTTATATAATGGAAGTCCACATTATAGATGAAACTTTGCTGAAATTTCGTTAGCATTACGCGAGCGACTGAGACACTTTTCCTTGCATATTCTTTCATCTATTCTAGTTAGGATTATGTTCCTTATCGTAAATTCTTTTGTCTCTTTAGGTGATCGTGATACCGTAAGCGGAGACAGTCTGCTGCATAGTTCTTTTCTCTATAGTTAGCTCACCAGGTGCATGGATAAGCTTGTAATATTGATGTTTTCCGAAGTATATAATATGTATGTTTTCTTAAATGAATTTTCAAGGTAATGCATAAGATGATTTAGTTTTTAAAAAGTTTATATTTTGTTATAAAGTATGAATCGAATATTGATTATATTGTAATCATGAGTTTGTGATATATGAGAAATTTGCATGATTTGAGATATACGAGCATGTATTTTAGAAATGATTTTTATGCTAGGATTCACTCCGTGTACTTATACGTGCTAGAATATTTGCCGTAAGACGAGGTCTCATGTTGTCATTTTTTACTCTGGATGCCAGTTATTGCTATGGGGATGCCCCATGTTGCCAGCTTTGCTGTATTGTCACGAGAGTGTGCATATAGATAAATGAACAAATTTATTTTTACAGTATGCTTGAGAAGAAAGATGTTGGAGTTTCCAAGTCCCGAGCATGGAATCGTTTGACGAAGCTTGGAGCTTGCTTGGAGGATTAAATTAGATTTAATTACGACGCAACGGAAAATTCGTTAGCAAACCCGAGCCCGTGATTGTTTGTGAGCGTATTCGCTTTTCGAATTCGAGTACGGCACGCAAGTCAAATCAAGCGTCAAATCATTAATCGCATCAAGCGTCAACTCGCTAGTCACTTCAAGCGTCAAATCACTTGTCACTTTGAGTGATGTGACTTGACAACTTGATTGATTGAGTGATATGAATAGTGATGGGAGTTGTTGATGATGATTGTTGGCTTTGAAAGCTTTGACTTTTGAAAGGCAAAAGGTGTATATGATTTTTTGAAAATCAATTACCAAAATATAACAACACTTACACAACTTCCTCTCTCTCATTCTCTTCTCTCCACACACGCCCAAGGGGCAACATTTCTTCCTCATTTTCTGTCACAGTCGAGAGCCATAGGAGAAGAAATGTGTTGATTTTGTTGCAAAATCAAGGTGCTAGCACACTCCGGAGTTGTACGAAGGTGATAGGGAAACCCGCCCGCGAGCATGGAATCGTTTGACGAAGCTTGGAGCTTGCTTGGAGGACCAACAATGGCCGAAAATGGTGGACTGCAGTAGCTCACTACCGTGAGATTCAAAGAGGGCAGAAAACATTTTTGTTCGTTGCCGCATCGCTCAACCGCTCGATGTAAGTATTCCGCAACTTCCTCGTATGTATTCACATGTATTTCTTGCTTTGTATTCGATCCTCGGGACTTAGAAACTCCAACAAAAGAGACTTATGAGAAATGAGATTTATGATTTCTAGTAAATATTTGATATATCGATTTACAGCTTTATGTATTTATTAATATTATGAAAGACTTATTCGATCTACCTTGTTACTTGTTTATCCATGGCACTAAACTGTGATCCATTGCACTAAGTGTGAGCTTACCTCTTTCTTTAATTTTACAGGTTAAGCAGACTAGTAGATCACTTCTTTTATCATTTTCTGTTTCTTCATAAATTTCTTGCCAGTAGAGAAAGATTGTGCCAACAATAGAATGTCATTTGTTATATGTTTTTGAGATTAAGGTTTTAGCCATCTTCTTCGTGTGGATTATTATTTGGTTATAGGCACTGAGCCTACTTTTGATACATGTAGTATTTACATTTCATTATAGATATTCTTTTGAGTTGGACCATGTAGATCCTATTTATATGATGACATTATTCAATTTAGAATTTTTTATTGTATTTGGAGGATTAGTACATTTTACAGGGGAAACTATCCGTTTCAAGTCTATATCTCACCTTTACCCTACCTAAAGGGACGGGTGTGACATAAGCGAAGTTTATCATGATATAATATAGTGATAATAAAAAATTTCTATTTTACTTTTATCTGCATACTTATACTGAACATAAATAACCTGAATCATTAGTCTTCCATAATTCCCATTTTAATTAACATGTATATACAAAGTCTACTGAGTAGTGACATGAAAATAGCTCAGCAATTTGCAAACTCGTTACAGTAGCATTAACTGCAATACACGTACATCTTATATATATATATATATATATCAACTTGTATGCAACACAGGGTTGAACACTTTTAAAGGACCATCTCATCACAGTTCTCTGAATGCCATTAAAGAAGCACAAACCTGTTCCTGAAGTTTGCTCGTCTGGTTCCCATGTTCCAGTCTCTAGCCAATTTGTTTCCAAAAGGCAACCAATGTAGAAAACATAAGAACAGTCAGTGTAGACGAGGCAATTCCATTTGCATGGGCAGAGTTTGGTAGGTAGGGATAGTCTTCAGGAAGAGGCATCTTGCATTCATCCCCATTAAAGTAGATTTTCCGAGGAAAAGCCCAGCCTTGCTTAAATGTAAACGTGTTTATATCCTTTTCAAGAATCAACTCTGACTGGACATTTCCTTCTGGTCCGGATTGCTTTAGTACATCATTAAAGAATTTAATACCGTAAAACATGCCAGTGTCATCTGCATATTCATTCAAAATGTACAAGAGTTAGCATCGATGCATCATTCAACCTTCATCCCATTGTTGGTCAGTATGTACTTACTTGTGGACTGGTAAGGGATCAGTGGCTTGTAGGCAAAGCTGAAAACTTCAGTGACATTGTTGAGATTTGGATGTTGAACAAGCAGCGTCCACTGTGTGTAATTTACTTGGTAGTTGAAATTAGTAATAGAAATCTTCACCCGCCAATACTCCTTGTAGTTGAGCTTCACATGCCAATGCACGCGGATGGGGCACATATGTTGTGTGCATTGTAGCAGTGGTGCATCACTTGTTGTTGTGTTTATTCCCACAACACTCTGAATCTCTGAAGCTCTCCTGCATGTATTTCCATTCAAGTAGAAAAAGTGCTCTGAATGTCAATACTTTGAGCGTTATCTAGCGAAAATGTATAGAAGTATCTACAAAGATTGACTCAGAAACATGGCTTACTTGACACAAGTGTTCTTATTCTGGCAGCCACAGGAGCAGTTTGGACAAGGGGTGATCGTGGAGTTGTAAAAAGATGACATTGAGACACAACATGTTGGATTCTTAGAAGCCAAAATCTGTGAGTATGTACATGTCACATTCCATGTCACTGCGAATTAAAGAGAAGAACACGACCATTAACCAAGATAGGTACAACAGTACAAGGCAACAAAAATGAACGGTTCAATTTCTCAATCTGTTACTTAAAGAAATAGACAAACAATTAGGAGTACTGTAACAAGAACTACACTTACTCATTGCTTGAGTTCTTCGACGCCCATCAGCAGAGATAAAAGCCGTGGGCACTACAATTTTTGCTTGGCTGCATGTGTAGCCTCTTCCAGGACCGGACAAAGTAAAATTCTTTGGCAGTCTCACGGTTTTATTTGAAGTACCTGAACTCCCAACACTCAGTTGAAAGGAAGAAACTGCAGCTGAAGGGTCTTGTCCCCATGATGCCACAACACCACCTTTGCAACAATTGGCAATTTGTTGGTTGTAAGGGACTCCAGGAAGCAAGTCAACTACTTTGGGATTTTTCTTACAACAATGAGGGATGCTTATTTTGAACTTGGAACAGTCTCCTTGATCTGTAGCTTGAGCTCCCACCATCGACCAAATCACTTCTTTCTTTGCCCATGTCCATCCTAACGTCCAGCCAGGGCTCATGATGTGCCGATACATTTGGAAGTTGGTCATCGTTACCATTGCCTAAACATTTACCGTCTTAAGCTTTCATCTCTAATGAATATTATGCAACTGATTTGTAGTAATCAGTAACCAGTATTTATTATAATTGTAGATATACATTTATGTACCCCACATCAACGTAGCATGTTTATCCGCTTTGGATTCCTATGGCCAAGGGCTCTAGTAAGGCTTGGTGGACGAGCTTATGCCTACCTATCTAGGCTTGCCCGCACAACTTTATTCCATAGCAAATCATTAATAGCATTGGAAGCCTCCTGACTCAAAGCGGCTGGGTTCAAGATACACATAGGAAACTTCCTATATAATTAACGATTTGCTTTGGAATAAAATCGTGCGGGCTAGGCCGGACGCCAGACACAGGCAGTTCATGAAAGGTAAGGATGGCGACAGGTTGGGTATGGTACGGGAATGCCAATACTTATATCCGTCCTGTTCAATGAACGAGTACAAAAATTATTCCCTTTCCTACTCCTAATATACCGGGTCCCGCAAATCTCTGTGTGGGTTTCCATTTATGTAGGGATTTTACTTCTATTTGAACGAGATGTCAATATCTATACCCGACCGTCCAATCAACGGGTATAAAAATTATCCTTTTATCTGTCCCTAATATACCGAGTCCTATTCCCACGATGGATTTTAACACGCATAATAAGAGCCTCATTATAGCTATATTAGAGTCCATCAGAGCCCAAAGCAGACAAGTAATACATAAGATGTCAAATTCAATTCATACTTACCACATAACCATCTGGAGTCCAAGACATAACATCCCATTTGATCGTTATGTTCCCAGTCGGATCCAATGTATCGTATGCCACTAAAATACCACAGAGAACAAGCAGGAAATGTTAGCAAATGAGCTAAAACTGTAGCAACTTTTTGACATGGAGTTTTATGTAGCAATTAAAAGCTCACCTGCATGAGAAAATATCATTACAAAAACAGAAGCTAACACAAAAGGACTTGCATAACGGTTGGAAGCCATGTTTAAATTGCAAGAGATACAAACTGCAGAGGCTTAAATTTATTCAATCAAAGACATTGGAGGCAAAAAGAATTATTTAGAGGAGGCTTCACTATTGACTTTGTTGGGTAGTTCATATCATCAGCTTGCTGTCGTTTTCTCATCCATTAGATTAAATAATTTTTTGTGTCAGTTAAAACCTCTGACAAAATCCTAGTTGAGGTATGATTTAGAACAAGCAAGATATTTTAAAACGTTTGACCATCAAAACCCAACAAATAATTCAATACACCTAATTTGCTACAAAATCGCTCTTGAAGAACTAAATCTTAAAAATCGACTTGTAAAGATAAAGTATTCACGTTAAATACGAGATCACATGCATCATGTCAAGTATGACATCAATATATATGCGGCTTTGTGACCGTTATTATAAACGGAGCGATTTGGGAAGGACTGTTGCCTAAAGATAGAATTCACGAAATTACTCATCTGGATATGAAGGAATACCATAGACTTCAATTGCTGAACGTAGTGGAACGTTATAATACCAAATCTCTCATATGTTAAATAGAATAATATAAATAAAAATATAACTACATGTCCGTCGATTTTCTAGAATGAGATCTACCTAAGGTTGGTAACAAAATTTAACAGAAATGGAATTAATTGTTAACTCCAGTTGGGACTTTTTAGACTTGTTAGGGGTAAGAGCTCGATCAAATAGTCAACTTCAGTTGGGAATGATTACGACTTATTAACTGCTTGCACAACAGCCATACACAGATGTTGGATTCTGAAAACATTATTAAAAATGCTTATCGAATTACTGGTTTGAACTTTTCTTCTCTTAAGATTTTTAAATGTTTTTTTAAGGGACATTACAGGTTTGACAAATTGATACAAGGATTGTTCAACCTCCAAGGCTTCTTTTCTAATGGAACTACTAAAATAGTCACTAACTACCAACTTTAGCTCCTGAACTGGTATATATATATATAAAATGTTCTTTGTTTGCTCCTTAAATTGTTGGGGGCATTTACTGTATCACATATTTCCGGGTTATCAACCGTTGGATCTATTTTAATGAGATCTAATGCTTGACATTTAAGGAATTATTAAATAAATAATAATCCTGCTATCCTTATAATCAGTTAACATATAACTTTAACCATTGAATATGTAATTTTCACCATTAAACATGCAACCAAATCAATAATATATGAAATATTTGTTAATATGAAATTTTTAATCATTAAGATGTAACTTTGACCATTGACCTCCTGTTATCGACTATTAATGATGTTTGATCAATATATCTATATTTACCACCCATATTTACTATATGTTTTCTTGCCTATATCAGTATAGTTGAGTGTTTTGATTTGTTTTATAATGTGTTTTTATAGATTTAAACCTTAACGGACTCAATTGGATACTGTGAGCAAAGTACAACAAGAAAGGGTGAAAAATAGGAAAAATTATATTATGTTTCGGGTGTATATGCCATCTTTCTCACAATAGTTGGGTCCCACAACTGTTTGGGACCCAACTGTTGTGAGAGAGATGACATATACACCCGAAACATGATATACTATCTCGATAAATAGAACCCGTTCAGTAGTGATCCAAGACAAACTGCTCAATGGCGCAACACTAAGAAGCTTAGTGACATGCCATTACATAAAGAAGTGGCTCGACAGCAAGAGTCTTGTGACGTGTCATTTCAAGATAGAGAATAAAATTACCTCGATGGCGCGACACCGAGTATGGGAAATTAACCTGATTTAAAGCTAGTGGTGCTATACTGGCCTGGAACATATATTGTTAAGATATTCCGTGTAGATAAAGAAAGCTTCTCAATAGTCACTGTAAAAAGCTCAGTCCGTCCATAACCTAAGAATTCCGATTTTTTAAAGGAAAAAACAAGAAATAGCGACTACAACAAGGCAAGGAATATCGAATACAATCCAAGAAACTCAAGATCGAATCAGAACTCCTCGTCACAAGCTCTTTCTCTTCTTTAATCTTTCTAGTTATTATGTGCTCTTGCTTTGTAATAATGAATATTATGAGTTTATTGAATATGAATTAAAACAAATTCATTAATTTAGAGTTGTAATGAAACCTTTGCATAATTATTAATTCAATGCATCTTTTTCTATATTGAGTAGTTATTACCAGATTATTTATCTTAATCAATGTTTAATTTATTCTATTGATTGATCACTAATAGGGTAGTTGTGGTAAACCTTAACGAACTTGACAAAAGAAGCCTTGGGAATTGATAACGCGTGATCTCATTCGTATGAATAGATTTCCGTACAAAATAAACGTATACATACAAGGCATATATAATCATAAGTAGATCTTGATCTGAATGAGTTTGATACAGATTAATTATTCAGAGATCCTCATTAAACTCAAGATTGAATTAGAGATCCTCATCATAAGTTCTTTATCTCATTTAATCTTTCTTGTTATTATCACTAAAAAAATAAGGTCTTTAGCGTCGAAATATATCGATGCTAAAATAATCAAAATGGACACTAAATGTTATTAGCGTCGAATATTTTCAACACTAAATTTCGACGTCAAAAAATGGACGACAAAGATAATTAGCATCGAAATATAAACTTTCGACGCTAAAGTATAACATTTCACGTTCAAAAAAGTTCGATGAAAAATGTTACTTTTCGACGTTAAAGGCGTATTTGGCGATGAAAATTTTCAACGCTAAATGATATATTTTGGAGACGAATATTTTCGACGCTAAAAGATATAAAATATAAATATTATTTTATTACTTTTAGCGTCGAATAATTCGACCCTAAAGGGTATATGAAATTTATTATTTAAGGTACTTTTGCTCGAAACATTCGATTTTTTATTTTGAAAAATTTTATTATAAGAAATAAATTTACCGAATAATAGTACAATTATTTTTATTCTAATAATTATTTTTATTATTATAAATTAAATTTATATTTAAAATTTATTAAATAAAATAAATACATAGTCTATTAACATTCGCTGCTGCTGTGAATGTTTATACAAATGAAAATAAAAATTACTACTGCTGTGATTGAGCGGCGATTGAGCCCGATGCATTTCTGCCGAGTGAGGTCTCCAACATCTTCTTGAAAGACCTCATCTGCTGGTCGAACTTATGCATCTTCCTTTGGTGGTCCTCCTTGACCTGTAGTAGCTTTTTCCTCGTTTTCTTCATCTCCACTTTGGTATTGTCTAGCTCTTCTTAAGTATTTTCCAACTTGACCTGTAGTAGCTTTTTCCTCGTCTTCTTCAGCTCCACTTTGGTATTGTCTAGCTCTTCTCAAGTATTTTCCAACTTGTCCTGGGTGCTGG
Organism: Zanthoxylum bungeanum; assembly: GCA_019454045.1. NCBI lineage: Eukaryota > Viridiplantae > Streptophyta > Magnoliopsida > Sapindales > Rutaceae > Zanthoxylum > Zanthoxylum bungeanum. The sequence continues at coordinate 193,624 of SKCR01026475.1, forward strand.
CTAGCTGTTCTCGAAGACACAAATTAGTAGGAGAAGAAACAGCAATGCATCCAGATGACGTCAGCTTCTTATGAGTGTTAAGTCTGATGTTGTACGCTGTTTGGTTCTTGAAAACCAATTGCGACAACTCCTCATTTGTTAAAGGGTCAGACCCTGTCTTATGAGTTTGTCGCCAGACCTCCACCATTTTATTCTATTTAAAGAAAAATTTAAGTTAATGTTCGAGCTTGAAAAGAAAAATTAAATTTAAAAATATATTTAATTTATTTTAAACACTTAAACTTACATAGCAGCATTCGGATTCTTCATTGATCCATTTCTTCTTCTCATTATAGTGCGTCATTAAGAAAAATTTCGGAAATTACTGCACCTCACCTCTGCTACTCTGCTAAAAAGCATAAACTGATTATTATTATTAGTAAAATTAATGAAAATTTTAAAAATAGTTATGGTTATATTTACCTCAGAATGTTTGGCACGATGTTGGGAAAATGACTTGGAGCCTCCACAATGGTTGAAACGCAGGTGACTGCGATTCTCCATATTTGAGTGATATTTATTCTGCATTTAACAATATTATAAATAAAAAAACGGGGAGAATTATAAATTTTTTATTATTTTAAAAATTACCTTGTGTTTCTAGCTCGACCAAAGCTCATACAAGAATGTCCAGTCGTGCTCCTCTATATAATCAGGCGTGTGCTGTGGAGCATCCAAAGCCTTATGTTCCTTAAATATCGGTTTCAGGACTTTTGTCCTAAAATCCTTGTAACTCTTCCCCATCTGGTGGTCGAGATACTTTAGAAGTTTGTTCAGGACCAAGTCGAACCACTCCTACCGGAATAACAACCAAGTAGAAATTAAATATGAAATATTAATTAAAAGATAACGAAAACTAATGAAAACTCAATACTGTAAGTTTACTCACAAGTAGTGTTGGGAAGAGCAGGTTGATTTTCATCTCCCATGAGATCTTTCTCCAAGAAACATAGTTTTTGGGAGCTTCAAATCGAGTAGCAGCACCTATGGCATTGGTAAACAATGAAGAATGTTGCCTAATCTGTCTTTCTCCGTCATCTAATATCTCTATCTGGATGCGGCTGTGGACCTTAACATGCTTAACCAACCCCAAGCCATGGGTGCGTCCTCGAACATTTGCTGTACTCCCAGAAGCAGCCTCTGTTGTTACAGATGTAGATGGAGTTGAAGTAGTGCATTTGCGATAACCCCGTGCCATCTGTAAAATAAGAAACCAAAACTTTCACCGCAATTATCAAAATAAGCCTATGTAAACTTTCACCGCAAAATAAGCTGCTGTTATAAAACAGCAGAAAATACTGCTATTGCAAAACTTCAGCAAATGTTGCTGCTAACAGCAGGAGTAATATTGTTTCTCTACTAACAGTAGCATCAGCATTGCTGCTGCTATTAGTAGTGCAACAACAGCTTGCAAAACAGTAGCAGCATGTGAGTTGTTTTTAACCGAAAATCATGCAAACACGTGCTCAATCATCATTAAACACACACATTTCAATCTCTCAAACATCAACTCCATAAACCTCGACTTCCCAAAAAAATTAGAGAGATCATGCCTGTATCTACAAAGTATGATTTTCAAGAATAATTAGTATTCAAAGACTCATGATTTTGAAGTTTTACACGAATAATGCATAAATATAAGCTATTGAGAAAAGTAGAACTTTAACGTGCATTCTAACTAACAGCAAGAGAACACAATAACTAAATCATTGCTACTACTATCAATATCATCATTAACACTTCCAACATTAAACTAGTCATTAAAAACCTACTCACATTGCCACCATTAACACAAACAATGTCTTATTTGTATTCACATAATAGGCCACACATATCACACATATTTGTCATCATCAATATTATCCCATATAACAACAATCTCTCTCACACACTAATATGACCATAACATACACACCCAACTAATCATTAATACTACATTCATGAAAATAAGTATAACTTTATTACTAATGGTATCAATAACAACACATACAAGCCTTCTTTCAAGCTTGCCAAATTCGGCCAACATATACCAGCTTTCTACTAACTTGCCAAATTCGGCCATATATGCATAACACACACAAATAATTCAGCCATACATGCATAACACACGTAAAAAACTCGGCCATACATGTTTAACACACAAAAAAATTCGGCCATACATGTGTAACACATACAAAATTCGGCCATACATATTTTTCAAAATAACAATAAAATAAACACTTAACAGATAGTGAGAGAGAAGGGAGAACCAAGAAGGGAAGAAAGCAGAAGTAGAGAGGGAGAGAGAAGGGCAAATGATTTGGGGATTTTAATAACTCTTTAGCGTTGAAATTTTTATGTTTTAGCGTCAAATAATTCAATGTTAAAACTTTGACGGTTCATAAAAAATTAGGGAAATTTTCCAGAGAAAATTAGTTTTTTAAAACTTTTAGCATCGAATAGATAATCGACGCTAAAGATTAATTTTTAGCGTCGCCAATCTGTAATCATTGCTAAAGGGTCATCTTTTAATATCGATTAATATATTCGACGCTAAAGTTAAAATAATAATAATAATAATAATAATAATAATAATAATAATAATAATAATAATAATAATAATAATAATAATAATAATAATAATAATAATAATAATTAAGTATCATCGTCAGCATGAAGTTTAATATCTCCATATAATAATAATTAATCATCCATTAATCAACCAATAACACATAATACATATACATATATTAACTAGGTTAGTCACTATTATCTGTCACATTATCATCATCGGTATTTGAGATTTCCAAGAAGGACTCGAATTCATCTTCGAACTCGTCTTCATTTGCCACTTCCATGCTAACTTCATAATAGGTAATTATCTCAATGTTTTCTATGTATTTCTCGAGTTAGCGTGATATATTCAGTCTCGATGTAGTGTTCTTTTATATTTGGTAAATGAAAGACCTGTTCAACAACCTCAAAGTCATAAGAGACTTGTTCTTTATCAGAAATTATTGCACTATATTTCTCCTATGTGTCCTAAATGCCCATATGTTGTAATATTTTACTACCATCCATCCATTTCCTAGCTTTGGATAAGACATATACATCACAGACTGTGCTTGGGTACAAAAAATATATGGATCATTCTTGTACCAATAATGTTGAAAATTAATTTACGTTAGATGGTTATGAAATTGAATTCTCTCTTTCATGGAATTTATGTCAAACTACTTGCATTCGAATAACACTATACGTCTTTGGGGTCTGTATATCAACTGAATGACTAATTGCAACACTCCATAGAAGTCAACAATATCATAATTGTGTTCTTCTGGTACTATAATTCCATAATTCTGAGTTAAACGTGAAACATCTCGCTCTTTACTGTGAAATCAAAACTCGTTCACAATGCATCCACTATATTCTTGAGCCTACTTTTGAGGCCCATATGTCAATGCAACTAATGAAGATGACAGGTCTAGTTGACCATTTTCCATTTGATTGTTTATTTAATGCATGATAATAATTATATGTCAATATAGTAAAAATATAATATTTACCATTAGGATAAAAATAAACAGTAAATGTTGCTTACAGTTGGCCCATACCATTTAGGGAATTCTTTTTTGTGTCTTCCACCAACGTTATGATCACTAGCATACTGTAGCATGGTAATATGTTGCCTAAATTTTTTGGCAATATGTTATATCACATTTAAAATTATAAGACGAAAAATAAACTTATGCACCTATAAGACTTACGTTAAACATGGTTGCACTTTGTTGCAATTACTCAATATAAACCAATGGGCACGTTGAACTTCCTCTAATATTAGCAATTTCACACCTAATAATCCAAACGGTCTGAAATTTTGATGGAACACTGTGATACCTTGCTGATTAGTTTCATCTCTATCATAGTTTCTTATCCGACATTAAAAGAAGTTTCAATATTCTGCAGGTACATCGAATAAAATATTATTGCCTCACTGATTAGGATCGCTTCTGCTATTTACCTTTCAGGCTGCACTTTATTTCTCACATATTGTTTGTAATGTCCTAAAGCCCTGCAATTATTACATATAATTTCCATGATTAATATTTTTAAAGCAAAATCAAACTTAAAAAAAATTAATATTTCCAATTTAATATTACATCTCAATGGGGTACATATAAAAAGCAGGTGGCAATATTCGCTCTAGTTTGCATAGGATGATCACGATTCCTCGCTCAAGTTCGTCAATAACAGATGTGGTTAATGTTCTTTGACACAATTATTTAAAGAAGCCACATAGATCAAGTACAACGTCGTATATATTTGATAGAAGATGAGGTCGAATGCCAACAGGAAGTAGAATCTCAAGAAGTACATGACGATCTTGACTCTTTAACCCATTTATTGTATCATCCCTGACTCAATGTACAATATTCAGTGCATAATCATCAGGAAATTTTACAATTTCCAGCCAATCATAAAATAATTTTCTCTCTGCACGTAACTAGGAGGTGGCTTAATAAGATCTCGAGGAGTGGCTTTTAAGTGTAATTCACTGTGAATTCTAAGATCTTATAGGTCTAATCTAGCATTTTTAGTATCTTTCGTCTTGCCCAGAATGTTGAACAGTGTGCCCAGTAAACTCTCGCATATATTTTTGCTATATGTATTACATCTAAATTATGTCGTAGAATCAGACTCCCCCAATACTCTTACTCAAATAAAATACTCATTCCCGTCCAATTCAACTCTTTAGGTTGACGTTTTCGATTTTTATCTATATTATTATGATGTTTCCCTGGTGTGGTGTCTCTAATATGTTGATGTTGGAAAAGTATGTCAAATCTAGACAATCCACTGGGCATACTCCGAGGTTCTGGTTGACTGTTGAATAATTTACTTCTCCGCCAAGGATGACTCAACTCAAGAAATTGCCTATGCCCTATGTATCATATTTTATTCCGTAACGTTACGAATCTGTTTCTCTCACACAAACTGGACATGTCATGTAACCTTTAGTGCTCCATCCAGATAATGAACCTTAAGCTGGAAAATCATTAATGGTCTATAATAATGTGGCAAGCATTTGAAAATACTGTTGAGAAGCTACAACATAGGTATGCACACCGACATTCCATAATATTTATAACCAATCGATTAATGGTCTCAAGTAAATATTCATATCTTTACCAGAGGAACGTGAACCAGTGATAAAGAATGACATAAATATGAACAGATCCTTCATACATTCCCATGGAGGTAAGCTATATGGAATAAAAATTACGGGCCACATGTTATAAGAATTGTACATATTCCTAAATGGGTTAACACTATCGGAGGCAAGGCCTAACTTGATATTACATGGATCCTTGACGAAACGAGGACACATATCATCAAATTTCTTCCACTCGGTTCCATCCGCAGGATGTCTAAGTATACCCTCTGCACCGACCCCATTTTTGTGATGTCACCTCATGTCAGTCACTGTGTGTCGTGACATGAACAACCTCTCCAACCTGGGTATTAATGGAAAATATCGTAATATCTTCTGAGGCACTTTATTCCCAAGACCACGGACTTCGTATTGATTTTCACCACTGATCAGACAATATTCAAGTGATTCATACTCGGTATGAAATAATACACAGTCATACTTACAAGCATCATTGGATTCATACCCATTCCCAGATCACGTAATTTTTTTTTGCATCATAATATGACTTAGGCAATTCACTACCAACCGGTAATATTTGACCAAGTAAGTCTAGCATTATATCAATACTTTTTTGATTATTCTATTCATCATACTAATGTGCAATAGTTTCACAACGAAATTCAAGATCGATATCACAACACCTTCAATTGGTATTTTTTTTTTTTGCCTTCTCAAGTAGTTGGCTAAATAAATTTTGATCATTTCCATATAATATTGGTACGTTATCGCCAACACTATGATCAACTGTAGACCTTGTAAGTCGCGCAAAGTGTCAGTTATCTTCTCGTTTGCAGGTTGATTATAACTGTTACTCCCTTCACCGGAATCAATAAACTGTGATTGAGAATTATAATGCTCACCATGATAAATACATGAACGGTAAATTGGTGATATTGCCGACATGTATAAATGATTGTAAACTTTATCTAATCATTTTCTTTTCTTATTCAATAATTTATTCATGGACATCGAACACGTCTTTCTGCATCAATATATTGCTTTGCCATTTCCATAAACTCCATCACGGTATTCAACACTCAATCTATCAACCGAGCTCATCCAATTTCTATCCATTTCAGCAATATATCTACATATAAAAACATAATTGTTAGACATTATATTAAGCTAATCAACATTACCAATTCATTAATTATTTATTTAAGCACACAAATAATTAATTAATTACAATAAAAACTAATTTTACACACATTATATGCATCATACATAATCAACTAACAACAAATCAACCAACTAACACAATGTATAAATAAAGATAATTAAAAAAAAATTAAAACCCTAATTTTTTAATAATAAATTTATAAAAATATAATTATTAGACATTATATTTATTTTATAATTATTAGATATTATAAAGTATTAGATATTTATTTTTATATAATAAAATTATAAATTATAATTATTAAACATTATATTAAACTCATTAATATCATCAATTAATTAATTAATTAATTAATCATACACATAATTAATTAATTAATGACAAAAAAAACTAACCTTACTCTCATATATGCATCATAATCAACTAGTATGTAACATCCCCCGATCCGGAGATGCGATCGGCAAGGAATAGGCCGTACTATCCTCTTGAGCGTCTGACTCACTGACTGTATACAATGCTAATAACTCATCTCAAATATAACTTAAGCAAGGGACCAATGCCTAAACTAATTAACATACATGCATTATTTTACTCATGCCATGTTTGTTGGGGCAATTATGGACCCATATGGTCGGATCGATGTCCCACGTAGCGAAAATGGGTCTAACCTATTGATATCAAGTGTGGGTGTAATTTAAATAATTTAATGAAATACTATATTCCATTATGGTGTATAGGAAAAAATTGGGACTGAATCGGAGTTTGGAAGCTCCAGAACGAAGCATAACAAAATCACCGTTCGAGCAGAGCGTATGCATGTGCTACAGTGCACACTCGCACTATGCGCCCAGTGCGCACGTGCACTGTAGCGCCAAATTTTTTTGTTTGTTTGTTTGTTTGTTTGTTTGTTTGCTTTGTGAAATGCTTCACAAAGCAAACAAACCTGAAGCAATTAGGGTCTATTACCCTAATAGCTTTCGGTCTTCTCTAAATACTTTAAAAACACACAAAATTAATTTTTAATTTCAAACCCAACATAAATACATGTTATAGAATAAAAATCAAGTTTTTCAAAATATCAATATTTTTACAAAAATATAAATTTATTCTAAATATGCACTTGCGAAAATTTTGAATCCAATACACAAACCAAATTAGAATCCCAATAAAAATGTCTCGTAAATAATTCTAGGTCACCCAAAATGGTCAAGTGATTCTAGAATGGTAGCCATAGCTCTAAGCTTTAATCTAGAGTTTCAAACTCTAATTAATTATTTCATGTCCAACATGAACATCTTTGACCTAATTACAAACATGTTGTGTTTATACTTTTAAAGTATCATAACACAATTATTTAGCCTTATTTCAACATTAATCTATGTGATCATGCATCTAATTTTTGGAAAATTATGACCCATAGCGTCACTATTTATACAGATCATGGTGTTGTTGTACAAATTAACTATGTGACAAGGAAATTGCATTCTTATCATTTGTGATTAGATCACCTTAGATGTATAAATGATGAGAGGTCCATATGATTAGTTCCTGGATTGAGATGATATGAGACAATATCAGTCCATGAAGGATTAATCATTAAATATCCCTAGTCAGAGTATTATTGAGATAGGACATCGGTAATGCGTAAAAGACTAGTATCGCACTTGTGCGCGTTGTGAGGGCGCAACGGCGTAGTTATTATATATTTAAGTATTGGATACTTATGCAAGTGAGGTAGAAGGTTGTGTTTCACCGATGGTACGAGAAATAGTATCACTCTGGATAGACCCCATCGGAATCCCATTGGTAGTATGACTGTGTGTCTATGGGAGTCCGATATCAAGGTAGGTGTATTTGGTCTTAACCTGAGACTTGCACCGCTAATACTTACGACAATCAATATACTTTGGTTGAGGTCGTCCAAGGCTTTAACCGGTTCTGTGTACACCGATACTGGGTATATTGAGAATCATAGAGTATTGGGTGTGATGTCAAGACGAAAGTATCACTCCAGTCATAGTGGAGATGATGTCATGCAGGATACGGTATTAATGTTCTTAAGTGTTGCGCAACCATCGGGATATTATGACTAGGTCATGTATATCTGATTATAGAGACTAGTTACCAGACATCCGACATGTACTTCGTACGGGGCAGACACAACTCCAGCCCCAGGCCTAGCACGTGACCATCCGATACTAGATCGATATGCACTATACGATGTATACTACGCCTGATACAGATCCTTCAATCCTGTAAGGATATTTCCGGAGAATTGGGTAGGCATGGCACTTTGCTAGAAGCCAACTTTGTCTTGTGAATCGGTAAAACGTAGTACTTGGTACTTATGTGTTCGGATAGTCCGACGACCGTATTTACTGCCAATATATATGAGGATCTCATGGGTCGCTTCCTAATGATTCACCGATGATGTATGACTCGCACTTTAATTAATCTGGGTTTAATTCAATGAGAGAGAAAATTAATCTGGGATTAATTACGGAGATATTTTATCTAGGATAAAATATCGTCTAAAGAGAGAGAACGATTAATTTGGAATCAATCGGTAAAGTTAATATATTTGATATATTAAAAGAAATTAGATTTCGACGTGGAATTGAAATTGGATTTTAATTCGGGCGAACGAATTAATTTAGAATTAATTCGTTAGCGACGTGAATAGTAATTATGCTTGGCATGATTATTTAATTAAATTAGATTTAATTGCGACGCAACGGATAATTCATAAATTTTGAATTATCGAACCCGAGCCCGAGAGTGATTGCAAGCGCGTTCGCATTTCGAATTTGAATGTGGCACGCAAGTCACATCAAATGTCAAATCATTCATCACATCAAGCGTCAAATCACTTGTCACTTTGAGTGATGTGACTTGACAACATGTCACTTTATTAAAATTGATGTGACTTGATAGGCATTGATGTTGGAGTGTGGAACACTCAAGCTTATTACATTAATTTGTTTGACTTCTTTAAAGGTTAAATTAATTGGTAAATCATTTATATTTTTGGAAAATATATAAACAAAATGATTTTACAACTTTGGTAATACGTTGACACTTTTCTCTCTCCATTTTCTCCTTCTTCCTCACGCCCCTTGGAGGGCTCTTCTTCTCCATTTTGGCTGTGAAAATGGCATGAATGAGGGAAGCATTTTGAGTGATTTTTGTTGCAAAAATCACAAGTGCTAGCACACCGAGAGTTATACAAAGGTGTTAGGGAAACCCACCCACGAGCCGGGAATCGTTTGACGAAGATTTAAAGCTCTAATCCATGGAACAAAATTGAAAAATGCAAGCAGTGGACTGCTCACTGTTGCGCCACTTTGAGGGAAGAAAATCAAGTTTTGTTCTTCATCAAATCATCTCAACCGATCAATTTAAGTATTCCGCAACTTCTTTGATTTGTTTTCACACATATTTCATGCTTGTTTGATGATCTTGGGACCTAGAACAAAACCAACAATAGCATCAAGAGCCTAGGTTCAAACATGAAACTTTTAAGGCTAAAATTGGGTAAACTTGATTTTGAGCATGTTTGATGAAATTGGATATTTGAGTATGCTTATAACATGCTTAATTAAGGATTGATTGGATCAAATTAATGAAATAATGATTGGATCAATTTTTCCCAATTTTTTAGAGCTTGGCCGAATATATAGTGATTTGAGTTCTTGGAATTTTTTGATTTTGATTCATTGGATGAGTTAGAATCATGTAGGATGATGTTAATTTAAGATTTGATTGGATTGAATTTTGAATTGAACAAAGTCCCTAATTTCCTTATGTTGGCCGAATGGATAAGCCCTAATATAGTCTTGGATTTTTGATTTTTAATAATTGGATGTATTGGAAATCATTCGGGATGATGATTTAATGTTAATTTGGATTTGATTGGATTGAATTCGGATTTGGACAAAAATGCATCCCTTGGCCGAGCCTTTAAGCATGATGAATGGGTTTGATTTTTCATTAATGTGTTGGACATGTGATGATGATGATGGAGATGATTAATTGGACTAATTTGAAGTTTTGGAAATATTGATTTGGATGATTAATCATGAAATGCACTTTAGGTTAATTAGATTATGAAATTGGACTTTATAATTTAATTACATGGGCCTTAAAATTTGATTTGGGCTTTTAAAGTTGTTATTGGGCTTATTGGGCTTGATTTTATCAAGTTAGGTTTAGGCCAAATGGATTGGATCTAATTGGGCCCAAAACCACTTCCGTTAAGCCCAATTGCGACTTAATGAACCTTTAAAATTTAATTGGGCCTAATGGGCTAAGATTGATTTATGAGCTTATGGGGTAAATCCCGGATTGGATTTTGGTTATTCGGTTTGACCCGAGTTGACCAAAAGTCCACGCCTTAAGAAATCAATTAAAAGCCCATTGGACTTTAATTGAATTGACGTTGGACATTAATCGGTCTTTGAGACGCGTTACGATTAAATTTGGAATTTAAGTCGTAAAAGGTTTATTATTAAAGTGAAATATTTAATTTGAAATTAAATAGTGAATTAGTATTAAATACATATTAAATTGGATTTAATGTAGTAGTTTAATTTAATTCGAGAATTCGTACTTTGAGTACTTATTCGCAAAATGAGTTTGACTGGTGCAAAATCAAATCGTTGTTTGAACATTGGATGATCACTAATTACCAGATTAATTAATTTGATTAGATTGATTGATAACATGCTTGTGTGAATACATGGTTGTGATAAACAATAATGTATATCGGATGGATATTAGTCGGGTGGGGGCAATTTTGGAAATTATTGTAATAAATTCGATTTATTAAATTGGACCTGCGTGTCCAGACTTATCACCTCTATTCTCTTTGTATTCTCTTCTCACCTATTCCCCTCAATGTATATGAGGTTTCTTTAGAAGTGTAGTGTGACGGGTAGAAGTAATATAAGTTCTAGTCTGAGAGAGAAAGAGAGAGATTTGATCTAGGATCAATGTGTTAAGTATCCATCCGCATATCATTATTATTTATTTTCATATGCGCTTTATTATGTATTTAGAATGCATGTTTAAGGGTGTATGATGATGATACCTTAACAAAGATAATAAATTGGTAGCCAATTTACACGCGAAAAACCCTCATCAAATATCATGCGTTTTTCCTTCCATTGAGTGATTCTTACTCAAGATCCGAGATTGGCATTGGGTTGTTGGCCAAAGTCAAGCCCTTTGTCCATCGAAGATGTGTTTGAATCACAAGAGTTTTGTTCTATATTGGTGTCTTGTCCAAGTTGTGGTTGTTGGCCAAAGTCAAGACCACTTATTGTCCATCGATGTTGATTACGAAGCTTTCCATGATCAATGGGTCGCGCTTGACTGGGATCATTAGGTTTGTTGTGCCAAAGCCAAGGCCTAGTTGATTCAGAGGAAAATAGTTAGGGTACGTATTGGATATGTAGACATATATGGGATATATGTTTCGGACTTGGATGTCCACCTACCGGACCTAGGAATTGGATTCGATTCAATTGATCTTAGAGATCTACCTAGTTAATTATCATACAATTTGTTGGCCAAAGTCAAGATTGTGTGACATTTAACGGGATCCTAGCCCACTAGGAAACACGGTTTCCCGAGTACTCGACAAAGGGTTAGAGGCTCGCCGAAAAATAGTGGGAGGCAAGAATTGAATTAGCAATATTCGTTTAATTACTCGCCATACGCGCTCAAACAAATATCACACGTCAAATATATAAAAGTATTAGTTAGACTAATATTTATAGTTGTTTTAATTAATATAGTTAGACTATATTCAAACTAATTCAATAAAATAGTTGATTTTATAATTGGATTATAGTAATCAATATAATTGAATTAAAATTATAGTTGATTGAATAGTTGGACTATTGTAATCATTATAATAAATAATACTTAAATAAATTGATTAAATAGTTGAAGTATTAAAATCAAGAAAAAATTGAAAAGTTGGATATTTAAAATATAATCTGGGATTAAAATATTTAAATGGTTTAATTTTCAAATTGAGAATAATTTCAGGATGGTCCTGGAAATACATAATAAGTTACTTTATTTGATAAAATAACCTATTATGCCTAAGCCCTGAATTAAGAAAATAAGTAGAGCATAATCTTTGGAAGATTTATGTTATGATGACTTAAAGTACTTAATTCTATATACTTGTAATAAATCTATGTTTAGATTTAAGGAGTATTAAAATTGCAATTAATAATTCTTGGAGAATTAATGATTATTCTCGAGGAGATAAAGTCAAACTTTGCAATTAGGCAAGTTGTGCAAGGCACACCTTACTTCAATATTCTAGAAACCCAAGGCTTGGCCAAAGGCTTCTAAAATATTGAAAAGGGTAAAGGTAAAATCATTATTATCTTTTGGAAAGATAAAGGACATATCCCCAAAGTGACTGTCGTTTGGATATGGCAGATACGAAGGAATTAAAGAAAAGGCCTGGCTCTGACTTTAAATAAATTTATCAAAATTATGTTCACTACTAGTATTAAAATTGGATTTTAAAATACTTAGTGTGGTACATAAAATATATGTATTGATGTTCAGAATCTGCTATGAGTAGGATACTGACTTCAAGCTAAGATTAATCTGCGAATCGGAAACGGGACGAAAGTCGCTGTTTCAACCGTAAAATCCAAAGTTTAGGAACTACCTTACGGGTGTGTACTTAAATTAGGAACTGTTATAATGTAACTAGTTTGACTAGAAACATTATCTTTATATCAGTGTTTAATCCATTGTGGATAAACCTTTATATTCTAGAACACTAAAGTGTTTTATTATATAAAGACGATATTGAGATAAACGCATTAGATGTGAATAACAATATTTATATTTTGAATATGAATAAATCTCAAACATATAATATGACAGATAAATAGCTCAAACTGATTTGATCAGTAGAGACTTACTTGTGGCATTGTTGTCTAGGACACAATTAAACAAGACTCGTATATCCACACTTTTGAAAAGTGGGTACTAGGATTGATTTGACTATTCAAATAAAGTCTACAAATCTAGTTTATTAGGTAAAGTACCTAAAACACTATTTACTTGATAATAGTGAAAGTGCCACCGATCTGTAAGCCCTATTCATGGTGAAGTAAGTGGGCCCATATCTAGCTAGGCTAGAAGTGGATATGAATATTTCGTGACCTTAACGGATGTGGCATCACGTTATGGTTATGTGTTTCTTTTGAAGAACACAAATCAGAAACTTTTAGAGTTTCGACACGAAGTAGACAAACAGATCGGCTATAGTATTATACCGTCACGGTAAGATCGTAATGGAAAATACATAAACAATAAGTTTCATAAATACTTGAAAGAGTATGATATTCTTTCAAATGAGGACTCCTCCCGAGACACGTCAGTTTGACTGTGTGTCCTAAGAGAGAAACCGAATTTTGTTGGACATGATAAGGTTAATCAAGAGTCGCTCTGAGATACCTTTTCCTTCAAAGATAAGAATTAACAGTGCAAAACTTATTAGAATAAGATTCCATGAAAATCTGTTTGACTGAATTCATATTGGATATGAACGAGAAAGAAACAGGGTTTCTCACTCCTAATAATTTGGGAATGCCGGGCATATGTTTGGATGATACCAAACTAGAACCCAAATCAGATAAGTGCCAAATGTAGGTTATCCTAGGGAAAAACCATAAGTATAGTACTTATATATCTCACAAGAGAATAATGTAATTGTTGCTCGCCACACTGTTTTCCTAAGAAGAATACCGATATGCAGTGGTAAGTGGGAGGATAGTAATACTCGATGAAAAATCGGGGTAATACTGTTCGAGGCACGAAGTCCTTAATGGAACACAAACAGTTCATCAAGGATGAATCTATACCATTAATATTCATATACACAAGAACCGCGTAGATCGGAGAGAATCAGAAAACAACCCGGGGTATGGGTTTCTGATCTCACCTCATAAAGATGTCAATCTTGTTGAGGTATACCAACCGACTAAGTATGAGGAAGTGATACAAGGTATCGACTTCCGTTATGGCAAAGTGCCATGAGTCCGAAATGGATTCCATGTATAACAACTATGTTTGGACACTAGTTGATGTACCGCAAGGCATTATGCCCATTGGTACTGTAAAAGTCTTCAAGGAAGACATACATGAATGGCAACATACCAACGTACTAAGCTAGGCTTGTAACGGAAAGGTATCGTTATCAACATTGTGTTGATTACGGTTCAACCTTTTACCTGTTGCCACGGTAAATACATTTGGATAATGCTTGCTGTAGCTGCCCGTTTCATTTATGAAATGTGTCAGTTAAAGTTCAAAATCGCTTTTCTTAAACGGAACCCTTTGGTGGATGTTTATAACATCCTGACGATTTTGTCGTACCATAACTAGCAAACGAGGTTTGCAGGTTATTCGATCCATGTTTGGATTTAAGCAAGCATTAGGTTCTTGGAATCATCGTTTTGATGTAATCATAATGGTTTATGATTTAATTCAAAACGAAATGATTCTTGTGTATATAAGGAGGTTAGTGGGAGCGCACTGATAAAGAATATCCTTTAATAAAATAATGATAATATATTCATTTCTTGGAAATGATATTCCCATATAAAACAATCGATGAAAGCTTGGCATTCGAGAAATTCTCCGTAGAATTCTTGGGAGTAACAACCTTTATTCCAGGAATAAAGATCTACTGGGATAGATTTGAAGTTGTTAACACTCTCTGAGAAATTGTACATTGAAAAATGTACATGACCTAGTGCCTCATACGCTTTGAGCATATGGAGTCACAATCAGGTCAATCCTAGTGATGGTCATTGGATTGAAGTTAAGAACATACTTAGTATCTTAGAGAACTAAGCATGATGTCTTGATCTATGGAGAAGGATAACTTGAAGTGACTAGAATCACTGCTGTAAGTTTCCAAGCCGATAAAAACAACGGTACTATAAAGTTTGAATATCGGAACAGTGAGCTGGAAATCTTCATAGCAAGATACTATTGCCGAATAAACAATAAATGCGGGTAATTGCTACAGCTGAGGTAGCAATGGAAGCCATTTGGGTCGATAATAAATCTAATTAGATTAGATATGATTCTGTTAGCAGCTGAGCTAGGCGTCAGCACAGGCTAAAGAATTAATGGTCTCTTCGACGATCTAGATATATACTTCCATATTCATCTGATTCGTTCGGATCATACATCGTGGCGATGTGATGATCGTATAAATCGCGTCAGATGATATTCATGTAAAACCGCTGATGAAAACCTTTTCTCAGTAATTTGAGCGAACCGTACATAGTCCGGGTGTTAGACACTCGAGTGACTGGCTATAGGCCAAGTGGGAGATTGTTGGATAATTATGACCCATAGCGTCACTATTTATACAGATCATGGTGCTGTTGTACAAATTAACTCTGTGATAAGGAAATTGCACTCTTATCATTTGTGATTAGATCACCTTAGATGTATAAATGATGAGAGGTCCATATGATTAGTTCCTTGATTGAGATGATATGAGATAGTATCAGTCCACGAAGGATTAATCATTAAATATCCCTAGTCAGAGTATTATTGAGATAGGACATCGGTAATGCGTAAAAGACTAGTATCGCACTTGTGCGCGTTGTGAGGGCACAACGACATAGTTCTTATATATTTAAGTATTGGATACTTATACAAGATGGTACGGGAAACAACATCGCTCTGGATAGACCCCATCGGAATGCCATTGGTAGTATGACTATATGTCTATGGGAGTCCGATATCAGGGTAGGTGTATTTGGTCTTAACCTGAGACTTGCACCGCTAATACTTACGACAATCAATATACTTTGGTTGAGGTCGTCCAGGGCTTTAACCGGTTCTATGTACGCCGATACTGGGTATATTAAGAATAGTAGAGTATTGGGTGTGATGTCAAGACGAAAGTATCACTCCAGTCATAATGGAGATGATGTCACGTAGGATACGGTATTAGTGCTCTTAAGTGTTGCGCAACCATCGGGATATTATGATTAGGTCATGTATATCCGATTATAGAGACTAGTTACCAGACATCCGACATGTGCTTCGTACGGGGCAGACACAACTCCAGCCCTAGGCCTAGCACGTGACCATCCGATACTAGATCGATATGCACTATACGATGTATACTACGCCTGATACAGATCCTTCATTCTTGTAAGGATATTTCCGGAGAATTGGTAGGCATGGCGCTTTGCTAAAAGCCAACCTTGTCTTGTGAATCGGTAAAACGTAGTACTTGGTACTTATGTGTTCGGATAGTCCGACGACCGTATTTACTACCAACATATCTTGGGATCTCATGGGTCACTTCCCAATGATTCACCGATGATGTATGACTCGCACTTTAATTAATCTAGGATTAATTCAATGAGAGAGAAAATTAATCTGGGACTAATTATGGAGATATTTTATCTAGGATAAAATATCGCCTAAAGAGAGAGAACGATTAATTTGGAATCAATCGGTAAAGTTAATATATTCGATATATTAAAAGAAATTGGATTTCAACGCGGAATTGAAATTGGATTTTAATTCGAGCGAACGAATTAATTTAGAATTAATTCGTTAGCGAAGTGAATAGTAATTATGCTTGGCATGATTATTTAATTAAATTAGATTTAATTACGACGCAACGGATAAATTGTAAATTTGGAATTATCGAACCCGAGCTTGAGAGTGATTGCGAGCGCGTTCGCATTTCGAATTCGAATGCGGCACGCAAGTCACATCAAGTGTCAAATCATTCGTCACATCATGTGTCAAATCACTTGTGATGTGACTTGACAACATGTCACTTTATTAAAGTTGATGTGACTTGATAGACATTGATGTTGGAGTGTGGAACACTCAAGCTTATTAAATTTAATTTGTTTGACTTTTAAAGGTTAATTAATTGGTAAATCATTTAAATTTTTGGAAAATATATAAACAAAATGATTTTACAACTTTGGTAATAGGTTGACACTTTTCTCTCTCCCTTTTCTCCTTCTTCCTCACGCCCCTTGGAGGGCTATTCTTCTCCATTTTTGCTGTGAAAATAGCGTGAATGAGGGAAGCATTTTGAGTGATTTTTGTGGCAAAAATCACAAGTGCTAGCACACCGAGAGTTATACGAAGGTGTTAGGGAAACCCACCCACGAGCCGGGAATCGTTTGACGAAGATTTAAAGCTCTAATACTTGGAACAAAACTGAAAAATGCAAGCAGTGGACTGCTCACTGTTGTGCCACTTTGAGGGAAGAAAATCAAGTTTTGTTCTTCATCAAATCATCTCAACAGATCAATGTAAGTATTCCGCAACTTCTTTGATTTGTTTTCACACATATTTCATGCTTGTTTGATGATCTTGGGACCTAGAACAAAACCAACACTAATACACAAATGAACATAACTTAGGAGAATATCAAACATTACCTAGTAAGCTTGATGCAAGATCCAATCTACTTCTCCTTGTTGAAATTGTTGAAGAACCTCTAAGGTGTGCAAGCTTGACTCCAATATCTAATCTTGTTTCCAATTTAAAAAGCTTCACTTCAAGATGTAATCTTGATTTCTCCTAGATGAAATGTTGTAGAGACCTCACAAGCTTCTCTAAACACTTCTCTAACTTAGGCTAATCTCTCTAAGAATTTGCTTGTATTTGAACTCGTAATTAAAACCTTCCCAAAGCTTGCTATTTATAGCAAATTTAGACAATTTTGAATTAATAAAAGTTATAATCAACTTTTAAGTGGGCTTAATCTAATTTGTCTAAATATGTATAATTAGGTGTGACTAATCTCTATTGTCTCCCACTTTGATTTAATCCAATTAAATCAAGCCAAGGATTAGGAAATGGATTAGTTAAATATTTGACACCTTGATTTAATCCAATTAAATCAAGCCAAAACCACATATTATTGCATACTTACAATTATCATAGTATCCTTAAATGATAGAGATAATTATGATTTTATAATTAAGCCCTTGTGTAATTATTGAATTAATCCAATTAGGTCAAAGTAAATAATTAATGTTATCCAATAACACTTGATTATCTTAGTTGATAATTATAATATCGAATATTATCTTTTATAAAAAATAATCAGCTACCCAAGCGCTCAACGAGTACACTTCATATTGAGACTCTCTAAGTTCAGACACGTTTGTTATATAAGCCTAGCTAATATGTTTTCGGCCACCTCTGAATTCGCGAAGAACACGAATGACCTTTCTGAACTATACAAGTCGAGGTCATCACATATGTTTAACAATCCCTCCGTCGTAGGCTATCCGCATTGTGCTTAGGAAACATAGAATATATCGTCAAGTTTCCAAAATGCACATCTCATCTCGGCATGTCCACAATTCCTTACAACTGATGCGATCCACCCTATGTGATTGGCTTTGGCCAGAGTCTTTAAGAATCTTAACTTAACTCACATGGATACTTAAACCCCTTATAGTACACATACGGGCCGAAAGATCCTATCTTGCGTCGCACTTGATTACTGAGTGCATTGGTCCACACCCAATGAACATCTAGAGGCCAAACCATGAAAGATTTCTGACATACATGGCATCAAAATGTGGAGGATCTAACATAAAATGTATGTTATCCTATAGTAAAAGGATTACATATCCTACTCGACTCGAGGAGATTCCTATTGACGGTGGTGTGTCATTCCAACTATTAGGAATCATCTATGAATCATTCAGTAATCGCTTCAACGAATACCCACATGTCTATAAAAATTTCCAAAACTCATGGTACATCGCGTTAAACCATTGAAACTCCTATTCCAATATATGACATGTGCTAGTCTTCTAGGTTACAGGAATTCGACCGTATTCAAAAACCAACGATTAGGAATATTTACTTTAAGAATAGTTTACACTTAGTGTCAAAACTAATCTAAAGTCGATGTCATTCTTAGCATATATATACATCAATTTAATATGCGTAACGACAATACCATTACGAAGTATGAAATGAAAAATTTAGTTATTTTATTAATAAATAATAAAATGTACAAATCGGATTGGAACTCCAAGCACCAACTCCATCAATGTTCTCAACGGTTCTTCACAATACAACTCTAACAATGAATATTTAAACATATTACATAATGCAATCTTTACTATCCAATGTCCATGATGCATGACTTTTCATAACTCTGACTGGATTGTAACTAACTTAATCTGGTGGAATCATACCCTCGTATGATTGCCATCAGTATCCATCATCCCGAGCTTGTCCTACGGTATTCCCGTAAAATAAAGAAACTAGGAGTGATGGTTAAACTGTTTAAAAGATCTAAGCGAGTGGATGGTTTTAAAATGAAAACTAAAATACTTTATGAAAACTCATGTTTAGAAATCAAATTGGATCTTTTCTGAAAAAGTTTCTTTCTTGAAAGTAGTTATCTTTCTACAAACCTTTGTGAAATTCTTTTCTGAAAGTCTCTTATAAAGCTATTGTTTATGAAAATTTTCATTTCTAGAAAACTTTTTCTCTGAAAACTTTTTTCTGAAATCTGTATATGCAAACTGCTCTCTGAAAATTATTTTCTAAAAATATGTTCCCTGTCTCTGAAAAACCTAGCGTATGGGGGCGTTATGTATCGTCATCCCTCATACACCTAACTAGAGTCAGGAGTGCAAATCCATGATATTGGGATGTTATTTATCGCCATCTCCCAAAGCATGCCACTACCTGTCCCTAAAACTAGTGGTCTTAGGGCGTTACATATCACCGTCCCCAAGCCACTGAACTAGAACTGGGGGTACAAATTTATGCCACCCTCTAAGCTCTGAATGTAAGATCTATGGGCATATGTCATCCCTAGTCCTGAACTAGGATATGGGGGCGTTACGTATCGTCATCCCCCTAGTCCTCTACATGTACACATATCATCTCCATCAATTCCATATCTATGACAAGTTACATACTGAGGTGGGGTTTTCCCCCATGCCTCGAAAATCATAAATCTCAAGCTTTTAGAATTACTTTTTCTAAAACATTTCTTAAAATATACTTTTTTCATGAAATAACTGTGATAAAATCGGCTAACGCACTAAGTGCGTAAAAATAAGTCTGATATGAAAAATAACATACTGAAAATCAATTTAAAAGGATATTTTCCACTCATTGATTTAGAATCCCGCTTGTATTTCTTCGCTTGTGAATGAATCATGGTTGATGCAATAACTTTTAATTGATTACTTTGAATAGAAAGTAGGCTAGGGAATATATTCTGAATTAAAATATGTTTACCTATTTAAGCATTTTCATTATTATCTCAAAGTATATCGTACTTATATAATGATGTAAGATGTATACATGAACTGATATGAGGCCCTTAGGGTGGCCTCTAACACGCTGGAGTGAAACTGGAATGATTTAAGACTGATACAGAGAAATTTTTGGTCATGCGACACGATGTAGGGCCTTGCGCGTCACGACGTGCACCATTCCAGAAACTTATCTAGAAAAATTTTCAGTACACGTCGTGACGCAGAGCCTTGCATGTCGCGACACGCACCATGATATTAATGCTAATGGTGGTTTGTTCTTGTTAGTGATATGCCCTATACCCAACTTGTGGATGAGTTATGTGTACATGTATTTGTAATATTATTATTAATTAATAAAATGGCAATCTTTATTATACGTGTCTTACATAACTTATATGAATCATCAACACTGTAATAAAGCCCTTGGAGTAATAAGACGATGGCTTGCACGCCTTATGAGAATCATTACTCTTAAATGTTCATAGTCATAGTTTTGTGAATAATCTGGGCGTTCACAAAGCGGACAGACTAGCATGATGATATGATCCGCCCTTAAGTGGGGTAGCCAATCTCATAGGCTACAAGCGGAGATCCGTTCGCTTGGTTTATCAAATGGATGCATGAGTTGTTCATGTCCATCGAACTGACCGTCGAAAGTTTTCATTTGAAGTGTTTATCCCATGTGTCTGTGAGAACTTTCATGTATCGATTATATGATTAGTCCTTAGACTTGAGGTCTTTACAATCTTATGTGTGGATCAAATAACTTTGACATTCTCCTTCTCCAGTTCAAAAGATTCGGTCATAAAGGTATGATTGGGTCATTTGTTGAAACACATGAAGTTTGTAAAGATACAACAGAGAATCGCCACTCTCTCGGATAATATTTTCTTATAAGAGTACTATTCCAGTTCGCGGGTTGATATGTGTGATCAGTGCTTGAGACTGTGGCCACAACGGAAGAATCATGTGAGATTCTTGGGTTAGCACGATTCATGACACTATCAACATCATACCTTTGACCATATGGGTAGACACTTTCCGTACCCCAGGTAATTAGGTTGTGATACAGTGAGACGAGGGACCGTATCATATGTAAATTGCATACATAATGAGTATATATCTTTCCTTCTCATTTGGGGGCCTTGGCATGTTGCTAGATGTCAAACTTGGTCATTGAAATCGAACGACCATATGATCGGAGGGTAATTTATGCTCGATTAAATTATCACGATTCATTTCATGTCCAACTTGAGGGGAACCTAAAAGGTCACACACAACAAAGTCAAAATCAATGGTCAACAGTGCACCGTACATATTTAACAGTATATATGATTGCTGTAGGAATTGTTTATAAATGGTTCAATGTGTTTAATTATTGAACAGATCATTTATGAGGTTCCATAGTGGCTTAGGGATTGGTGAATGACAATATGGGTACTTTGGAAATCGAAATAAATAGATTAATTTTTTTAACTATTCATGTGAATAGTAACACGTGAATAGTAATATGTGAATAGTAACTCATGAATAGTAAAATTTTTGTTATTTGTTTTGAATTCCAATTCGGCCCAAACTCTTATTAGGGTTTTATAATCTCATTAAACCACTAAATTAAGATCCAATGGCTAAGATTAAATTGGCTTTTATCCCACATCAGATTCTTAATTAATTTTATTATTTTTGGAGCACTATATAAACCCAATGAATTCTTCACAAATTTTTGCACCAAACCTTTCATATCTTGGGTTTATATAACTGAGCAATTCTAAAGTTTAAGAGTAAGCCACTGATTTTGAGGATCCTTAAGTCTAATTGACTAGATGAACCTCGAGTTAAAAGTTTTGAGGTATTTGCCTAGGCTAGCACCAAGGGCAAAATACCCGTGCACTCAAGGCGTAGTGTCTTATCGTTGAGTTTTGGCTTTGGTGTGTGTATCTTTGGAGGCCACACACTTGGGTGGCTCTTTGGAACGTGGAAGAGCTTGCTGAGTTCGAGAAAAGCTTGTAGATTGGAGGGAGGACTGGAGGAGTCTACGGTTCAAGTAAGTCATTTTTCTTTCTTTATTTTAATTAGAGTTCTTATTATAGTTAGCATGTTTAGGTTTATGTTCTTTACATGTTTTATGAGTTTTATGCTTAGAATATATATAGTATCATGCCTAGGCTTGTAGAATAATCAAAAAAAATGGGTCTTGGGCAAAGGGAAAGCAGCATCATAATTTTTTTATTTTTCCGCTGCGTACTCGCGGCCGCTTCCTAACAGTGGTATCAGCGCGCCGTTTTTATTTTGATTAGTTCTCACTCATTTGAACTTGAAATTAGGTGTTTAAAAGCCCGTTGGAAAGCTATCACCCTGAAATTAATTTTAGGCACAAGTTGTGCATGATTTGGTTAAGATTTGAATTGTGAAATTGCATTTAAAGTTCACGCATCTGTAGAAAAATGTAAGTAGTTTTATTTGAAGAAAATGAAATGAAATTTCATAATTAAATATTAATCAAAGTTATTTAATGCCTAAAATAATTCAATATATTAAAACTCATATGCCTGATGATTCTATGTATGATTAGAATTGACATGATTATTTTAGGGTGGGAGCATCTAGAGATATTCTAAGAAATAGAGAGTGTATTTCTTATTCCTTAGCTAAGTAATTATTCCGTGATGAACTTAGAGATTTATTACCTTTAAGGCTAATAAATATAAATCACTTGTTTATAATAAAAGAAATTATAAAAGATACAAGTGGGGTGGGACCAAGGCATTAATAAAACTTTCCAAACTAAAGTTAATTTAACCAAAGGTATTACTAGAGTTACATAATGATTTGGTGTCTTCCTTCACTCACTATCTTTTTATAGCCAAAAGGAAAAACGGTGAAGACATCTAGATAATCATTTACTCAAAGCTTACCTTAAAGCATATTTAAAGTGATGGATTAATTTGGAGGATCTATTGTTTATTCCTATCACCAAGGCGATAAGAGCCTAAGAGGTAATGCTATTTAAGAGAGTTCGCTCCACCCTCCCTCTGGGGAATTTTCAATGGAGGAATCCATTTGACAGTTATTCACTTAAACTTGCTAAAATCCTCAATACTAATTTAAGTCTAAAATTTGCCTCCCATTGTAAAGTATAGACTCAAAGGGCTTAAACCGTATTGGCAGGACTAGGCTTTACCAGACTGACCAATACCAATTTGTCCCTAAATCGTACTATTGACAATGGTTTGAATTTTCTAAGTCATAAGACGCAGCGACCTTTAGACGTGGTCTTATAACTTAGTGGCAAAGATTGGGTGTCCACAAGGACTAGAACAAGCTATAGCATATTTGATTGCCCAACCCAATGATCAAGGAGTTGTGATTTATATCATAAATTGATTGGGAACCTACCTAATTATCGTATTTTATAACGACAGCCCTAGTCGGAGTTATGAAATGATGATAATGGGATATTTGCCCAAAAGAAATCCATCATATTAGGGTTGATGCGATTTGCTTGAAATTTTAAAACAATTGAGTGGGAGCAACTTCATAATATTAAAAGCCCATGTTATTATGAAACATTAATGAAAACAGATTCCTAATTTTAACATTCTCTCTTAACAGGTGGGTTAAAATATTTCACAAACATTCAAATGGAAAATAGAGTATCACTTCGTTCCATCCTTGATGAGCATAAGATCAAAGGGGACAACTACAATGATGGGTTTAGAAACCTTAAAATTATCTTACGACAAAAAAAAAAGATTTTCTATGTTCTTGAAAGACTATTTTCCCCTGAACCCGTAGAAGATGCTGACCAAAATATATTCGATGCTTGGAAGAAACACATCGATGATGATGAGCAAGCAGTTTGCATAATGCTTGGCTCCATGTCGGACGAACTTCAGAAAGCTCACGAAGATATGGATGCTCAACCATCATCTTTCACTTGAAGGAGTTATATGCAACTTCCGTTCATACCGTGAGCTTTCAAGTGTCATGTGCCTTATTCCAAACAAGGTATAAGGAAGGATCTATTAGTAGATATGTGCTTAAGATGATTGGCCACATTGAAAAATTGGCCAACCTTGGGTTCATCATGGATCATGAGATATGTCAGGATCTAATTCTTCAGTCCTTACCAAAAGAATTCTCTAACTTTATTATGCAGTTTCATCTGTCTGATAAAGAAGCTACTTTAGCAGAATTGTACAATCTGATAAAGCAAACAGAGAAGGACTTGAAACCGGAGCTTAAAACCTCAGTCATGCTTACGGGTACGGACCTGAAGCCACGAGGCCTAAAGAAAAATAAGGGTAAGGCCAAGGCTCCAGATCACCTAAAGCCCAATGGTAAGGTGGAGAAGAAAAAGGGAAATGAGAAATATTTCTTTTGTGGAAAGAAGGGTCATTGGATGAAAGACTGTAGATCCTTGAAAGCCAAGGAAGTTAGGGACGCCCAAGAGGCCAAGAAGCCCAATGCTTCAGGTATGTTGTATATGATTGAACTATATTCTCAAAACTCCGAACCTTCTACTTGGGTGCTTGACACCGGTTGTGGGACTCACTTGTGTAACAATGTGCAGGGCCTGAGAAACAGTAGAAGACTCCGTCATGGGGAGGTTGACTTACGCATGGGTAATAGAGAAAAACTAGCTGCATTGTGCGTGGGGACTTATTCATTAGTTTTACTGAATGGTTTAGTTTTAGACTTAGAAGATTATGTTTATGTACCTTCTCTAGTAAAAAACATCATTTCAATTTATTCTTTATGTAATAAAGGCTTTTCATGCCTAATAAGTTGTAAGAATGTTCTATTTATTTCAATGAAATAAAATATGGAGATGGTATTTTAAATAATGGTATCTATGTCTTGCAAACTAACAAAGAATGTTCAACCTCTAATTTATACAACGTTAACTCGAATAATCTCAATGAATCACTTCTATGGCACAGTCATTTAGGTCATATCAATGAAACAATATTAACTAAGCTACATAAGGATGGGTATTTCAAACCCTTCAAATATAAACCTTATGGAACTTGTGAGTATTGTTTACTTGGTAAAATGACCAAATTACCTTTCAAAGGTAAAGGAAAGCATGCAGCAGAGACATTAGAACTCATACACTTTGATGTATGCGGACCAATGTCAGTCACCGCTAGAGGTGGATTCTCATATTTCCTTACCTTTATCGATGATCACTCGCGATATGGGTATGTGTACCTTATGCGGTGCAAATCTGAAGCCTTTAAGAAATTCAAAGACTTCAAAGCTGAAGTAGAAAAACAACTTAGTAAAAGTATTAAGTCACTAAGGTCTGACCGAGGTGGTGAATACTTCAGCAACGAATTTCAAGATTACTTGAGAGAAAATGACATTGTTTCCCAGTGGACTCCTCCAGGAACTCCACAGCATAATGGGGTCTCCGAAAGGAGAAATCAGACAGTATTAGATATGGTCCGATCAATGATGCCAGACACAGATCTACCTCTTTCTTTTTAGGTATTACTGTAGAAACTGCAACACTACTACTAAACCAAGTTCCTTCCAAGTCTGTTAGTCAAACACCATATGAGTTATGGTATGGGAAACGTCATAGTCTTAGTTCTCTAAGAGTTATGGGATGTGACGCATATGTCAAGCTCACACAAACTAAAAAATTGGATGATAGGGCAGTTAAATGTAAGTTTGTAGGATATGCCTTGAACTCAACAGCATACGTGTTCTACGTCCCAAATGTACAAAGAACATTTGTCTCATGAAATGCTAAATTTCTAGAGAATGAATTCCTTCTCAAGAAATATAGTGGAGTAGACTTGACCTTGATGAGGTACGAGAAGAACAAACTAACATAGAACTAAACCCCAGGCCCCTCAAAAGGTCAGCGACAGAACGACCACAAGGTTATGAACTCAGAAGTTCTAGTAGGGGAATACATGAGCCTGAAAGATATGGTTTCCATATTGATGAGGAACATGATCAGATCATTGATAATGACGATCCCACCAGTTATGACGAAGCAATGCGTGACATTGATTCAGTCAAGTGGCTTGAAGCCATGAAATCTGAAATAGACTCTATATATCAGAATCAAGTCTGGGACTTGGTAGATGCACCTGAAGGGATAAAACCCATATGATGCAAATGGATTTACAAGCGTAAAACTGATGCAGAAGGCAAGATCCAAACCTATAAGGCTAGGTTGGTGGCAAAAGGTTATAGACAAATCCAAGGAATTAACTATGAGGAAACCTTCTCATCTGTTGCAATGATAAAGTCCATTCGAATTTTACTGGCACTAGCTACACACTTTGATTATGAGATTTGGCAGATGGATGTCAAAATAACTTTCCTTAATGGGAACCTCGTAGAGGAAGTCTATATAACACAAACTGAGGGGTTTACATATAAGGATGATCATAATAACGTATGCAAGCTTAAACGATCCATTTATGGACTCAAGCAAGCCTCCAGAAATTGGAATATAAGATTTGATGAGCCAATCAAAGAATTTGACTTCATCAAAAATGTAGACGAGCCTTGTGTTTACAGGAAAAGTAGTGGGAGTGCTGTTGTATTTCTTGTATTATATATCGATGACATATTAATCATCGGGAATGATAATCCCATGATGCAAGCCACAACCAATGATTATCTCAGAATTTCTCCATGAAAGAAGGAGCCTACATCCTCGGCATTAAGATCTACTGTGATAGATCTAAGAGGTTTTTAGGACTTTCTCAATCTATGTACATAGATAAAGTTTTGAAAAGATTCAAAATGGAAGATTCCAAAAGAGGTAATTTACCTACTTGTCATGGAATCAAATTATCTAAGGAGCAATGTCCACATACTCCTTCAGATAGAGAACGTATGAGTAGGATCCCTTATGCTTCAGCAGTAGGATCGATCATGTACGCCATGCTATGTACAAGACCTGATGTCTCTTATTCTCTTAGCATAACGAGAAGGTATCAGGCAAATCCTGGTAAGCAACATTGGGCAGCTGTCAAAACAATCCTCAAGTATCAAAGTAGAACTAAGGATATGTTTTTGACATACGAAGTCTGTTCTGAGATGAAAGTCATTGGTAACTGTGATGCGAGCTTTCAGACTGATAGGGATGACAGCAGATCTCAAATAGGATATCTGTTAATTTTGAATGGCGGTGCTGTCAGTTGGAAAAGCTCAAAGCAGTCAACTACAATGGACTCCACCACTGAAGCCGAGTATATTGCAGTATCTGAGGCAGCTAAAGAAGCAGTCTGGATAAATAAGTTCATCACGGAACTGGAACTGCTTCCTGCGATAAAGAATGACATCACGATGTACTGTGAAAACATGGGCGCCATTGCTCAATCAAAGGAACCAAGGTCCCACCAGAAATCCAAGCATGTACTCAGGCGATTTCATCTTATCAGGGAGATTATTGAGAGAAAAGAAGTTATTATAGAGAAAATACTCACAGAAGATAATCTTACAGATTCTCTTACTAAAAGGCTGACTCAACAAAAGCATGATAGGCACACCCGAGAGTATGGTGTCTAGATTCATACTAGTTGTCTATAGTGGAGATTGTTAGGGATATGCCCTATACCCAACTTATGGATGGGCTATATGTACATGTATTTGTAATATTTTCATTAATTAATAAAATGACAATCTTTATTATACGTGTCTTACATAACTTATATGAATCATCAACACTGTAATAAAGCCTTTGGAGTAATAAGACGATGGCTTCCACACCTTATGAGAATTATTACTCTTAAATGTTTAAAGTCATAGTTTTGTGAATAATCTGGGCGTTCACAAAGCGGAGAGACTAGCATGATGATATGATCCACCCTTAAGTGGGGTAGCCGATCTCATAGGCTACTAGCGGAGATCCATCCGCTTGGTGTATCATATGGATGCATGAGTTGCTCGTGTCCATTGAACTGACCGTCGAAAGTTTTCATATGGAGTGTTTATCCCATGTGTCTGTGAGAACTTTCATGTATCAATTATATGACTAGTCCTTAGACTTGAGGTCTTTACAATCTTATGTGTGGATCAAATAACTTTGACATTCTCCTTCGCCGGTTCAAAAGATCCATTCATAAAGGTATGATTGGGTCATTTGTTGAAACACATGAAGTTGTAAAGATACAACAGAGAATCGGCACTCTCTCGGATAATATTTTCTTATAAGAGTAGTATTCCAGTTCACGGGTTGATATGTGTGATCAGTGCTTGAGACTGTGGCCACGGCGGAAGAATCATGTGAGATTCTTGGGTTAGCACGATTCATGACACTATCAACATCATACCTTTGATCATATGGGTAGAAACTTTCCGTACCCTACGTCAATAGGTTGGGATTGAAGGGGTTTTACTAGGGGGTGAATCCGGTAATGCAGCGGAAGCGGTGAAAATCGCATTTTCAGATTTCAAAACTTTTTCTCAGATAAATTAAATAAACATTTTTATTTAACATTCCAATAATTAAATTATGAAAATAAAATTCAATTGAATCTTATTCAAGTGAATTTACCAAATTACCCTTACATGGTATTTTGTCCATTTTAGTCCGAAATTGATCTAAAAAATTTTGATTGATTCTAAATCATTTCTAAGATGAACTAAGCATGTTCAAAACATCAAAAACACCAAAGCAACAAAAAGCCCAAATTTCTTATCTTGGCCGAGAGCCTCCAAAGGGGGGGGGGGGGGGGTTGTGCATTTTGATTTCATACATCAAAACACATCAAGATACAATCCAATGAACATGAAACTTTATATACATCTTATATACATCCAATTACACAACATAAATGAAAAGCCCCAAATTTGGAATTAGTTATAAACCCTAATTTCTCAATTTCCACAAATTGGACAAATTAGACTAAAAACACCAAATCAATTACTTCAATCATCTTTCTTACATCCAATCCAAGTCTCAACACAATGAAACAACTCAAGATCAAATCTAGGTCATCTTAGAGTGGATCAAAACTCTAGATTAGCACATGGTTTCATAAACCTTAAAAGAATGTTTATTACTACAATAGTTATACACTTCCTTCATTACACATGCTTCACACTTCATCAAAATTTCCATCAACAAAAACCACAAGGAACAAAGAAAGAAATATCCTAAGAATACAATATATTGAAGCTAGAACATAAGGAACAAATTCCTTACTAATAGCAAGTTTGAAAAACTTACTAAATTTCCAAGCCTTTTGATTTTTCCTTTCTTTATCTCAAAGGTTCCTTTAGCTTCTTCAATGGAGATTTTTTTGTTTTTGTGAAGTGTATTAGGTTAACCAAATGAAAAGCAAATGAAAACAGTATATACTTTTGCAAAAAATAGCCTTGCCGAATTCAATGTCCATGTATATACCAAATTTTTCATTTCAATTTCATTTCATTATCATTTGGTAAAGTAAATTAAATAACTAAACTACTTTAAAGATATTATTTACTTTAATAAATGCAACTTTAATCATTTCAAAACAAATATCTAAAGTTAAGATATTTATATTTTAATTATATTAATCATTTAACAATTAATTAATTAATTAATTAATTAAATACAAATATCTCAATATATGTATTATATTTACATTAAATATTAAATACATATATTCATTTATGATATAAGTCAATATCTCAATTTGACATTTAATTAATGTGTATTTAAAATAATCAAGTATTAAATGTAAAACACAACAATTAAAGAAATGACTATCGGGTCCCTACACATGTATTTTGCGTTTAACCTTTAAACGACTTTATAAACAATCAATATTGTTTATTAGTGTTGCTCTAGTGCTCTACGAGTTTATTTCATTATTGAGACTCTCTAGATTCAGGCGTATCCGTCATGAAATCAAATTTCGTGTCCATAATTTATCCACCCATAAATTATGACGATCACGGATAAACTGGCTGAATCATACAAGTCGAGGTCATGGCAAATGTTTAATTCCTCCGTCACAGGTATCCGGATTTATCCCAGAGATATAGATGTTAACGTCAAATCTCTATGGGGATTATCCAGTCGACTATTCTATTAGCAATCTCACAAGAATGTTAGAACTAGCTTCTAAACTTTACCACGGGCCCATGGTTTTATCTGATTGCTAATTGTATGGACTACCTATGCTCTGTTACACAGAACTGACGGATCCTTTCTTGACACACATAGGACACACTGAGGATCTATCTACACCCAACGAACAGGCGGAGGTCTGATCTAAATAGATCGGTGACGTGACTGCCATCTAAGTGTAGAAGATGTCTCATGTGCCCACAATGGCATCTCAAGTCTAAGAATCGCAAGTGCTATTCAACCCAAGAAGATTCTTATTGACGTTGGTGTACCATCCATTAAGAATCTTCGGTGAGTCGTTCAGTGTTTATCCGCCATAAACACCTACAGGTCTATACCAGTCCCCAAGACTTTTGGTTCATTGAGAAACCATTGGAATCATATATTCTAGTATACGACTTGTACCGGTCTCAACGGGTTTACTATACTGACCAAGCAGTGTAAACCTTGACCAGGAACTGCCTCAGAATGACAACGTCATGATACTTATCAATGTCCGTTGCGACGCTTTTGCAACTGTATCATGACTAATCATTCTAGGGTCATTACGTCTTTACCATATTATAAGATTCATTATATTAAAGAAACTGCATATATTATTCATAATAATAATGTCTTACAGAAGTATTTACAAGGAAATATAACTGGGAATTGGCGCTGTGAGCACCAACCCCAACAAAAACTCCCACTTGCTCTAGTGCCAATAATGATTGTATCTAATACCCATTGACTCCACGTGTTTATCAAACAACTTCGGAGGTATAGCCTTCGTCAGCGGGTCTGCTACATTGTCTTCACTCGGTACCTTGCACACGACAATATCCCATCGTGACACAATCTTTCGAATGATGTGGTACTTGCGTTCCACATGCTTCGACTTCTGATGCGCCCTTGGTTCATTTGCTTGCGCAATGGCTCCAGTATTATCACAGTATAACGGAATCGCATTCACGATACTTGGGACAACTCCCAATTCCGTGACAAAATTCTTTATCCACACAACCTCTTTTACGGCTTCGAAAGCTGCAATATATTCCGCCTCAGTGGTGGAATCAGCTGTAGATCCCTGCTTGGAACACTTCCAACAAACTGCACCTCCGTTAAGGGTAAAGACAAATCCAGATGTAGACTTTCTTTCATCGGGATCCGATTGGAAATCAGAGTCTGTATACCCATTAACTTGCAGTTCGTTTCCTCCATAAATTATTAACTTATCCTTAGTACCTTTAGATACTTGATGATATGTTTAATGGCCATCCAATGGTCATTACCTGGGTTGGACTGATATCTGCTAGTTACGCTAACAGCAAAACTAATATCAGGCCTTGTACATAACATGGCATACATTATGCTGCCCAAACACGAAGCATAAGGTTGGCTAGACATTCTAACCTTCTCATCTTCTGTTTCCGGACTCATCTTCTTTGAAAGATGAATCCCATGTCTGAACGGTATGTTTGCTGTCTTACAGTTACCAAAATTATACCGTTCTAAGATCTTATCTATGTACGTTGATTGGGATAACCCAATCAGCTTCCTTTGTCTATCTCTATAGAGTTTTATCCCTAAAACATAGGAAGCTTCTCCCAGGTCCATCATGGAGAAATTCTTACAGAGGTACGCTTTAACGCTTTGTAACATACCTAAATCATTCCCAATGATTAGGATGTCATCAACATATAGGACTAAAAATACGACCATGCTCCCACTGGCCTTCTGATACACACAGGATTCTTCTGAATTCTTGAGAAAACCAGACGATCTAATAATCTCATCGAATCGAAGATTCAAACTTCGTGAAGCTTGTTTAAGTCACTTCTTACGCTTACATACCATGCCCGAGTTTTCACTGGACGCAAAACCTTCCGGCTGTTGCATATAGATTTCTTCATCAAGAAATCCATTTAGAAAAGCCGTTTTGACATCCATTTGCCAAATCTCGTAGTCATGATACGCAGCTATAGAAAGCAAAATCCGAATAGACTTAAGCATTGCAACCGGTGAAAAAGTCTCATCGTAGTCGACACCAGGTCGCTGCGTGTAATCTTTTGCTACCAGTCGGGCCTTGTAAGTTTCAACCTTACCGTCAGGCCCTCGCTTCCTCTTGTAAACCCATTTACAGCCGATAGGAACAATTCCCTCTGGAACCGGAACCAAGTCCCAAACTTGATTCTCATGCATTGAGTCTATCTCGGATTTCACGGCACTTTGCCATTTCACGGAGTCGATGTCCAACATCGATTCTCTATAGGTGAAAGGATCTGTCTCTTCTATTAAGAGAACATCCAGACTCTTTTCTTGTATCAAATACAAGCGTTCAGGAGGTCTGGATACCCTTTCTGACCTACGGAGTGTAAGTGTTGAAGGTCCTTCATCTACTTGAACTTTAGGTTCCTCCGTTGGTTCGTTGTTATCAGGTTGTACTTCATCAAGCATAACCTGTCTATGATCACCTCCTTCTGACAAAAATTCTACTTCTAGAAATTTTGCGAAGCGAGCTACGAATACATTTCGATGCTCGGTATCATAGAACAGATATCCCCTCGTATTCGGAGGATATCCAACAAACCTAAACTTTTGCCCTCGAGGCGAAAGCTTACTTTGCTGAGTCACTCTGACATAGGCAGGACAACCCCAAACCTTAATATAATTAAAATTTGGTTTCCTACCGAACCATATCTCATAAGGTGTCGTAGGAACAGCCTTTGAAGGAATCTTATTCAAAAGATGTGCGGCGGTTAAGAGAGAGTAGCCCCATAAATAATAGGGCAAATCTGTGAAACTCAACATTGATCGGACCATATCCAATAAAGTCCGATTTCTCCTCTCAGATACTCCATTATGTTGTGGGGTACCTGGAGGAGTGTATTGAGCGAGAATCCCATTCTCTTTCATATAATCCATGAACTCACCACTCATATATTCGCCACCTCGATCAGATCGAAGGCATTTAATATATTTACCAGTTTGTTTTTCTACTTCATTTCGGAATTCTTTGAACTTTTCAAAGGTTTTCGATTTATGTCGCATCAAATAGACATAACCGTACCGTGATAAATCATCGGTAAAGGTAACGAAGTATGAATAACCACTGTGAGCAGTTTGACTTAGTGGACCACATACATCAGAATGTACGAGTTCCAGTAAGTTAGTGGCTCGGTGTCCAACACCAGAAAATGAGGCTTTGGTCATTTTACCCTGAATACAGGATTCACAAGTTGGATAGGATTCAATGGTGAGATCTGGAATCAAACCATTCCTAACCATTTGATTAAGGCGTTTAGCCCCAATGTGACCTAGCCGTATATGCCATAGTTCAATATTATTAACTTCAGGTAATCTACGTTTATTAATTCCAGAACTTAATATATCTTTTGATGTTTGCAGTGTATAATGACCATGCTTATTTGGACAACAAAGGATCTGAATATTATTTTTATCATATAAATACAAAGAACTATTCTTAATATTAATACAAAAGCCTTATGTATCTAATACAAAAGGGATATAATATTAGCCACACATCCTGGCACAAAAAAGCATTCATTTAACAAAAGTGTCCCATTCGGCAATGAGATCTCGCATACTCCCACTGCAACTGCATCCAGTGAGTCTCCACTCCCGAATCGCAACTGCATCTCTCCAGGCTTCAGCCTCCTACTTTCCTTCAGCACCTGCAACGTATTGCAAATGTGAATGGGACAAGCAGAATCTAAAATCCAGTTGGATGTAACGGCTTCACAAGCCAAAGATATATCAATAACTGGAAAAATAAAAGTACCTGATGTCGATGCTCTCTCCCTCCTGATCTGGGCAATGTAGTCTGGACAGTTCCTCTTCCAGTGCCCGACTTTGCCGCAGTGGTGGCATTTGTCTTCAGAAGCCCTCTTGGGCTTGGCTATCTTTGCTTGCTGTTGAGGACCAACTGCCTTCTTCTTCTTCTTCCCTTTCTTGTTCTTTCCCTTGGACATTCCTTGGGAAGAAGCTGAAAGAGAAGTAGATCTCAGAGGGCGAGTTGGTAATCCCTTCTTAAGGTCCTCCTCTGCCGTGAGCAACATCCTATGTAGCTCATGGTAGGTACAGATAGTCCCGTGCATGTTGAAGTACATCACAAACTGTCGGAATGAAGCTGGTAGTGAACCAAGAATGACACTCCTCCCGAGAATGTCATTCAGGATGAGATTATGTTGCCTCAATTGATCGATCAAATCGATCATTTGAAGAATATATGGGCTAACACTTTGCCCCTCATCCAGACGCGCATGGAACAGTTCCATGGAGACTTTGTGAACAATCACTTGTTCTTGGTTCTCGAATGATTGTCTCAATCGCGTCATCATACTATAGGAATCAACCATACCATAGTACTGTTGCTTGAGTTTCGGAGAGAGAGAACTGAGGATGTATGATTTAACCCTTAAATCATCATCCTTCCAAGTTTCAAAAACTCGGCGTTCCTCTTCCGAAGCATCCTCAACCACTACAAGGGGCAACGGACCCTCAAGTACATATCCCAACTTTTCAGAGTCGAGGACAATCCTCAAGTCCATTTCCCAGTCTGTAAAGTTCTCAGCGCCTTTCAGTTTGTTCGCATCAAGCATACGCGCAAACTGGTTTGTGGATTGACCCGCCATCGCAAATCTTTCATATAGATCACGAAAAACGGTTAGCAGAAATAAAACAGTTTCATATAATATCAAAAGCATAAACTAGATCATGGATTTTTAATCTAATATGCCCCTCCCACTACATCATGCAATATCCAAAACAGAAAACAAATATTTAATAATTAAATTAAATACTAATAGTGAAAAGTGGACCCCGTGAATATATTTCAGCTCACAGCAGAGGCACGATCTCGCCTACGTATATTCATCAGGCAGACAACTCATTTGTCAATCACTCAATAGTGACTCCTAAGTTTCCACTCCTAGTCATTTCTCGTTGTCGCTGCGAAGGCAGGCCCACAAGGAGACGTACCAATGTTAAACTCGTCAACGATAAACTCAAGTTACTTACGTAATCCTGACAGCTAGGGCACGTTCAGAATTCCGCTTTCGCTTGAATTTATCTAGTATCTGATATACATCCGGTATGAATAAATCTCTATCGGCTACACCCTAACAGCAGAGGCACGGTCTCGGATGTAGTCACAGAGAAGTATTCATCAACCGTATTGACAAGACGGACCATATAACATGCATCAAATACACAATTACATTAAAACCTTATTAATTAGGGATTTTTCCGTTAAGTGTCATACACCCTAAATCTAACCGATTCAGTTTCTAATAAGCATGCACAAAGTCAAGAAAAGATGATTTAAATAAAGCCAATCATTTTAAACGGCCTAGAATCAGACTCGCTCTGATACCATTTTGAAGGGGTTTTACTAGGGGGTGAATCCGGTAATGCAGCGGAAGCGGTGAAAATCGCATTTTCAGATTTCAAAACTTTATCTCGGATAAATTAAATAAATATTTTTATTTAACATTCCAATAATCAAATTATGAAAACAAAATTCAA
This sequence comes from Zanthoxylum bungeanum, assembly GCA_019454045.1. Taxonomy (NCBI): domain Eukaryota; kingdom Viridiplantae; phylum Streptophyta; class Magnoliopsida; order Sapindales; family Rutaceae; genus Zanthoxylum; species Zanthoxylum bungeanum. The sequence goes on from SKCR01026475.1 coordinate 229,932, forward strand.
TTGAATCATATTCAAGTGAATTTACCAAATTACCCTAACATGGTATTTTGTCCATTTTAGTCCGAAATTGATCTAATAAATTTTGATTGATTCTAAATCATTTCTAAGATGAACTAAGCATGTTCAAAACATCAAAAACACCAAAGCAACAAAAAGCCCAAATTTCTTATCTTGGCCGAGAGCCTCCAAAGGGGGGGGGGGTTTTGTGTGCATTTTGTGATTTCATACATCAAAACATATCAAGATGCAATCCAATGAACATGAAACTTTATATACATCTTATATACATCCAATTACACAACATAAATGAAAAGCCCCAAATTTGGAATTAGTTATAAACCCTAATTTCTCAATTTCCACAAATTGGACAAATTAGACTAAATACACCAAATCAATTACTTCAATCATCTTTCTTACATCCAATCCAAGTCTCAACACAATGAAACAACTCAAGATCAAATATAGGTCATCTTAGAGTGGATCAACAACTCTAGATTAGCAACATGGTTTCATAAACCTTAAAAGAATGTTTATTACTACAATAGTTATACACTTCCTTCATTACACATGCTTCACACTTCATCAAAATTTCCATCAACAAAAGCCACAAGGAACAAAGAAAGAAATATCCTAAGAATACAATATATTGAAGCCTAGAACATAAGGAACAAATTCCTTACTAATAGCAAGTTTGAAAAACTTACTAAATTTTCAAGCCTTTTGATTTTTCCTTTCTTTATCTCAAAGGTTCCTTTAGCTTCTTCAATGGAGATTTTTTTTTTTTTGTGAAGTGTATTAGGTTAACCAAATGAAAAGCCAATGAAAACAATATATACTTGTGCAAAAAATAGCCTTGGCCGAATTCAATGTCCATGTATATACCAAATTTTTCATTTCAATTTCATTTCATTATCATTTGGTAAAGTAAATTAAATATCTAAACTACTTTAAAGATATTTATTTACTTTAATAAATGCAACTTTAATCATTTCAAAACAAATATCCAAAGTTAAGATATTTATATTTTAATTATATTAATTATTTAACAATTAATTAATTAATTAATTAATTAAATACAAATATCTCAAATATATGTATTATATTTACATTAAATATTAAATACATATATTCATTTATGATATAAGTCAAATATCTCAATTTGACATTTAATTAATGTGTATTTAAAATAATCAAGTATTAAATGTAAATACACAACAATTAAAGAAATGACTATCGGGTCCCTACACATGTATTTTGCGTTTAACCTTTAAACGACTTTTTAAACAATCAATATTGTTTATTAGTGTTGCTCTAGTGCTCTAAGAGTTTATTTCATTATTGAGACTCTCTAGATTCAGGCGTATCCGTCACGAAATCAAATTCGTGTCCATAATTTATCCACCCATAATTATGACGATCATGGATAAACTGGCTGAATCATACAGGTCGAGGTCATGGCAAATGTTTAATTCCTTCGTCACAGGTATCCGGATTTATCCCAGAGATATAGATGTTAACGTCAAATCTCTATGGGGATTATCCAGTCGACTATTCTATTAGCAATCTCACAAGAATGTTTAGAACTAGCTTCTAAACTTTACCACGGGCCCATGGTTTTATCTGATTGCTAATTGTATGGACTACCTATGCTCTGTTACACAGAACTGACGGATCCTTTCTTGACACACATAGGACACACTGAGGATTCATCTACACCCAACGAACAGGCGGAGGTCTGATCTAAATAGATCGGTGACGTGACTGCCATCTAAGTGTAGAAGATGTCTCATGTGCCCACAATGGCATCTCAAGTCTAAGAATCACAAGTGCTATTCAACCCAAGAAGATTCTTATTGACGTTGGTGTACCATCCATTAAGAATCTTCGGTGAGTCTTTCAGTGTTTATCCGCCATAAACACATACAGGTCTATACCAGTCTCCAAGAATTATGGTTCATTGAGAAACCATTGGAATCATATATTCCAGTATACGACTTGTACCGGTCTCAACGGGTTTACTATACTGACCAAGCAGTGTAAACCTTGACCAGGAACTGTCTGAGAATGACAACGTCATGATACTTATCAATGTCCGTTGCGACGCTTTTGCAACTGTATCATGACTAATCATTCTAGGGTCATTACGTCTTTACCATATTATAAGATTCATTATATTAAAGAAACTGCATATATTATTCATAATAATAATGTTTTACAGAAGTATTTACAAGGAATTAGAATGGGTATATATCTTCCTTCTCATTGAGGGATTTGGCATGTTGCTAGATGTCAACCTTGGTCATTGAAATCGAACGACCATCTAATCGGAGGATAATTTATGTTTGATTAAATTATCACGATTCATTTCATGTCTAACTTGAGGGGAACCCAAAAGGTCACACACAACAAAGTCGAAATCAATGGTTAACAGTGCACAATACATATTTAACAGCATATATGATTGCTGTAGGAATTATTCATAAATGGTTAAATGTGTTTAATTATTGAACAGATCATTTATGAGGTTCCATAGTGGCTTAGGGATTGGTGAATGACGATAGGGGCACTTTGGGAATTGGAATAAATATATTAAAAAAATTACTATTCATGTGAATAGTAATACGTGAATAGTGGCTCATGAATAGTAAAATTTTTGTTATTTATTTTGAATTCCAATTCGGCCCAAACTCTTATTAGGGTTTTATAATCTCATTAAACCACTAAATTAAGATTCAATGGCTAAGATTTAATTGGCTTTTATCCCACATCAGATTCTTAATTAATTTTGTTGTCTTTGGAGCACTATATAAACCCAATGAATTCTTCACAAATTTTTACACCAAACCTTTCATATCTTGGGTTTATATAAGTGAGAAACTCTAAAGTTTAAGAGTAAACCACTGATTTTGAGGATCCTTAAGTCTAATTGACTGGAGGAACCTCGAGTTAAAAGTTTTAACGAATTTGCCTATGCTAGCACCAAGGGCAAAATACCCGTGCACTCAAGGCGTAGTCTTTCCGTTGAGTTTTGGCTTTGGTGTGTGTATCTTTGGAGGCCACACACTTGGGTGGCTCTTTGGAACGTGGAAGAGCTTTCTGAGTTCGAGAAAGCTTGTAGATTTTAGGGAGGACTGGAGGAGTCTACGGTTTAAGTAAGTCCTTTTTCTTTCTTTATTTTAATTAGAGTTCTTATGATAGTTAGCATGTTTAGGTTTATGTTCTTTGTATGTTTTATGAGTTTTATGCTTAGAATATATATAGTAACATGCCCAGGCTTGTAAAATAATCAAAACAAATGGGTCTTGGGTAAAGGGAAAGCGACATCATAATTTTTTTATTTTTCCACTGCGCACTTGCGACTGCTTCCCAACAGTTCTTCAGGCTGCTTTCTAGATTTATGCTCTCTACTCTAACAATAAAACTCAACTTTTCTATCTAATATTCATGTCCTCATTGGTACTCTTTGTTAAATTTTGAGTCTCTCTTATCTCATAAGTCTATTATTTTGAACTTACATAGACTTCTACTGGTGTTGATATGATCTATGGATTTCTTCCTAGTACTAAGATCTTTCCAACTTTGACTTGTGTAGGATTCTTTCTCTTTTATCCTTAAAACCTCATTGGTTCCTTTCTAGATAAACCACTTCTCAAGTTCTGCTAAATACAGTATTATGGGTATTGGGCTTTCTTTACGGTTACCTTTATCTAAGTTGGTAGAGAATGCGGAAGGAATCCATATATCATTAGATATCGGCCTCCTTGTTCTGATACTCTATATCCTAATAGGGTCTATTATTTATGTGAGATAAATATGAGATTGGCTTCATCGGGAACCTTCTTTAACTGGTAAAACTGAGGGATGAAAATCTAGATAGGTCGGGTTTTTGTCTATCAGATTTTTAGGTTTAAAACAACTAAGTATTTCCACTAATGATCTCTATTTATCTGCTATGGGCTTGAATTTGAAAATCTGGAATTCTCTAAATATTTTTTGGCATCTCATATTCATTGAAACTACCATATCTATTTCTGGTCTCTTTCCTTTCTTATTTTTCTTACTATTCTTTACTATTCGGACTACTTTCTATCTATACTGGTATTCATAGTCTATAGGTTTATCATGAAGGAACTTCCTAAGGAATGAATGAACCTTATAGAAGAGAAGAAACCTTATATAGATCGATTTGGCATTCTTACACTTACCCATGCTTAATATATTCCTTTTACTGCTATAGGTTCTTGCACTTTCTTTATCCTTTATTTCTATATCTTTTCCACTTACTGTATCTGGTTACTTGAACATATATATATTTTCCCTTTCTTTTCTTTATAGCTTTCTTTTTCTCTTCCTACTTTCTTGGGTGGGTATTTTTAGAACATTACTATTTCCTGCTACCTCTTTACTTTCTCGTCTCTGGCAATTTACGCATCATCTTTTCTTCCCTTCTTATAGCTTTCATTTCTTACTTCCTTAAGTACTTGTATTTTCCAATTTTATAGCTTAACTTGATCATTTACTAATAATTTCGAATAGTCATGGAATGAGTCGTGTCTAGAGCAAGAATTAGGGTTACTTATTGGGAAGAAATTCGGGTAGCCTTAAGAAAGCTTACTAACCTGTCTATGGAGCTTGATGTCGTACTCGATGATCAAATACTAATATCTCGAGCATACTATGTATACAAGACCCCATTATTCTATCTACTGCAGTCACTGACTCCCTAGACTGTGCTCTGATACCATTTTTTGTAACATCCCCCAATCCAGAGATGCTACCGGTAATAAGCAGTACTATCCCCTTTAGCGTCTGACTCACTGACTGTATACAATGCTAATAACTCATCTCAAATATAACTTAAGCAAGGGACCAATGCCCAAACTAATTTAACATACATGCATTATTTTACTCATGCCATATTCTCAATGGTTCTTCACAATAAAACTCTAACCATGCATATTTAAACATATTACATAATGCAATCTTTACTATCCAATGTGCATGATGCATGACTTTACATGACTCTGACTATACTGTAACTTAATCCTCTTGTATTCCTGTAAAATAAAGAAACTGAGAATGAAAGGGGGGGGTTAGACCGTTTAATCGATCTAAGTGAGTTGACGATTTTAAAATGAAAACTAAAATACTTTATGAAAACTAATGTTTTAGAAATCAAATTAGATCTTTTCTGAAATTTTTTTTCCTGAAAGCAGTTTTCTTTCGAGAAACCTTTGTGAAAATATTTTTTGAAAGTCTCTTATAAAGCTGTTGTTTCTGAAAACTTTCATTTATAGAAAATTTTTTCTCTGAAAACTTTTTCTAAAATCTGTATCTGCAACTGATCTCCAAAAACAATTTTTTAAAAATCTTTTCTCTGTCTTTGAAAAACCTGACGTATGGGGATCGCTGTCCTCCTATGCTCTTAACTAGAGCTAGAAGTGCAAATTCATGACATTGGGGCATTACGTATCGTCGTCCCCAAAGCATCCACTACTTATCCCTTAAACTAGTGGTCTTGGGGCGTTACGTATCTTCGTCCTCCAAGCCATTGAACTAGAACTGAGGGTGTAGATCTATGCTACCCTTCAAGCTCTGATTCTAAGATCTTGGGCCATTTGTCATCTTCAGTCCTGAACAAGGATCTGGGGGCGTTACATATCATCATCCCCTCATTCCTCTACATGTGAACATATCCTCTCTGTCAATTCCATATCTGTGACAAGTTACATACTGAGGTTTCCCCCATGCATCGAAAATCATAAATCTCAAGCTTTTAAAATACCTTTTCTAAAATATTTCTTTAACATACTTTTTCATGAAATAACTGTGATAAAGCCGGCTAATGCCCTAATTGCTTAAAAATAAGTCTGATATGAAAAATAACATACTGAAAATCAACTTAAAAGTATAGTGTCCACTAATTAATTTCGAATCCCGCTTGTATTTCTTCACTTGTCGAAGGAATCATGGTTCCTGCAATAATTTTTAATTGATAACTTTGATTAGAAAGTGGACTGGGGAACATATTCTGAATTAAACTATGTTTATCCATTCAAGAACTTTCATTATTATCTCAAAGCATATCATACTTGTATCATGATGTAAGATGTATACACGAACTAATACGAGGCCTTTTGGGTGGCCTCTAACATGCTACAGTGAAGCTGGAATGAATTAAGACTGATTTAGGGAAATTTTTGGTCACTTATCACGACACGCACCATTCCAGAAATATATCTGGAAAACATTTCCAATACACGATCTGTATAGCGACAGCAGGTTAATTTTAGGGCTTAGTTTTAACCTTTCATGCCTAGTTTGCTTAACATTCATCCCACACTTCCATATAATAATTTCTACTCATTAATTCTTTAAACTTCAATGTAAATACTTGCTAAACCAATATTCCTAAACTCCACCTAACTCTTTAATCTCATCGTCCCAATTAGCTTAATGCTTAGGGTTTCCAAATATTTGGTTCTTTCTCAACACAATCAATTTCCATGCTTATATGTCACTAAACACAATGCCTAATGTGCTCATAACATTCATATACTATTAAATCAACAAAACTACTCAATCCAAGATTTGGGTCAAATGACTTTACCTCATTTTTGTTGGATTTTCATCATTCTACAAATCTCTCATGGATGCCAAGCCTTTTTTTTGCTTCTTCTTCCCTATTCTCTTTTTCTTATTTTCTTATTTTTTTTTCTTCTTCTTCTTTTCTTCCCTTACATCTCGCTTTCTTTCTCTACACAATTCAATTTTTTGGAATCTGGGAATAGTATCCCTTTTTTATATTAGGGGCCACTTGTAATTTGCCTCTTTAAAGAAAAGTGTAGAAACTTTGAGAAACTTAAAGATTTCTCTAGATAGGTCCGAGCACTATTAATCTAGATTTTTTATTTGTATTTTCATCCTATTTCTGGTTCAATTTCAAAAAAATATTCAATACAGAAGTTGTAGATCTCGATCTCAGATTTCCGGTGATATAGAATTCTTAAAAATTGGAGTTTGTATGAGGACGTTATGGCCCAAATACCTTAAGTTGTGTGGAGTTGAGCATCGTACCATCTAGTATCGGAATTTTTGAATATTTAGCCGACTGTTCACCAAAGTTATTTCATGAGGGTATATGTGTCCAAATATGATTTATATTATGTTACACTTGTCTCACGATGTAACAATAGTTGAGATTCCCGGTCGTTACATAGCAACAAATTAACTAACTAACTAACTAACACAATGTATATAATAATATAATTAAAAAACAAAAAATTAAAATCAGTATTTTTTGAAAGAGATTAAACTTATATTAATTAAGTGAGAGTGATTCAAATATAAGAAAATAAAAAGAGATAGAATAAGTATTACCTTGTGGAAAAGTTAAAGTTTTGTTGAAAATTTATAAGAAATTTGTGTGTAAAACTTGGAGAGAAGAGAAAGAGTAGATAAGAAAGAAGTGTCGTGGTTTTGAGATTTTAACAACCCCTTAGCGTTGAATTTTTAAAATTCGAGACTAAATATTAAGATTTTGGTGTCGATTTTTATTTTCGGCGTTAATGTAATAGGATTATCAGTAGATTTGTTAGAATCTTTAGTTTCAAAAATAAAAATTGATGTAAAAGTTACTACTTTTGGCATCGATATTATACTTCACGCAAAAGGTTTACCATTTAGTAGCGAATAAAAATATCGACGCTAAAGGTTTGAACTTTTAGCGTTGAAAAATAATATCGACGCTAAATGGTTGAACATTTAGTGTCGCATAGATTTTTCGACATTAAATCTTTAACTTTTAGAATTTAAATAATAATTTGACGTTAAATTAGTTATTAGCGTCGAAAAATATTTCAATGCTAAAAATTTGCCGTCGATATTGTACTTCGACGAAAAAAGTTTAGCATTTAGCAGCGAATAAAAATATCGACGTTAAAGGTTTGAACTTTTAGCATTGATGAACCTTTAGCGATAAAAAATAATTACAACACTAAATGGTTGAATATTTAGCATCACACAATTTTTTCCACGTTAAATCTTTAAATTTTAGCATCGAAATAATAATTCGAAGCTAAATTATTTATTAGCGTTGAAAAATATTTGGACGTTAAAAGTTTGGATGCTAAAGGTCAATTTTCTTGTAGTGTATGTGTAACATCCCGCCTAGGCCAGGATGCTACCGGCAGGAGACAGGAGCACCCATCTCAATAAGCCTCTGATTTTAACGAAATTTTGACATGATGTATTCGTAACATCATGCAACCTGGATTATAGCCAGCTCCAAGATACAACATAACTATCAAATCTCGGCCTCAGGCCGGTGTTTCAACATCAAGGCCTCAGGCCTGAACCCAATGAACAGAAACAAATCACTTGGCCTCCGGCCAGAACTCAAATAAAATTATGCTATAACAAATCTATTACATAACTCATACAAAGGAAATACAAAGCAAATGCAAAGACAAGGGCCGTGAGGACCCATAACTTGACCCAGGACTCGGGACTCTCTATTGACTGCAAATTGGGGCGATCCACTGTATTCAAGGTCTTCACCGATCATCTGCTGGTTCTATATAACAGCTACTAACCTGCAAAACTGCAAACTACTGAGATGTGAGTCATAATGACTCAGTAAGTAATCATGCCCTAACTACAACATAAACACTCAATAGCTTATAATTTCGGTTCCATTAAGTTTTCTTAACTTATCTTTAACTGTAATCATGTAATTACATTTACCTCATTAATTATCAAGCTGTCCACACCTCACATGTATATCATGCAAATAATCACATATTCTAAATTAGCTGTACAATTCTTATCCACTACAGAGACACATTACTCTTTCATCCATCCTTTTATCTAATCAAACCCATACTTTAATTTCTATTTAGTATATACATTACAAGCATTTCATCACGTGTCAAGTTTCTTTATCAACAACAACCTTACCAACACTCTCCATGCTTATATTGTGTTACCTAACTATCCTTCAACCATCTTATTCATTATGTATCTGTTAAGTTGGAACACTTGTTATAGTCATCTTTCTCTTATTTCATTGAAATGTCATCAAATCGGATTAATAAGATATCCTTTTCTATTTAACATCAAACAGGCCAAAACCAACCATACCAAACTGTATATGAAACCATGTAGCCATACGCTATTATCTTACCGATTATTCCTTTTATGTGAACATATAATGCACACAATATCAATCATACACATGTAAAAGCAACCATATTACCATGCTTTAATGTCAACTGTATGTACCTCATAACATTTCTAAAATGTATGACTTATATACCTGTCATGGGAATTACGCTCTACTTAATATGCCATGCTTAATGAACGATTACCTTAAATCCGTTTCTGATGATCTTACGTATGAATGTGCTAATATTATTATGCATAGTGTCAACTATATGCATCTCAGATGAAAACACTAGAATACATGATCATATGCATGTCAGGTAAACTGTACAAGACTTTAACTTGCTATGGTTTCAAAAAATACTTCCCGGAAAACTCTTTTCTTGAAAATTCTTTATAAAACTCTACCTCTATATAAAAAAGGGAACTCTTTTCTGAAACTTTATTTGAAATCTTCTTTATAAAGCTTATCTTCTGAAAACATGCTTTAATACTCTGATTTCTGTGAACTGTTTTTAAAATCTGTTTTCTGAAAACTGTTTACTCAGAATCTGAAAACTGAAAACTCTTTTTGAAAATCTTTTTTTTTTTCGTATTTATTTCTAAAACAGTCTTTCTAAGTTCTTTTCTGAAAATTGAAATCTGAAGTCCTTTTTCTGAAAACCAAACTAAAATCTGAAATCCTTTTTCTGAAAACCAAATCTCCGCCCGAAGGCGCATCTCCGCCCAAATGCGCATCTCCGCTCGAAGGCGCATCTCCGCCGGTAGGCGCATCTCCGCCCGTATGCGCATCTCCGCCCGTAGGCGCATCTCCGCCCATGAATGTTTCATCTGAGTGTTCAGGATCTAGGAGCGCCCCCTAGTCCTCCACATGTGCACATTTGTATAAATCCGTCAATTCCAACAATGTACAACTGGGATGGGTCAAATCCCAAATCCTGAATCTATAGTATCCGTCAAGTCCAAACTGTGTCTCAAGTTACATACTGGGGTGAGTTTTTACCTCATGCCCCGAAAAACATAAAATCATATACGATATCTCGAAGCTGAAAGAAAATATTTTCGGAAACATATTATCCTTCAAAACATTTAAAGCTTTTCTTTGAAACATTTGAATTCTTTGAAAACATTCTTATCTTTGTTCAACTGCTGAAAACCTTAAAACACACATATGCAAATGCTCTTCTCATGATCCTTTCTACCTTAGCCATGCTTTTCTATATGCTCATCTTTCACTATCATATTCTGAAACGTTTCATTCAAGTAATGCATGTATCTCACACTAGTATACATATAGTCATAACATGTTTTCCCCATAAATATTGTTACTTATACAAGCACATTCTTTCTTTCTCATATTGGACACTGTTAAACGAACTAATGACTACAAGTCTAATGCATTCATGCCACAAGAATGTATGTGCAAACACTTCTAATACTAATTTACTAATTCCATAATTATGCTTACTCACACGATATCGAAGCTCTTTAATTATATCGGAGTTCAAACATGTACGGATTTCAACTTCTTAGTTTTTAAACTTATTTACCATTTCTTAACTAGCAACTTGTGCTCAAGAATCTCATGTCAAAACTTACATGTATTCTCATGCAATGCATGTTCTACTCACTTATGCTCTCTATCATCTTATATACATGTATCCATACTCATGATGCTAAACATATAGATATATGTTCATTCTCATATGAACTTAAACATTTGCATTCATACTATCCTTATACACACATACATATTAATTATGCCAATTTATATACTTACTAATTCATATTTACTCATGCATACTAATATTCTCATATAATGCATAAATTACATACTTTCATTCATATCGCTAGTTCGTATATGTTTATCACATTTATAACTTTAATCCCATACCCTATGGTGTAGTTTTCTACAACCCCCATACCCAAGTCTCATTTAATTATGATTATAAACATAACATCAATCATATGCTCTATCAATCTATATAAATACATATACTTATTACATCTAGTCATGCGTCTCTTTACTTCTATATACTCATACTTATCTCTTGCTTATATGCATGCTTATAATTGTTTATCCTCATCTATGTTTGCATACAAATACACCTGTCTCTTTGTCCTATATTCATCCATATATATATATATATATATATATATATAGATTTTATGAATATATCTATATACTAACTTATTACATTACTAGTTTCGATCATCGTTAAGTCTACCAAGTACTCGGAACATGAGTTACTTACCTGGCTAAGCGAACGCCCGCTATCCCGGTCCGATCTGTCAAACAAGTAATAACACAAGGTTAGTACCGCTATTTGCGGAACTTTCAACTCATCTATAATAACTACGGGCTCCCCGGAACACCCGAATCATCTCCGATACTATGATACAAACATCATTACTCGAATACATATCTTTCTATACTATTCCAACTAGCTGGGTAGCCTAGAACCTCGTTTTACGCGTTTACGACAAATCTTACGGAAAAGTTTCCGCAAACGCTACGGAAGGGTCTCGAACCCTCTGAACTACTCCGGAATTACCAAATTACCCTCACAATATCATAAATATACTATTTTCATAATTACTGTTATCTACGCTTGGTCGCGCGAGAAACTCTATTTTACCGGAAACTCGCTAATTCTATCGGATCAATCAAATCTAATCCGTTACTCCTCGGATTCTGCCACAGTTATCATTTTAACACATTATATCATATTCAATTCATTTCATGCAAATTCGTTGCACCACGAAACTACCGGAAACATCCGAATATAAATTGATATACTTGAAAATAACAAAATCTAAACGGAGAGTCGTACCGAAATTCCGAGGACATATTCGGACTCCCATCGGCCATACGAACGCGCTGGTGTCGACGGAATTCCCATCAGAGCTACTGTTCGACATGGGTTTACTGTTCACCGATGCTTTTCTTCTAGTTTTGCGTGATTCAGCCCCTATTCTGGAACCTTCTGGAATAATGCAATTTCAGAGCCCTTCTGATGTGATACTCGAAAAGTGTTCAACTCGAAAGTTGTTCGGCTCGGAAAAACGAGTCTGATGGACCAAAAATCAGCTCGATCGGAGTTCGTTTGCTCTATTCGTGACCAAAACCACAAACTTTACGCGTTTTCCAAAAATTGCGTATCTAACTTTAAATCCCACGCGTTTTTCAATGCGATGAAAATTCATAATATAATTTTCCAACTCATATATCATCACTTAAACTCTTATTCTTCCTCATCATCATGCTCCGAGACTAAAAATATTCTCCCGGGAATCTTCTAGAACAACCTCGAAAATCTGGGATGTTATATTCACCCCTCCTTATAAAAATTTCATCCTCGAAATTTCTCCGTCCTTACATCTACTGATTCCAACCCGGTCTCATGTGCGGAAAATATCTTACTATAACTCCACTGATATCACTTTTCTGTCTCAACTGTTAACTAATCTCTATCTATAAGCTAAGATCCTTAACGGCTTATCCACTGCTTTAAACTAGCTATACTAGTCTAATTCTCATCTCTGGCTATACTGATCCGGTTCTTATCTCTAGCTGTACTATTCTAATTCTGATCTAGAAGCCTCTGGCCTCACAAGGGCTCTATGCTGGTACTATCCCATTCTTACAAATTATCTGATCTAAAAAGAGCGTAAAAATACTAACTTGTTCGATTCTTTTCCTATACGGAGATAACTAATCTATACACATCAATCGAGTCACCCATGGACTCAAATCATAGCATCAAATCATATCAAATAATCATATAAGATACGTACAAAGACCTACGTGGTCTTTACCAAACTGAAGACAATCTCCGACAGCTGGATCCCCACAATTGCAGTCACCGACGTCTAAAACATGCTACTGACTCTGACTCTTAAACCATGCTCTGATACCAACTTTGTAACATCCCACCTAGGCCAGGATGCTACCGGCATGAAACCATCTCCATAAGCCTCTGATTCTAACGAAATTTCTGCATGATGTATTCGTAACATCATGCAACCTGGCTTATAGCCAGCTCCAAGATACAACATAACTATCAAATCTCGGCCTCAGGCCGGTGTTTCAACATCAAGGCCTCAGGCCTGAACCCAATAAACAGAAACAAATCACTTGGCCTCCGGCCAGAACTCAAATAAAATTATGCTATAACAAAACTATTACATAACTCATAAAAATTGACCCAGGACTCGAGAATCTCTATTGATTGCAAATTGGGGCGATCCACTGTCTTCAAAGTCTTCACCGATCATCTGCTGGTTCTATATAACAGCTACTAACTTGCAAAACTGCAAACTGCTGAGATGTGAGTCATAATGACTCAGTTAGTAATCATGCCCTAACTACAGCATAAACACTCAATAGCTTATAATTTCGTTCCATTAAGTTTTCTTAACTTATCTTTTACTGTAATCATGTAATTACATTTACCTCATTAATTATCAAGCTGTCCACAACTCACATGTATATCATGCAAATAATCACATATTCTAAATTAGCTGTACAATTCTTATCCACTACAGAGACACATTACTCTTTCATCCATCCTTTTATCTAATCAAACCCATACTTTAATTTCTATTTAGTATATACATTACAAGCATTTCATCACGTGTCAAGTTTCTTTATCAACAACAACCTTACCAACACTCTCTATGCTTATATTGTGTTACTTAACTATCCTTCAACCATCTTATTCATTCTGTATCTGTTAAGTTGGAACACTTGTTATAGTCATCTTTCTCTTTTTTCATTGAAATGTCTTCAAATCGGATTAATAAGATATCCTTTCTATTTAACATCAAACAGGCCAAAACCAACCATACCAAACTGTATATGAAACCATATAGCCATACGCTATTATCTTACCGATTATTCCTTTTATGTGAACATATAATGCACACAATATCAATCATACACATGTAAAAGCAACCATATTACCATGCTTTAATGTCAACTGTATGTACCTCATAACATTTCTAAAATGTATGACTTATATACCTGTCATGGGAATTACGCTCTACTCAATATGCCATGCTTAATGAAAGATTACCTTAAATCCGTTTCTGAGGATCTTACGTATGAATGTGCTAATATTATTATGCATAGTGTCAACTATATGCATCTCAGATGAAAACACTAGAATACATGATCATATACATGTCAGGTAAACTGTACAAGACTTTAACTTGCTATGGTTTCAAAAGAAATACTTCCCGGAAAACTCTTTTCTTGAAAATTCTTTATAAAACTCTTTATCTATATAAAAAAGGAAACTCTTTTCTGAAACTTTATTTGAAATCTTCTTTATAAAGCTTATCTTCTGAAAACATGCTTTAATTCTATGATTTCTGGGAACTGTTTTTAAAATCTGTTTTCTGAAAATTGTTTACTGAGAATCTGAAAACTGAAAACTCTTTCTGAAAATCTTTTTTTTTTTTTTTTTTTTTTGTATTTTGTTTCTAAAACCGTCATTCTAAGTTCTTTTCTGAAAACTGAAATCTGAAGTCCTTTTTCTGAAAAACAAACTGAAATCTGAAATCATTTTTCTGAAACCCAAATCTTCGCCTGAAGGCGCATCTCCGTCCGAAGGCGCATCTCCGCCGGTAGGCGCATCTCCGCCGGTAGGCGCATCTCCGCCCATGAATGTTTCATCTGAGCGTTGAGGATATAGGAGCGCCCCCTAGTCCTCCACATGTGCACATGTGTATAAATCTGTCAATTCCAACAATGTACAACTGGGATGGGTCAAGTCCCAAATCCCGAATCTATAGTATCCGTCAAGTCCAAACTGTGTTTCAAGTTACATACTGGGGTGAGTTTTTACCTCATGCCCCGAAAAACATAAAATCATATACGATATCTCGAAGCTGAAAGAAAATATTTTCAGAAACATATTATCCTTAAAAACATTTAAAGCTTTTCTTTGAAACATTTGAAATCTTTGGAAACATTCTTATCTTTGTTCAACTGCTGAAAACCTTAAAACACACATATGCAAATGCTATTCTCATGATCCTTTCTACCTTAGCCATGTTTTTCTATATGCTCATCTTTCACTATCATATTCTGAAACGTTTCATTCATGTAATGCATATATCTCACACTAGTATACATATAGTCATAACATGTTTTCCCCATAAATATTGTTACTTATAAAAGCATATTCTTTCTTTCTCATATTTGACACTGTTAAACGAACTAATGACTACAAGTCTCACGCATTCATGCCACAAGAATGTATGTGCAAACACTTCTGATACTAATTTACTAATTCCATAATTATGCTTACTCACACGATATCGAAGCTCTTTTATTATATCGGAGTTCAAACATGTACGGATTTCAACTTCTTAGTTCTTAAACTTATTTACCAATTCTTAACTAGCAACTTGTGCTCAAGAATCTCATGTCAAAACTTACATGTATTCTCTTGCAATGCATGTTCTACTCACTTATGCTCTCTATCATCTTATATACATGTATCCATACTCATGATGTTAAACATATAGATATATGTTCATTCTCATATGAACTTAAATATTTGCATTCATATTATCCTTATACACACATACATATTTAATTATGCCAATTTATATACTTACTAATTCATATTTACTCATACATACTAATATTCTCATATAATGCATAAATTACATACTTTCATTCATATCGCTAGTTCGTATATGTTTATCACATTTATAACTTTAATCCCATACCCTAGGGTGTAGTTTTCTACAACCCCAAGTCTCATTTAATTATGATTATAAACATAACATCAATCATATGCTCTATCAATCTATATAAATACATATACTTATTTACATCTAGTCATGCGTCTCTTTACTTCTATATACTCATACTTATCTCTTGCTTATATGCATGCTTATAATTGTTTATCCTCATCTATGTTTGCATACAAATACACCTGTCTCTTTGTCCTATATTCATCCTATATATATATATATATATATATATATATATATATATAGATTTTATGAATATATCTATATACTAACTTATTACATTACTAGTTTCGATCATCGTTAAGTCTACCAAGTACTCGGAACATGAGTTACTTACCTGGCTAAGCGAACGCCCGCGATCCGGGTCCGATCTCTCAAACAAGTAATAACACAAGGTTAGTACCGCTATTTGCGGAACTTCCAACTCATCTATAATAACTACGGGCTTCCCCGGAACACCCGAATCATCTCCGATACTACGATACAAACATCATTACTTGAATACATATCTTTCTATACTATTCCAACTAGTTAGGTAGCCTAGAACCTCGTTTTTTGCGTTTACAGTAAATCTTGCGGAAAAGTTTCCGCAAACGCTACGGAAGGGTCTCGAACCCTCTGAACTACTCCGGAATTACCAAATTACCCTCACAATATCATAAATATACTATTTTTATGATTACGGTTATCTACGCTCGGTCGCACGAGAAACTCTATTTTACCGGAAACTCGCTAATTCTACCGGATCGATCAAATCTAATCCGTTACTCCTCGGATTCTGCCACATTTATCATTTTAACACAATATATCATATTCAATTCATTTCATGCAAATTCATTACACTTTGAAACTACCGGAAACATCCGAATATAAATCGATATACTTTAAAATAACAAAATCTAAACGGAGAGTTGTACCGAAATTCCGAGGCTATATTTAGACTCCCATCGGTCATACGAATGCGCTGGTGTCAATGGAATTCCCATCAGAGCTACAGTACGACATGGGTTTACTGTTCAGTGATGTTTTTCTTCTCGTTTTGCGTGATTCCGACCGTTGTTCGGTAAAATCGACTCTGCACACTCGTAGTACTCGTCGAGAGCTTCGATTTGGTAGGTGGTTCGGGCCGTGAAACGAACCGATGAGCCGGATCCGGTTAACCTATGGCCGCACCTTCTTCTTCTCTCTGCCGCCGATTGCCGACGTCCTAGCTCCTCCGCCGGCCACCATCAGCTGTACGGTGGCCGAGTCTCTCGACCTGGGTGGTCACGCCGACCGGTGATGGCCGGTAGGCCGCCGGCGCGACCACAACTCCAAAAGTGGCGTGAAGGATCGTGGGGGGGGGGGTTGAAAGAAGTTTTATTGAATTTTGCCAAATTTGCAATTTTTTGAAACCTTAATGCTTTATATACCATGCTGGAAAATTTCAATTTGATCCCTGCGAATTTACAAATCAGCTCCTATTCTGGAACTTTCTGGAATAATGCAATTTCGGAGCCCTTCTGATGTGATACTCGAAAAGTGTTCAACACGAAAGTTGTTCGTCTCGGAAAAATGAGTCGGATGGCTCAAAACTCAGCTCGATCGGAGTTCGTTTGCTCTATTCATGACCAAAACCACAAACTTTACGCGTTTTCCAAAAATCGCGTATCTAACTTTTAATCTCACGCGTTTTCCAATGCGATGAAAATTCATAATATAATTTTCCAACTCATATAACATCACTTAAACTCTTATTCTTCCTCATCATCATGCTCTGAGACTAAAAATATTATCCCGGGAATTTTTAAGAATTGTTCCAATGCCCAAAAAACATTCAATACATTTATACAACATACTTTTCATCATAAAAAACACAGAAATTCCAGATCTGATTTGATAACCAAAAATATTATTTTTTTATGCTTTAAATCCAATTTTCAACATTAATCATATCAATATTAACACTAACCACTAGGAGTTACAAGAGTGGTCATAACACTCTAGAATAGAAATAAGTGATCAAATGACAAAGTTGAACTAATATTACACTAATATCATTCAAACCAACTTCACACATGCATTTAGACTCTAAATCCATCATCCAAATCAAAAAACCCACCAAAATATAAGAAAGAAAGAAACTCTAGCACTTTTCTAGATGCTCAGGAACAAGAAACAAACTTTCTAAGTTTAAGAGTTATGAAGATTACCTTCAAATCTTCTAATTTCCTTAAACTTCTTCTTGATTTCTTCACTTTCTTCCCTTGTTTCTCCAAACGAAATTTGAAAGCTTTTCTACTTTAGAGGTTCGGCCATGGCTTCTCAAGCAAGGAGAAAAAAAATTGTTTAACTTAAAAAATAAGCTTGACCGAATTAAGAAGGGTATTTTGGTCATTTGTATAATTTAATCTAATTAAATAATAATAAGCTTTAAGTTAACAAATCCAATTTGTAAACTTTAAGCTTAATAGAATCATGCCACGTATAACCAATAATAATCAAACATATTCCCTAACATTTATGTAATATTCAAATAATTTAATTATCTAGATATTTAACATTTAAATACATAAATAATACATTAATCCGATTATTATATATATGTGTTGACGGCGGATTTTGGTCTCAGGGCAATATGAGAATATTACTCCCGAGGCAATCCTCCCTCAATAGTGAATTTGTTTGGTTACGGGGGAACCAAAAGCAAACTTAGCAAAAGACAGATAAATACGCCAATCGACAAAGAGATTTAACGTGGTTCGGCGGATCAGATCCAACCTACGTCCACGGACACAAACCGAATAGTACTTTTATTACTGAGATATGCTTCTCTGATATCTCTTGTGTTTACAAGTGTGATGGTTCTGATTCTGATCAACTCTCCCCTCCTATTTATAATAGTATGGAAGTCAGATTCCTACTTGTACAAGAATTCATAGTCTAAGATGATTTTCTTTTCCTACAAGGATTCCTAGTTGAAACAATTCCTTTTTCCCATAAGGATTCCTAATCAAAACTATCTTTACTTTCTTTATCCTATTAGGATGTTGACTTATCAATTTTACCCCCATGGAAGTAGGATAATTAAATATCTTATCCTGTAGGAATAGGATTTCTTATCTTCTGGAGCACGTCTCGCCGGGTGGTCGGTCTTCATGAGGTCGGCCATAATGGTTATTTGAACTAAGAATGCTTCTGCTGATCTGATAATTACCTGGTCATCTGAACTCAAGTGCTCGGTTACTGATCATAAAGTGCTCGGTCTCTTACTGTTTATAATACTCATGTGACCGGGTCGGCATTTAATGATTTTGACCAAGAAGAAAGTTACCTTTTTGTCCCTGCCGTGCTGTTTTAAATACTATAGTGCCTAAAAACACCATCAACAATATGTATTTTTATTTACATTAAATAAAAAATCTATATATTAATGGTATGTGTCAAAGTCTCATTTGACAAATAATTAATATGTATCAAATAAATTTTATATCAAATACAAATACACATCAATTATTAATTGATCGAAATGTCTATAATGCATGTATTTTCGTTTAACCGATTAAACAATTCGAATTAACTTATTTAATCAGGTGAAGTATTATGAATAATCTATATTATTCATAACGCGCTGCCTAAGTGCTCAACGGGTACACTTCATATTGTGAGACTCTATAAGTTTAGGTTTATCCGTCACAGAATCCAATATCATGTCCATAATTCACCCACTCATGAATTATGAGGACCACAGATAATCTCGCTAAACTATGCAAGTTGAGGTTATTGCATACGTATAATCCCTCTGTCACAGGCTATCAATATTATATTGGGGATGTAGATTAGAACGCCAAATCCCTAAGGTATAACATAGTTGACTTTTAAATTTACGATCTCTAAATAACACTCGAAACTCGCTTTCGAAGTATACCACGACCATGGATTTACTAGATAGCAAATACGTACATGATACCTATGCCCCTGTACACGGGACTGGTAGATTATATCTGATACTCACAGGATATCATGAGCATCAGCCCACACCAAAAGAACATGCGCAGGTCTAATCTAAATAGATCGGTGATGTGACTACCATCAAAGTGTGGAGGACATCTCATATATCCACAGTGGTATCTCAAGTCGAAGGACAACTATTCTACTATACTCGAGGATATTCCTATTGACGTTGGTGTATCATCTATTAGGAAATCTTCAGTGAGTCGTTCAGTGTTTATCAAATAAAAACCTACACATCTATACGAGTCTCCCAAGACTCATGGTTCATTGGGTAAATCATCGGACCAAGTCACGATATACAACATGTATTGGTCTCAACGGATTTTACTAACCGACACGTGTTAGTAAATCTTGACCAGGAACTTTATTTGATAATATACTTCTAGTAGTGACACTTCCCAATGTCAATTACAAACTACTTTGTAACTGTGCACTACAAAATATTTTATCAGGTCTTTGTCTAATATATACATATAACTAAATCATATATAGTTTTAATCTAATCGTAATTAGATCGAATATGTATATAAAAGCAAGAAGTACTACCATAAATAAGTAATATTATGGAAAAAAGGAATTGGTCGTATTCTTTAATAAGACATAAATACGATCCAGATTGGCACTCATAGCACCAACCCTAACAATTTTCCCAACTTGCTCTAATACTAATATACGGTATCATATACACATCTAAATATATATCACATATGCATGGTCCTCAAGAACTGACCTAGCAATCAAGAGGTAGGCAACAACAAGTAAGCCCACTACAATATATTGAGTTAGTCCAACAAACCCAGTCGTTTCCCTTAGCCAATATCATTCATATTTTGTAGAACCTAAGTTATACATCAATATAACTCAGATGCGACATCAATATTTTGCTACAGCTACTGAGTTATCTATGTATTTAGATATCAAATCCAAATTTTATGATACAACCGCAAACACAACACTAATATCAAAACTTCTAATTTATAAGGTGAATATGTAACTTCAAAAGTCAATACTTCATAAGTTACAACTAATTCCACTAATACATTAGAATCAACAGTGACACTCCCACTGTATCTTTTCAGACTCTATATGACATCGATCACCTAATGTCATAATTGGAATCAAAACTAATTTTATCATAATGGTTATGGATTATATTTTCCATGAACAAGAAACTCGTTCTTAATATCTCAAAGGTAACAAAGAACATGTTTCAAGACCCATCCTATAGTCTACAAGGTATCAAAATAGAATTATGATTAAATTGATATCTTTAACCGCATATTATATAGTATTCATTATGTCATCATCCTATGATGCATAAATTACTAGACATTCTAATCAATTTCTCTTTCGACAAAGGAATCATCCTTTATGAAAGATGAATACTATATACAAGAGACATACTAATTGTCAAACAGTTATACTAACTGTCACATAAATAGTCTTGCTGTGTCTTTTATTAAATCATATGTAATGCACGACTAATAGGAGTATCTCACAAATCTCTTGTTTTATATTATATATAAAACTTTATATCATTTATAACAGAGACTACAACCACTGCTCTAATGGAGAAAGTAAGACTTAGGTAAATCTTTTTACCTTATAACATCTCATTATTACTGTAACATCCCGCTTGGGCCAGGATGCTACCTGTAGGAGACAGGAAAACCCATCTCCATAAGCCTCTGATTCTGACGAAATTTCGGCATGATGTATTCAGAACATCATGCAACCTGGCTTATAGCCAGCACCCAAAGGCAACCTGCTCAAACAAACTCAATATATAAGCAATCATCATCAAGGCCTCAGGCTTGAACTCAATGAACAAATGTAAATACTTGGCCTCCGGCCAGAACTCAAAATAAAACTATGCTATTACATAACTCATACACATGAAATACAAATGCAAATAGAAAAGAAAAGGGCCGTGAGGACCCATAACTAGACCTAAGACTCAAAGACTCTCTTGACTGTAATTGGGGCAATCCACTGTTTTCAAAGTCTTCAATGAAATCCTTCTAGCTCAGTTTGACTGCTACTGACCTGCAAAACTAACAAACTGTCATGGTGTGAGTCATAATGACTCAGTAAGTAGTCATGTAAATGCTTATAAATTTTGGATTAAATGTCTATTTCTTATTTATATCACAAACCTATCACTTTGTTACTGTACTTTTAACCGATCACTACCTGCTAACTTCAGTTTTCTATTTACACTATCAAACATTTGTAAAATATATGTATTCGATTCCTATATCACTAACATAAGAAGTCCCATCATACTATTGATGCACTACACTGAATTCTGTATATTCTCTATACTCGTTACTAATCTGGTTCAAGTATTTATTTAACTTTCTCTCTTTCACTATCTTGAAATGTCATCAAATATTTATGTCAACTAAATACTTTCAAATGATAACTAAAATGTATGATTTATATAAATAACTTATAACTATATTCTAATTATCATGCAATGCTTTCACTGCGCTACTCTGATATCTCATTATATCCCTTTATACTCTCTGCTAGTTCAGCTCAGGCATCTATTACAGCTTTCTTTCTTTTATTTCCTTGAAATATCATCAAATCGGAATTATTAACTATTCTTTACTTCAAACATTTATCACACCAACATCAATCATGAATAAAATTAAATGTAATCTTGCCATCATGCATTAATATCCACTATATGCATCTCGAATGATTTCTAGGATGTATGATCAATATGCTTATCTTGTGAAATATACTTTACTCAATATGCCATACTTTTATAACTATTACTTTTAAGCCTTTTCTGAAAAACTTACACATGAATGTACTAATGCTTTCATGCATAATATCAACTATATGCATTTTCAAATGAATACTAGAATATATGAGTCATATGTATGACTTGTAAACTTTACTACACTTAACATATTGTGCCTTTAGAAAACCCTTTCTGAAAACCCTTTCTGAAGAACTCCTTGCTGAAAACTTTATCTTACTTTTTCTTTCTGGAAAAGCTCTTTCTGAAAACTGTAACTGAAAACTGAAAACTGTGCTTGAAACTGTAATCTGTATTTGAAAACTGAAAATTGTATCTCAAAACTGTAAACTGTATCTCCAGACTGAGAACTGCATTTGAAACTGTAATTTGTATCTGAAAACTGAAAACTAAAACTTTCTCTGAGTTCTGTATCTCTGAAAACTATTTTCCGAAAATCTGATATTTCAAAACTTCTTTTCCGAAAACTGATATCTGAGTGTCTGTAGAAAAACTGACGCATGAAGGCGTTACGTATCGCCGTCCCCCATACGCCATAGAGTCAGATATGTAAACTCATGACATTGGGGCGTTACGTATCGCCATCCCCCAAAGCATGCCATACTTGCCCTGAAACTGGTGGTCTTAGGGCGTTACGTATCGCTGTCCCCCAAGCCACAAATTGGAACTGGGGGTGCAGATCTATGCTACCACCAAGTTCAAACTGGAGATCAGGTACACGATCCTATGCCGCCATCCTATCTCAGAACTAGGATCTAGGGGCGTTACGTATCGCCGTCCCCCTAGTCCTCTACATGTGCACATGTCTCTGTCCGTCAATTCTATCTCTGTATCTCAAGTTACATACTGGGGTGAGGTTTTACCTCATGCCCCGAAAACCATAAAACCATAATCTGTATCTTAAAATTGTCAAAACATTTATGAAATACATTTCTTTCGAAAAAGAACACTTAAAACTTTTCTTTTAAAATTATCTGCAACTTTTCTTTAAAACACTTTAAATTTCAAAACCATTCTTAACTGTAACTCAATTTCTAAAAATCTTAATACATACATACACATATGCATTTCTCATGCTTCTTTCTACTCTAGCCATGATTCCATCTATAATGATCTTATAAACTATATGCTCAAAATATCAACAAGCTTAAAGATCTCATCTACATATGTTTATAAACACACATACTCTGTTCTCACTTAATCATGCATCAAAATACTTGTATACAGATAACATACATATATAAGATACACGTTTATTTATTTCTCTATGTGACTTACTTACCTTTGTACTTTAACACACACAACCTCTTGCTTATGCATACATACTCTATTCATGCTTACTTAAGTGCCTATTAAATCATGAATACTTATACTTAGCTATGTATGTACTTGTGATCTTGTTTTTGTATCCTTCTATATACATTGAACATATACAGTTACTTTCTTACAATTGTCATTCTTTAAACTTTAATCTCATTCCCTAGGGTGTAGTTTCTACAATCCCCAAACCCAAGTCTCAATTAATTATAACCACAAACATAACATCAGTCATATGTTCTATCTATCTATATATATATATTGATTTATACCTAGTTATATATCTCCTACTTTCATATGCTCATGCCTATCTTTTACTCATACACCTGCTTCTAATTGCTTGTTCTTATCTATATGTGTATATAAATACAGCGGCCTATTTCTCCTACACTCAGCTTTATATATATATATATATATATATATATATATATATATATATATATATATATATATATATACAGGTTTCATACATATACTATATTCAACTTTATTACATAACCAATTTCGAATAATGTTAAATCTTTTAATTATTCATAGCATGAGTTACTTACCTGGCTTTGCGGACACTCGTACTTCCGGTCCGATCTATCAAAACAAACAATAACTCAAAGTCAGAACCGCTATTTACGGAACTTTCTACTCATCTATCAGAACTCTCGGACTTTTCAAGAATACACGAATCCTCTCTGATTCTACCGTTCAAACTTCATTACTCTAATATATACTCATATACTGTTCTAAACTAGCTAGACGGTTCAGATTCTTATTTTACTTGTTTGCGGCAAAACTTGCGGAAAAGTTTCCGCAAACGCTATGGAAGGGTCTCAAACCCTCCGAACTAATCCGAAATGACTTAATTACCCTCGCAATATCATATTTATATCATCGTCATGATTACGATCATCTACGCTCAATCGCGCGAAAAACTCCATTTTACCGGAAACTCGCTAATTCTACCAGATCGATCAAATCTAATCCGTTTCTCCCCGGATTCTACCACATTTAACATTTTAACATATTAAATCATGCCCAATTCATTTCATGCTAATTCGCTACGCTACGGAACTACTAGAAACATCCGAATATAAAACTGTAAACTTTAAAATAACAAATTCTAAACGGAGAGCCATACCGAAATTCCGAGGCCATATTCGGACTCCCATCGGCCATACAAATGCGCTGGTGTCATTGGAATTCCGATCGAAGCTACTGTTCATATCGGTTTACTATTCATGCATAGCTTTTCTCCTCGTTTCACATGTAACCGGCCGCTAATCGGTGAAATCGACTCCCCATACTCGTAGTACTCTCCGAGGGCTTCGATTTGGTAGGTGGCTCAGGTCATGAAACGAACCGACGAGCTGGATCCGTCAAACCCATCAGCGTCACTATCATTCTCGGTTTCTCACCGTCGCCGGCGTTATTCGGCCGATCACCAGCCACCAACTCGCTCCCCATCGCCAGACGATCACAACGCCACTGGTACACCGGCCTGACGTCGGCCAGAAGCTCGCCTATGAACAACTCACTGTTGGGGTTGGTGCTCAGAGCGCCAATTCCCAGTTGTATTTCTTTATAAATACTTCTGTAAAACATTATTATTATGAATAATATATGCAGTTTCTATAATATAATGAATCTTTTAATATGGAAAAGACGTAATGACCAAAGAATGATTAGTCATGGTACAGTTGCAAAAGCGTCGCAACTGACATTGAGTAGTATCATGACATTGTCATTCTCAGACGGTTCCTGGTCAAGGTTCACTACTTGGTCAGTATAGTAAACCCGTTGAGACCGGTGCATGTCGTATACTGGAATATATGATTCCAATGGTTTTTTAATGAACCATAAAGTCTTGGAGACTAGTATAGACGTGTGGGTGTTTATAGCGGATAAACACTGAACAACTCACCGAAGATTCTTAATGGATGGTACACCAACGTCAATAAGAATCTTCTTGGGTTGAGTAGCACTTGTGATTCTTAGACTTGAGATGCCATTGTGGGCACATGAGACATCTTCTGCACTTAAATGGCAGTCACGTCGCCGATCTATTTAGATCAGACCTCCGCCTGTTCATTGGGTGTAGATAGATCCTCAGGGTGTTCTATGTGTGTCAAGATAGGATCTGTCAGTTCTGTGTACCAGAGCATAGGTAGTCCATATGATTAGCAATCAGATAAAAACCATGGGCTCGTGGTAAAGTTTAGAAGCTAGTTCTAAACATACTTTTAGTGATTGCTAATAGAATAGTCGACTGGATAATCCCCATAGAGATTTGACGTTAACATCTATATCTTTGGGATATATCCGGATACCTGTGACGGAGGAATTAAACATTTGCCATGACCTCGACCTGTATGATTCAGCGAGTTTATCCGTGATCGTCACAATTTACGGGTGGATAAATTATGGACACGAAATTGGATTTCGTGACGGATATGCCTGAATCTATAGAGTCTCAATAATGAAATATACTCGTAGAGCACTAGAGCAACATTAATAAATAATATTGATTGTTTATAAAGTCGTTTAAAGGTTTAACGCAAAGTATATGTGTAGGGACCCGATAGTCATTTACTTAATTATTGTGTATTTACATGTAATACTTGATTAATTTAAATACACATTAATTAATTATCAAATTGAGATATTTGACTTATATCATAAATGAATATATGTATTTAATATTTAATGTAAATATAATACATATATTTAATATATTTGTATTTAATTAATTAATTAATTATTTAATTGTTAAATGATTAAATTAATTAAAATATAAATATCTTAAGATTTAGATATTTGCAATAAATGATTGAGTTGCCTTTGTTGACTTAAAATAAATATCTATAAAGTTGTTATAAGATATTTATATTAAGATAAGCAAATTAATTTGAAATGAAAATGAAATTAATATTCTTGTATTTGTCTTTGACAAATTCGGCCAAGGCTTATTGTGCAACAAGTATATATTGTTTTCATTTCATTTTCATTTGTAACCTAATATACTTCTCACAAAAACTCCATTAAAGAAGGCAAAGCAAGCTAGAGTGAAAGAAAGAAAAACAAAGGAAAATGCTTGATTTTAGTAAGTATTCTCTACTTACTATTAGAAAGGAAATTGTTCCTTAGGATCTAGGCTACATCTTATGATGTTCTTGAGTTTTTTCTATTCTTTATTCTTTGTGTTTTTGATGGATAATTGTTTGGTGAAAGTGTTGAGCATGTATAATGATGTAAGCTTGTGACTAGTGTAGTTATAAGTATTCTTTTAAGGTTTTGGAAACTATGTTGCTAATCTAGAGTTGTTGACCCACTTTTAAATGACATAGATTTGATCTTGAGTTGTTTCCTTGTGTTGAGACTTTAATTGGATGGAAGAATGATGATTGATTTAGTTAATTTAACCAATTTGGTCAAATTTGTCCAATTTGAGGAAATTGAAAAATTAGGGTTTAAGACCTTGTCCAAATTTGGGGATTTTCATTTATGTTGTGTATTTGGATGTGTATATGATGCATATAAAGTTTCATGTTTATTGGATTTCATTTGGATGTGTCTTGAAGCATGGAAGTGCAAAATGCACAAAATGAAGCCCAATGGTGCTCTCGGCAAAGGAGGAGAAAATGGGGATTTTGGTTGGCCTGGTGTTTTGATGTTTTGAACATGCTAAGTTCATCTTAGAAATGATTTAGAATCATTCAAAATTGATTTGATCAATTTCGGACTAAAATGGACAAAGTACCAAGTATAAAGGCAATTCGGTAAATTCACTTAAATATGATTTATTGAATTTTATTTTCATAATTTGATTATTGGAAGATTAAATAAATATGTTTATTTAATCAATCCGAGAAAAAGTTTTGAAATCGGAAAATACGATTTTCCACCGCTGCCGCTGCGTTACCGGATTCTGCCCCTAAAAACCCCTACACACGAAGGGAGGCGCGGGGGGGGGGGGGGGGGGGGTCGGGTGGAGGAAGGGAGTGAATTTTTCCAATTTTTTGATTTTACAAAACCTTGAGCCTTTATATACTATCCTGGAAAATATCAAATGAGTCCCCGCGAATTTGCTGTTTAGCCCATATCATGGAATTTTCTGGAATTTCACATTTTCGAAGCCCTTCTGACTCGATTCTCGAAAGGTGCTCTACACGAAAGTTATTCGTCTCTAAAAAAAAAGTCATATGGTTTAAGAACCAACTTGATCGAAGTTTATTTGCTAATTCCGTGACCAAATTCGTAAACTTTACGTGTTTTACAAAAATCGCGAAACTGACTTTTGATCCCACGCGTTTTCCAACGCGACGAAAATTCATAATAAATTATTCCAGCCTATATAACATCACTTGAAATCTTATTCTTCATTATTATCATATTCCGAGACTATAACATCAGTCCATAAATCTTTTAAAACAGTCTAAAAAATATGGGATGTTACAATTACATTAATAATGATAATGTCATTAGGAAATATAACATTAGAAAGATATTTGTATGCTCCCAGTAAACCTACTATCATATAAGCATTCTCTATGGTTTGATAAAACCAGAAAATCTGACTGTTATCAAAATTAGAAGACACAGATTTTCGGAAAGCTTATCTGAGTCTACAATAGGCTCTATAAGCTAGTATATCAAACTGTGATCTTAGAAAAAACCAGGGCCATTCTAGAATGAAATCTTCAAATAAAGAAACCACAATGGATCTCTTATTCGAAGAAACCATTCAGGAACCCCACTTTGCATTCTTTAGCCAAAATATATAGTTTAATATCAACATTAGCTAACAGATCTTTAATTGTTCAATTAGTGCGACTAGAGACAAGTTTTCTCACAATCTATAATAGATTATTAGGTATAACCTTTTCTCACTGCCATACTATAAAGGTCAAACGTTTAATAAGCTCACTTTACTTTTGCTGCGCAAATAATATACACATTTTATGAACGATTCATAACGAAAAATTAATCAAGTTCCAAACTTGATCGTAGTAAGCTATAAACAATCTTAGATCTATGGTTTAGTGCTAATTTCTGAGATCAATATCAAAGATCGCTCCCACTATAAGTTATAGGATAAATTTATTCGATAAGAGAACAACAGAACTATTAAATATCAAATATTTCACAAATGATTCAGACATCCTATTGGACTTATATGGAAGCTGTCTAAGGGTCTTTTTATCTTATTAATTAGGTAGTTCCATTTAAATTTTATCACTATCACATTTGGCTTCACTAAGTCATGTTTTTTTCTATATTGATCAACATCTGATGTTACACACAAAGTAATAAAATAATTTTATTACTCGAGGTCGTAGAAAAGATATTCTATCAAATAGAATAGAATATTATATTAAATTGAATAAATGATAAATTTTTACTTGTACCTCCGAGGCGCAAGTACCTTTCAATTATATAACTATTATACAAAAGAAAAATTCAAATATCAAACTTTTGAAGATTCTAATTTTCTACTTATACATATCATATACTAACTGTAGAAACTAATGTAACTTTAATTAACAGGATGAATTAGTGTTATTGGAGCATATCCCCAATAATATTGAAACTAATTCGGTAACACGCAATATCAAACGAATCAAATCATATAAAATTCGATTTCTCCCACTACTGATCAATTCCATCACAATTGAATCGTTGAAGAATAATATTGAGTAAGAATCGCATTCATTAAATAATCTTAGAACTAATTGCCATAAATTCATATGTTTGATCGTATCAAACATCTTTGAACAATTCAAAGGTTCATGATGAATTTTAAAGATATAGTTTTCAAAACTTCAAATCGAATAAAACCATTCAAAATATTCTATCCGTGTTTCATCAGAAACTTATTGAAAGTTCTCAAATCATTCAAGACGTTCAATATTTTCTTTTAGAAACACGTAACTAAGTCATGACAATTTATTAACTAAGTTACAAAGTAAAGAAAACTATCAAAGGTAATTTCTAATTCATTAAACTACATACATCCAATGTAATAGTTCAATAAATCTATGGTCCAATGACGATCATTGGTTAAATGAGATTTAATCACTTCATGAATACAATATTCATTAAATTGATAAGGATATATGCTGTGATCTCGTATCAGACCATCCTTTACCAAACAAAATAAACATCTAATGCTTATATGATAAAATATCATAAAGCACTGTTCTAAATTATTTATTTAACCGAATATTTTTCTTAATGTTTATCTCTTCGTTAATGACACTACTAGTCGTATTAAAATATATAACAATTGTTTATAAAGAACAAGTAACTATCCAATAGTCACAAGTTCTGATATCAAATATCAAAACAATCATTAAATAATATTTTAAATAACTAGACGGGTGATCTGGTATCCAATACCTACAATTGTCGTATTGTGAGAATCAATATTCTCTATACACAACTATACACATCTCCTTTCTTTAGCTTTATAATTTACCTTCAACTATTCACAACAATTACAAATAATTGATTAGAAAATTGTGTCAGACACATTACCTCTAAAGGCCACTAAAGGCAAGAAACATCATTATCAGATAAACAAATACCTAATAGGGTTTTCTTAATGCCATTCAAGAATCTCGAGACATAAATAAATGCACGTCAATTCTTATAGCACAAGAAACTATTCTCTCTAGACTATTATATCTTAAAATAGATATCTATTTAGATTACCTAATGTGACTTAGTAACTAAGTCACTAACCATATTGATTTTTTAAGAAAATCGGAACAATAGTTCTCGGTGGTATAGACTAATCTAATAATATCGAAACCTACTCTTAATCTAGAACCTATGTTAGAAACCTGCAACCATAAGGAAAGTAAGAAAACATATATAAAATATGCATGCAATGGATTATAAATTCAATTCTATATACACAATAGTCTGGAACCTATGTTAGAAACCTGCAACCATAAGGAAAGTAAGAAAACATATATAAAATATGCATGCAATGGATTATAAATTCAATTCTATATACACAATAGAATAAAGGAACATAAGCGCCAATTTCTATAATATTACACACTGCCACAGTTATGGATTTTTAAACCCATTAGTGCCTCCAACTACTTTACATGAAATCGTAATCCCCAACGAAAAATAGGAATCCAAAAACAAAATTGAATTCCATAGTGAGAAGTGGACTCCATGAATATATTTTGACTCACGACTTTGGCACGTTCTCGCCTATGTATATTCACATGTAGACAACTCATTATCAATCACACTCAATGTGACTCCTAATTTTGGTCCTGATCGTTTCTCGTTATGATAGTTTTGGCACGTTCACAAGGAGGCGTATCAAGGCTTCACTTGTCAGTGACAAACTCAAGCTACCGATGTAATCTTGATAGCTTTGGCACGTTCAGGATTTTCACTTTCACTTGAATTTGTCTCTTATCATATAAGTTCTACCGGCGAAAATTAACTACCATCAGCCATAACTGAACAACTTTGGCATGGTACAACTACAACATCAGGAAATCATTTGAATTCGTACTGACAAGGCGGACCAAGAAACAAGTATTCCTAATACTAGTTACTTTAATGCCTTATTAAAGCGGGGATATTCCTAAGGTGAGTTTTGCTCCACATCAAATTCAGAATTTAATCTAGATCAAGAACTCAATAATTTAATTCTACCTTGGAAAACATAATTTAACTTAACTATTAAATTTGTGTTATGTTTTCCGTTAATGTATAAACGAAAAGTTAAGAAACATCTAAATTACATGCATGTGCAAATATCAAAATTAGATTTTATATCATATATCAAGCATGCAAGCCTAATGGATGATGAAGGATCAGACCTGCTCTGATACCAATTTTTGTTGGGGTTTTAGCGCAGGAGCCGCGGTTCGAGTGAAATCGTAACTTTAGAATTTGTAAAATTACCAAATAAATTATTGAAAATCCAATATGAATAATTCATTCATATTTCACATAAACATATTTATTCGATATCAAATAATGACATAAATAGGTTAGAAACATCTCATAATTCTTACAAAATATTTTTCCGCAAAATGACATAAAACACATTTTTATTCGAACTAACCAACCAATACATATGAGGGCTTCCCAGGTCAGCCGCAATAGTACTTGGGCATTTCATGGACTGTCCGAATAGTGACCAATTCACTATTTGGACAGCGGACACTCGGTAAGCCCGAAACTCACCCGATAACGCCTTTTTTTTTTTTTTTTTTTTTTTAACCATTTTTGCATATTTCAACTCTGAAATAATTTTTGGAAATTATTCCAATGCCCAAAACACATCCAATAAATTTTTAAAACATACTTCTCATCACCAAAAATATAGAAATTTCATATCTATTTTGGTAACCAAAAATATCATTTTTCATGCTTTAAATCCAATTCTCAACATTAATCATATCAACATTAACACCAACCAAAGCCACCGCCTATGAAGAACTAAAGAACAATTTTAAGAGTTACAAGAGTGTTCATAAGACTCTAGAATGACAATAAGTCATCAAATGACAAAATTAAACTAATATTACATTAATATCATTCAATCCAACTTCACACATGCATTTAGACTCCAAATCCATCCTCCAAATCAAAAAATCCCAAAATATAAGAAAGGAAGAAACTCTAGAACTTGTCTAGCTGCTCAAGAACAAGAAACAAACTTTCTAATTTTAAGAGTTATGAAGATTACCTCTAAATCTCATAATTTCCTTTAAGATTTTCTTGATTTCTTCACTTTCTTCCCTCGTTTCTCCAAACAAAATTTGAGAGCTTTTCTACTTTAGAGGTTTGGCCATGGCTTCTCAAGCAAGGAGAAATCAAAATTTTTTAACTTACAAAATAAGCTTGACCGACCTAGAAAGGGTATTTTGGTCATTTATGTAATTTAATCCAATTAAATAATAAAAAGCTTTAAGTTAGCAAACCAATTTGTAAACTTTAAGCTTAATAGAATCATGCCACATGTAACCAATAATAATAAAACATATTACATAACATTTATGTAATATTGAAATAATTTAATTATCTTGATATTTAACATTTAAGTACCTAAATAATTAATTAATACGATTATTATTATATATATTTTTTATTTACATTAAATAAAAAATACATATATTAATGGCGTGTGTCAAAGTCTCATTTGAAAAATAATTAATTTGTATAAAAAATAAATACATATTTATTACTAATTGATCGAAATACCCCTAATGCATGTATTTTCATTTAACCGATTAAACGATTCGAATTAACTCATTTAATTCGGTGAAGTATTATGAATAATCTATATTATTCATAACACGTTGCCCAAGTGCTCAATGAGTACAGTTCATATTGTGGGACTCTTTAAGTTTAGTTTTATCCGTCATAGAATCCAATTTCGTGTCTATAATTCACTCCCTCATGAATTATGATGACCATAGATAATCCCTCCATCACAGACTATTAATATTATACTGGGGATATAAATAAGAATGTCAAATTCCTAAGGTATAATATAGTCGACTTTTAAATTTACAATCTCTAAATAACACTCGAAACTCGTTTTCGAAGTATACCATGGTCATGGATTTACTAGATAACAAATACGTACATGATACCTATGCCCTATACACAGGACTGGCGGATCCTATCTGATTTTCACAGGATATCACGAGCATCAACCCATACCCAAGGAACATGCGGAGGTCTAATCTAAATAAATCGGTGATGTGACTGCCATCAAAGTATGGAGGATATCTCATATATCCACAGTGGTATCTCAAGTCGAAGGACCACTACACTACTTGACTCGAGAAGATTCCTATTGATATTGGTGTACCATCTATTAGGAAATCTTCAGTGATTCATGCAGTGTTTATTAAATAAACACCTACACGTCTATACGAGTCTCCCAAGACTCATGGTTCATTGGGATAAACCATCGGACCAAGTCGCGATATACGGCATGTACTAATCTCAGTGGATTTTACTAACTAACCCGTGTTAGTAAATCTTAACCAGGAACTTTATTTGATAATATACTTCTAGTAATGACACTTCCCAATGTCAATTACAAAATACTTTGTAACTGTGCACTATAAAATATATTATCGGGTCTTTGTCTAATATATACATATCACTAAATCATATTTAGTTTCAATCTAATCTTAATTAAATAGAATATGTATACAAAAGCAAGAAGTACTACCATAAATAAGTAATATTATGGAAAAAGAAATGTTTGTATTCATGAATCGGACATAAATACGATTCAGATTGGCACTCCGAGCACCAACCCTAATAAATATTGGTTTTGATTTTAAATTGGACTTTTAGTTGTATTGAAGTGTTTTGAGAAAATTGGAAGTGTTTAGAATTGGATTAAAGACAAAAATATTCTTTGTCAATATTTTACATTGGGTAGTGTCGCGACTCCGATATCCAGCATCACGGCACTCAGCTTTCAACTCTTCAGGTCTTAACCTTATGCGTCGCAACATTGATTGAGCATTGCAACTCCCAAGCCCAAGCGTCGCGACACGCCGACAGCTACAAGCCATAAGCGCTGAAACTCAAACTCTCATTTTCTCCATTTTATAGTTTCCGGACTTCGATTTGGTCCATGTTTTTTTCCTAAGTACTCATAATAGGATATAGTATTCGATAAAATAATTTAAAAATACACATATCCTTGATATCTATGAGTTAGACCCATTTTCATTGCACGAGGCACAAATCCGATTCTAGGGGTCCCACATCTATCCTAACACTTAGTTTATTAAATATGAATAAAAACTGATTCATCAATCTAGAGTTGTAATGAAGCCTATGTATAATTTTTAATTCAATGCTTCTTTTTCTATATTAAGTAGTGATTGCCAGATTATTTATTATTCTCAATGTTTAATTGATTATATTGATTGATCACCAATAGGGTTCTCGTGTAAACCTTAAAGAACTTGACAAATAGAGTTATAGTTTAGCCTTAGGAATTTACAACGCGTGATCTAATTTTTAAGAATAGATTTCCATGCAAGCTAGATATATACATATAGAGCATATGTAACCATAAGTAGAACTTGATTTAATGAATTTGATCCAGGTCAATTGTTATAGATATATAGGTAATTGAACTAAATTCAGTATTTTTACTCGACTATCGAAAGAGGCTTATAGATAATTCCATATTTTAGGTTAATAATCCATAATTATCACTCAAGTATAAGAAATGCGCTTTGTGATTACTTGGTAATAGTAAAATGGCCACCGATCTGTTAGCCCTATTCATGGTGAAGTTAGTGGGCCCATATCTAGCTAGGCTAGATGTGAACATGAATATTTCGTGACCTTAACGAATGTGGCATTACGTTATGGTTATGTGTTTCTTTTGAAGAACACAGATCGGAAACTTTTGAAGTTTCGACACGAAGTATATAAACAGATCGGATATAGTATTATTCCGCCACGGTTAGACCGTAATGGAAATTACTTAAGCAGTAAGTTTCATATGTACATGAAAGAGTACGGTATTCTTTCATATGAGGACTCATCCCGAGACACGTCAGTTAGACGGTGTGTCCGAACCAAAACCGAATTTTGTTGGACATGATAAGGTTTATCGAGAGTCGCTCTGAGCTACTATCTCATTCAATGGGACATGTATTAACAGTGCAAAACTTATTTAGAATAAGGTTCCATATAAATCTGTTTGACAGATATCATATAGGATATGAACAGGAAGGAAACATGGTTTCTCATTCCTGATAATTTGGGTATGCCAGGCATAACGTTTGGTTTATACCAAACTGAGGACCCAAATTGGATAAGTGCCTATATAGGTTATCCTAAAGGAAACCTTAAGTATAGTACTTATAAATCTCACATGAGAACAATGTAATTGTTGCTCACCATGCGGTTTTCCTGAGAGGAATACCGATATGCAGTGGTCAGTGGGAGGATAGTGATACTCGATGAAAATCGGAGTAACACTATTCAAGGCACGAAGTCCTTAATGGAACACAAATAGTTCATCTATGATGAATTTATACCATTAATCTTCAAATACACAAGAAACTAGTAGATCGGATAAAGTCAGAAAACAACCTAGGGTATGGGTTTCTGATCTCACCCCATAAAGATGTCAATCTTATGGAGGTGTACCATCCGACTACGTTTAAAGGAAGTGATACGAGGTATCGACTCCCCGTTATGGCAAAGTGCCATGAATCCGAAATGGATTTCATGTATAACAACTATTTTGGATACTAGTTGTTGTACCACAAGGCATTGTGCTTATTGGTACATTAAACGTCTTCAAGGAAAACATACATGCAAGGCAACATACCAACGTACAAAGCTAGGCTTTTGACGGAAAGGTGTCGTTATCAACATTGTGTTAATAACGGTTCGACCTTTCACCTGTTGCCATGGTAAATCCATTTTGAATATGCTTGAAAATAACTGTATATTTCATTTATGAAATGTGTCAGTTATAAATCAAAATCTCTTTCCTGAAAAGGAAACCTTTTGGAGAATGTTTATAACATTCTGACGATTTTGTATAACCGACAAACAAGGTTTGCAGGTTATTCGATCCATGTTTGGATTGAAACAAGCATAAGATTCTTGGAACTGTCGTTTTGAAATAATCATAATGGTTTATGATTTGACTCAAAATGAAATAATTCTGGTGTATATAAGGAGGTTAGTGGGAGGGCGCACTTACAGTGAAATTCCCATAATGCTATTGTAGAAAGCTTGGCTTTCATAGATATTCTTTCAATAGAAAATTCTCCGTAGAATTTTGGGGAGTAACAACCTTTATTCAAGGAATAAAGATCTACTAGGATAGATTTGGAGTTTGTTAACACTCTCTGGGAAATCGTACATTTAAAATGTACTTGTATTGGTGTCTCATACGCTTCGGGCATATGGAGTCACAATCGGGTCAATCTTAGTGATAGTCACTAAATTGAAATTGAGAACATCTGTTAGTATCTTAGAGAACTAAAGATGTTGTCTTAAACTATGGAGAAAGAGAACTTGAAGTGACTGGGATCACCGCTGCAAGTTTCCAAACTATTAAACACTACGGTACTATAAAGTTTGAATTACGGGACAGTGAGCTGGAAATATTCCAAGCAAGATAACTGTTGCCGAAAAAAACAACAAATACAGAGATACGGATTATTGCTGCAGCTGAGGCAGCAAAAGAAGCCATTTGGATCGAACATAAATCTAATTAGATTAGATATAGTTCTGTTAGCAGCTGAACTAGGGGTCAGCACAGGCTAAGGAATTAAAGGTCTCATCGACGATCCAGATAATACTTCTATATCATCTGATTCGTTCGGATCATACATCGTGGCGATGTGATGATCGTGTAAACCGCATCAGACGATAATCATACAAATCCGCTGACGAAAACCTTTCCTCAGCAATTGAGCGAACCTTACATAGTTCAAGTGTTGGAACACTTGAGTGACTCGCTACGTGCCAAGTGGGAGATTGTTGGATAATATGACCCATAGCGTCACTATTTGCACAGAACATTGTGTTGTTGTAGCAAATTAATATGTAACAAGGAAATTACACTCTCATCATTTGTGATTAGATCACCATAGATATATAAATGAGAGAGAGGTCCCTATGATTAGTTCCTGGATTGAGATGATATGAGACAGTATCAGTCCACGAAGGATTAATCATTAAAATCCCTAGCCGTAGTATTATCGAGACTGGACATCGATAATGCGGAATAGGCTAGTATTGCACTTGTGCGCGTTGTGAGGGCACAACGGCATAGTTCTCATATATATAAGTGTTGGAGACTTATGCAAGTGCGATAGGAGGTCGTGTTTCACCGATGGTACGGGAAACAGCTTCGCTCTGGATAGACCCCTCGGAATCCCATTGGTATTATGACTATGTGTCTATGGGAGGCCGAAGTCAAGGTAGGTGTTGTATAGTCTTAACCTGAGACTTGCATCGCTAATACTTACGATAATCGATAAACTTTGGTTTTGGTGGTTGGGGACCCTGACCAGGTTCTGTGTCTACCACTTCTGGGTTTATCAGAGAGTCGTAGAGTATGTGGGTGTGATGTCGAGACGGAAGTATCACTCCAGTCATAATGGAGATGATGTCACGCAGGATACGGTATTAGTGCTCTTAAGTGATGCGCATCCAATCGTGATATTATGACCAGGTCATGATATCCGATTATAGAGACTAGTTACCAGACATCCGATATGTGTTTCGGACGGGGTAGACACTTATCCAGCCCCAGCCCTAACACGTGATTATCCGATACTGGGCCGATACGCACAATACATTGGTATACTACGCTTGATATAGATCTAAATATTCCTAATAGGATATGTCCATGGCGGAGAATTGGGTAGACTTGGTACTTTGCTAGGAGTTGACCTTGTCTCATAAATCGGTAGAACGTAGTACTTGGTACGTACGTGATTCGGATACTCCGACGACCGTATTTACTGCCAACTTATCCGGAGATCTCATGGGTCGCTTCCCGATAATCCACCGATGACGCACAACTCGCACTCTTGAATAATCTGGGATTATATAGAAGAGAGAGAAAATTAATCTAGGATTAATTACGGAGATATTTTATCTAGGATAAAATATCGTCAAGAGAGAGATAATGATTAATTGGAATTAATCGGTAAATTAATATATTCGATATATTAAACGAAATTAGATTTCGACGCGGAATTAAAATTAGATTTTAATTCGGGCGAACGAATTAATTTAGAATTAATTCGTTAGCGACGTGAATAGTGAATTCGCTAGGCGTAATCACTTAATTACGACGCGACGGAAAAATCCTTAATTTAGAATTAGCGAACCCGAGACCGAGTGTGATTGCGAGCGCATTCGTATTTCGAATTCGAGTGCGGCGACGCAAGTCACATCAAGCGTCAAATCAATCATCACATCAAGCGTCAAATCAAATGTCACTTTGAGTGATGTGATTGATTGATGTGATTGATTGATTGAAAGACATGACACACATCACATCACTTTATTAAAGTGACATGTGAATAGTGATGGGTGTGGTTGGCATAGTGCTTTGGTGATTGTGTAATTGATTTACCATTTATTTTGTTTGACAAATTAAAATGGAAAATGCTAATATATTTTGGAAATTATATAAAGCAATTTGGAAAATCATTTCACAAGTCAACACACTTATTTTCATCTCTCTCTCTCACCATTTCTCTCTTCTCATCTCACGCCCAAAGCTTAAAAAGTTTCTGGTTTTGAACCAAAATGCCGTGAGTCAAGGGAAGCAAGGGTGGGTTTTTGTGGCAAAAATCCAAGTGCTAGCACACTTACGAGTCTTGCGAAGGTGGTATGGAGGTTCACCCATGAGCCGGGATCCATCGGACGAAGCTCGGAGCTCCGTTTTCTCAGCTCAAATCTGAAAAATGTGGACAGTGGACTGCAGTGAATGGGCGTGAATTGCAGTGGCCATTTTGGCTTGATTCGTCTCCAAATCGACTCAACCGATCGATGTAAGTATTCCGCTATCTTCCTCGATGTATTCACTCATTATTTCATGCTTAGATTTGATCTGGGACCTAATAGAAACTCAACACTTCACCAATAACCACATAACCAATATATTGATTAGAAACCTTAATTTTCAGTTTAATTTTGGATCCTTTCAAGCAAGTTCTACCTTGAGGTTTGAACTAATCACTGAAAATACTTATTACCTTATATGAAAATTAAATTCACTTTTCACACATCTAAGTAAATGGCCAAGTCCTTACTAGACTGTTATAATTAAAACAACCAAAATAGAACAAAAATCCAGAAAAACGACAAGTACCCGATGCTTGATAAGGCGACTGCGGTTAGTGATTGGGCTGGCGAGCTGCGAGATGTGACCTACGAGAAAGTGAGAGACCGAACTACAGTCAATAAATAATTAGTGCAAGGAAGCAAACGACTCATAAGTTAATAGATAAAAATATGCATGTATTCAAGTAACCCAAATTCCAATCCCAATCTATTCAGATTGACTTAGTTGAATTTAGCTACGATTTTGGTAAGGAGAGAACTTTTATTTTTTGTGTCTTCTAGATGGATAATTATAGACATGCTCTAACCCCACCTACTAGAGCTAAAGCCAAAACAAAGAGAAATCAGATCCATTTTCTTGTTCATTTTGCCAGATTTTTAATTGATTATCCATGTTCCACAACTTAAATAACAAAGAACAAAGAAGAAGATAATGGAATATACATTCTGACAACATCAGTATATAGGCGACAAATTCAGGTCCATTTAGAAAATAGAAACATCTAACTGCAACACAAGGAACCTGATAGCAAGGAGCAACATTGACATGCATAGTTGCAAACATCCATATTACGACACATATTCAATGATGCAATAATGACGAAGACTGAGACACTATATATGGAATTTTAATAGAGGGTGTTTCTCTGAACAGAAAAAAATTGCACAACAAGTCAGCAGTTAATAGAATTTGAATGAAATTAAGGTTTTGTTCAGTAGTTCAGCTGAGTTATATTGGAATGGATATAAGAAAGACAACATGGAAAGTTGTAAAAAACTATACATCTATATTATGTTGCATGTAATGAAGAAGGACTTATGGGTATATGCCACAGTATGATATGCATCCGAACCCCAATCTTAGCCCAGAAGTTATACCAAAACTTTAATAACATGTTATTCTTTTCAATCAAAACCATGGAGCGACAAAAATGAATTCATAGCACAACATGTCCGACACAACCACAAAGACTAATAAAATACAACCACAAAACATAAAATTGTTAGATAAGATACAGTATTCTCATACCTTGGCATTGGCAGTTGGTAGCTTGGAAGCAAACGACCAACAAAATTAGAGAAGAGGAACAATGAGAGAATCAATATCAGAAAAGAGGAAGAAATGAGAGAATCAAAATCGACGTCTCCTAGGTTTAGAAAAGGGAATAACTGAAGAAGGGAAAAAAAAGAAGCCCTAAGAACCGAGAGTGGGAGTGAGAGAGGGCGTGTCAAAGAAATTTGGGGGATTTAGGGATTTGGGTGTGACTAACGAAAGAGAAAGGAAAATCTAATTTATTTAAGTATAATTAGTGACAAAATTATTTTCCGTCGCTATTTAGCGATGGAATTATGATTTCGTCGCAATCTATAGTGACAGAACCTAATTCCGTCTCTATATATATCCATCGCTATATTTACAGACAAAATTGGCTTCCATCACTATAAATTGCGATGGAAATATAATTTCATCGCTACATGTAGCAACAGAAACACTTCCATCGCTAGATTTCAGGACAGAATTCGGTTCCGTCACTATATTTAGCGACAAAATTAGGTTCCATCACTCAATAGCGATTGAATTAGTGTCCGTCACTAATGATAATGACAGAATTATGTTCCATCACTAAATAGCGATAGAATTTGTGTCCGTCGCTAAAGATAACGATAAAGTTAAGAGAAGAAATTATAATTCTGTCCCAATATTTAGAGATGGATTCAAACTTCTGTCACTATTTCGTCACTGTATTTCCCGCTATTTCATCCTGCCATTATTAGTTACGAAATTTTTTCCCGTCATTAAATTCCATAGCTAATATTATAATCCATTTCAATTATGTTGCTATTCGGTTTCGAAATGTTGAATCAGATTTTTCCGTCGCTAATTCTAGATTTTCTTATACTGGGCATTACCTCAAGAGAATGATTTCCTTAATGCCTCAAGAGCTTGGTAATTTTGGAATGACTAAAGGCTGGTCCTACATCCAGTAGACAAGCCAAAGTGGCCACGTGTCATCCTCAAATTAACGTATACCACGTGAAAACCTTTTTTCCCTCCATAGACAACAATGTTGCACCAATAATTAAGAGGCTCTTTAATTTCATCACCTGAAAACTCTTCACTCATCCCAATCGACTGTAAGTTATTGGACCTTCACCTGGTCCAGTCGACTTAAAACATCTCATACACCTTCATCAAATTCAGTCGACTCAAAATATCTCATGGCCCTTTATCTGGTCTAGTCGACTAAAAGTTCTATTTGACTTCATCTGGTCTAGTCGACTGAAGACTTCCTATGGACCTTTATCAAGTACATGAGACTAAGGACATCTCATGGACCTCTATCTGGTCCAGTTGACTGAAGACCCCTCATGGACCTCTATCTGGTCCAGTCGAATAAAGACTCCTCCTAGACCTCCATCTGGTCCAGTTGAATAAAAACATCTACTTGACCACCATATGATCTATTCACCTGAAGATGTCTCATGGGCCTTCATTTGGTCCAGTCGACTGAAGACGTCTCCTGGACCTTTATCTAATCCAGTCAATTGAAGAAGTCTCATGGACCTTCATCTGGTCCAGTAGAGTGAAGATCTCTTGACCTTCATCTGGTCCATTCGACTGAAGACATCTTCTGGACCGTTAATCGGTCTGATCAACTGAAGACATCTCCCGTACCTTCGTCTGGCCCAGTTGACAGAACATTCCCCAAGACTTTCATCTGGTCCAGTCGACTTGAATCGA
Organism: Zanthoxylum bungeanum; assembly: GCA_019454045.1. Classification (NCBI taxonomy): domain Eukaryota; kingdom Viridiplantae; phylum Streptophyta; class Magnoliopsida; order Sapindales; family Rutaceae; genus Zanthoxylum; species Zanthoxylum bungeanum. The sequence continues at coordinate 272,534 of SKCR01026475.1, forward strand.
GTCGGTGGAACCATCATTGGTTTAATAAGCTCCACTTAAGCCAACTACGACTCCTTGGACATCTACCGGGTCCACTCGACATTAAGTCGACTCGAAAGTGACATCGTCTATTCTAGTTGACTCGACTAATCCGTATTGAATACTCTCCAAGATAACAACATTGACTTGGAGAGTATGTGACTAACTGTTAAGGTAAAATATGGTCCAAAACCATCTGATTGGATTGGTCCTATCAATTGGGCCTTGATCCTTATGAAGATCCAACCGATTGGACCTTGGCTGGCTTTTGAAGTCTAATCGACTGGACTTGTCTGTTGGCCCGTGATGCATTTCCAAACGACTAGAATTTCACTCTACTCGATAAGTTTAATTGACTTGTACCCTATTATCACATGCCCGATATTCAAGCCATTATACTTGGAATAGTAGAATTTGAGCTGACTAGCCAGAAAACTTCTCCATATTATTCAATTAGCAAGCCGACAAGATATTGTCTACACACACCACATCCTACTCATACTAGTGTTAAGGTTTTTAGCGAAGGGCGTAGAGGAAGCACGGTTAGGGCGAAATCGTATTTTAAAACTTTTTCAAAATACCGAATAAATTATTTAATATCTAATATGTATAATTTTTTCATATTTCACCTAAATTAATTTATTTGATATCAAATAATGACATAAATTCAATATAAACTTCGTGAAACTTTGACGAAATTTTTTTTCCGTAAAATGACGTAAAATACATTTCTGACCGAACCGATAATCTGAAACTTATAGAGATTGCCCAGGTCAGCCCCAATAGTGTTAGGGCAGTTCATGGGCTGCCAGAATAGTGACGAACTTACTGTTTAAACAGCCGTCACCAGGTTGACTAAAAAGTCACCCGGTAACGCCATTTTTTTCCATTTTCATTTATTTCAACTTGGAAATAATTTCCGACAATTGTTCCAACTCCCAAAATACATTCACTAGATTCATAAGACAACATTTTCATCACAAAATCAGGATCATTTCCAGGTCTGAAACAGAAAACGAAATTGCCCATTTTTCATGCTTTAAATCCAAATTTAAACATTAATCAAATTAATCTCAACACCAAATCAAGTCACCATATATGAACAACCCAATAACAATTCTAGGTGTCACAAGAGTGGTCATAACACTCTAGAATAATAACTCATCATCAAATGATCAATTTGGATATAAATTACACTAATTTCATCCAAATCTACTACACACATGCATTTCACTTCCATCTCCATCATCCAAAAACAAAAACCCCAAAATTCAGAAAGGAACCTTAGAACCTTTCTAAAGCATCAAGAAACATGAAATCAAATTTCTAAGCTTAGGGTTAAGTAGATTACCTTTTAATCTCTTGAAATCCCAAACTTTTTTCTTGATTTTCCTTCATTTCTTCATGGATTTGACGAAGTAAATCCTAGGGCTTTTTTCTCTCTCATTTTCGGCCATGGATGAAGTGATAAGGAAGAAGAAAAAATTTTCTCTTTTATTTTATGCTTGACTGACTTTTTAAGGGTTGAAAGGTCAATTTGGCCAAAAATTAATCCAATTAATTGAAGTAAATATTTTGATGACAATTCAAATTTTCACACATTTACTTTAATAAAGTCATGCCATTAATCATTTAACAATTAAATAATTAAATAATATCCATATATGTATTTTTATTTACACAAAATAAAAAATACATATATTAATGGCATGTGTCAAAATCTCATTTGACGAATAATTAATGTGTATCTAATCTTATTATGTATCAAATACAAATACACAATAATTACGATTGGCCAAAATCCCCGAATGCATGTGTTATCGTTTAACTGATTAAACGATTTGAAGTAACTCATTAAATCTGGTAAGTATTATGAATAATCCGTATTATTCATATCGCGTTGCCCAAGTACTCAACGAGTACACTCCATATTGTGGGACTCTCTAAGTTTAGGTTTATCCATCACGAAATCCAATTTCATGTCCATAATCCACCCACTCATGGATTATGATGACCACAGATAATCTCGCTAAACTATACAAGTCGAGGTCATTGCATACGTATAGTCCCTCTGTCATAGACCATCCATATTATACATGGGGTATAGATAAACAAGTCAAACCCTTTCGGTATAATATAGTCGACTTTCAATTTACGATCTTTAAATAACACTCAGAACTGATTTCCGAAGTTATACCATGGCCATGGATTTACAAGATCACAAACAGGTGAGGATGCATATGCCTTGTACACAGGACTGACGGATACTATCTTGATACGCGTTGGATATCATGAGCATCAGTCCACACCCAACGAATAGGCGGAGGTCTAATCATGAATAGATCGTTGATGTGACTGCCATCAATGTGTGGAGGATAACTCATATCCCACTGTAGTATCTCAAGTCAGAGGACCACTATGCTCGCTCAACTCGAGAAGATTCCTATTGACGTTGGTGTACCATCTATTAGGAAATCTTCAGTGAGTCATTTAGTATCTTATCAAATAAACACCTACATGTATATACGAGTCTCCTGAGACTTATATTTCACTGGGATAAACCATCAGACTAAGTCACGATATACGACATGTACTGATCTCAGCAAATTTTACTAACCGACCCGTGTTAGAAAATTTTGACCATGAATTTTATTTAAGGATATACATCTTATAGTGCGCTTCCCAATGTCAATTACACAACATTGTAACTACGTACTGCATTGTAAATCTTAGGGTCTTTGTCTAATATACACGTATCACTAAACCATATTTAGTTTCGATCTAATCATAATTAGATCGAATACGTGTATAAAAACAAGGGTGCTACCATTTAATTAAGTAATATTATGGAAAATGGAATTGCTCTTATTTATAAATCAGACATAAATAAGATCTGGATTGGCACTCCGAGCACCAACCCTAACAATTTCTCCCACTTTCTCTAGTGCTAATCCACGGTATCATATACATATCTCAATGTATATCACATACTCATGGCCCTCAAGAGCTCACATAGCACTCAAGAGGTAGGCAACAACAAGTAAGCCCGCTTTACAAATCGAGTTTGTCCGACAAACCCAACAGTTTCCTTTAGCCAACATCATTCATATTTTGTAGAATCCAAATTCCACATCAATATGACACAGATGCTATAGCTGTTGAGTTGTCTAAGTATATATGTATATATGGATCAAATCCAAAATACTATAAGACAACCGCAAGCACCGCACTAATATCAAAACTTCTAACCATTGAGGTCACTTTGCAACTTCTTATGTCAATACTTCAAAAGTCGCAACTGGTTCCACTAGTTTAGTAGAATCAATGGTGACACTCCCACTGCATCTTTTCTAACTTTATATGACATAGACCATCTAAATTCATAATTAGGATCAAAACTAATCTGACTTTATGGTTGCAAACTAAATTCTTCATGAATTTGAAACTCATTCTTAATATCTCAAATATCACAAAGAACATGTTTCACGGTCCATCATATGGTCTATAGTATATCAAAATAACTCGTATCAATTACGATTAAATTGATATTTTTAATCACATATAATATAGTATTCATTATGTCATCATCTTATGATGCATAAGATTGACTAGACATTCTAATCAATCTTTCTTACGATAAAGGTATCATCATTTACGAAAGATGAATACTATATATATAAAAAGACACGTTAACTGTCAAATAGTTATACTAACTGTCATGCATATAATCTTACTATGTCCTTTATTAGATTATATCTTATATGCGACTAATGAGAGTATCTCACAAGTCTCTTAGTTTTATATCATATATAAAATTTTATATCAAATATATCAGAGACTACTTCCATTGCTTTCACGGAGAAAAAAAGACTTAAGTAAACATTTTACTTTATAAACATCTCATTATTACTTTAACAATAACAATGTCGTTAGGATATATAATCTTAGAAAGAAATTTGTATGCTCTCACTGACTCTTTTATCACATATGTATTCTCTGTACTTTGATAAAATCAGACAATCTGACTGTATGAAAATTAGAGAATACAGATTTTTGAAAAACTTATCTGAGTCTACAATAGGCTCCATAAGCAAGTATATCAAACTGTGATCTTAGCAGAATACAAACTTCAGGGCCATTCTAGAATGAACTTCTTCAAACAAAGAAACCATGACGGTTCTCTCATTCGAAGAAATCACTCTAGAAAACTTTGCATTCTTTAGCCAAAATACCAAGTTTAATATCAACATTAACCAAAAAATCTTTAACTGTTCAATTAGTGTGACTAGAGATAAGTTTTCTCAGAATCTACAATAAATCACTGAGTATAATTTTTCTCACTGTCAAACTATAAAGGTCAAACCTTTATCAGGCTCACTTTGCTTTTATTGTGCAAATAATTTGCACATTTTATGAACTATTCATAGCAAAAGCTTAATCAAGTTCAAAACTTGATCGTAGTAAGTTAGAATAATTTTAGATCTATGTTTCAAAGGTAATCTCCGAAATCGATATCAAATATCGATCCCACTATAAGTTATAGGATAATTTTCTTCAATAAGAAAACAACAGAATCATTAAGTATCAAATACTTTATAAATGATTCTGATATCCTATTAAACTTATACGGAAGTGGTATAAGAGTCTTTTCATCTTATTAATTATGTAGTTCCATCACAGTTTATCACTCTCTCATTTGACTTCATTAAGTCAAATCATTTCTACAATTGTCAATATCCGATGTTACACACCAAGTAATAAAATTTTTTTGTTACCCGGGATCATAGAAAAGATATTCTATCAAATAGAATACTATATTCTATTAAATAGAATAAATGATAAACCTTACTTGTACCTCCAAGGCACAAGTACTTTCAATTATATAACAATTATATAAAAGAAAGTTTCAAATCTCAAACTTTTCAAGATTCGAGTTTTTTACTATACTTATCATATATGTAATTGTAAAAGCGAATTGAACCTTGATTAAAGAGATGAATAAGCGTTATTGGAGTATAACCCCAAGAGCATTGAAAACTAATTCGGTAACACTAAATATAAAACGAATCAAATCATATAAGATTCAATTACTCCCACTAACCAATTCCATCAAAATGGAATCGTGGAAGTTCAATATTGAGCAAAAATCACATTCATTAAATAACTTCAGAACTAATTGTCTTAAATTCATATGTTTGATCATATCAAACATCTTTGAATAATTCAAAAATTCACGATGAATCTTAAAATTATAGTTTTTCAACACTTCAAATAGAATATCTTTGAACCATTCAAAATATTCCATTCGCATTTCATCAGAACATATTGAAAGTTCTCAAACTATTCTAGACGTCTAATATATATTCTTTCAGAAACTCGCAACTAAGTCATGATAATTCATTAACTAAGTTACGGAGTTGAGAAAACTATATAAGGCAATTTCTAATTCATTAAACTAGATACATCCAATGTATTAGTCTAATAAATCTTATGGTCCAATGACGATCATTGGTTAAATGAGATTTAATAACATCATGAATACAATATTCATTAAATAGGTAAGGATATGTGGTGTGATCTCGTATCAGACTATCATTTATCATAAGGAACAAGCATCTAATGCTTATGTGATAAAAACTAATAAAACACAATTCTAAGTTATTTAGTTAACCGAACATTTTCTTAATTTTTATTGTTGGACAGTTATGACCCATAGCGTCATTATTTGTACAGATCATGGTGTTGTTGTACAAATTAACTATGTGACAAAGGAGATTGCTCTCTTATCATTTGTGATTAGATCACCTAGATGTATAAATGATAGAATGTCCTTATGATTTGTTCCTTGATTGAGAATGATATGAGACAGTATCAGTCCATGATGGATAAATCATTAAATATCCCTAGTCAGAGTATTATAGAGATTGGACATCGATAAATACGTAAAAGACTAGTATTACACTTGTGCGCGTTATGAGGGCATAACATCATAGTTCTCATATATTTGGGTATATGATACTCATGCAAGTGTAATAGAAGGTTGTGTTTTACCGATGGTACGGGAAACAGCTTCGCTCTGGATAGACCCCTCAGAATTCCATTGGTAGTATGACTATGTGTCTATGGAAATCCGAAATCAGGGTAGGTGTATTTGGTCTTAATCTGAGACTTGCACCGCTAACACTTGCGACAATCAATACACTTTGGTTGCGGTCGTCCAGGGCTTTAACAGGTTCCGTGTACGCCTATGCTGGGTATATTGAGAATCATAGTGTGTTGGGTGTGATGTCAAGATGGAAGTATCACTCCAGTCATAGTGGAGATGATGTCACGTAGGATACGGTACTGGTACTCTAAAGTACTGTAGTCATCGAGATAGTATGACTAGGTCATGTATATTCGATATAGAGACTAGTTGCCAGACATCCGACATGTGCTTCGTACGGGGCAGACACAGCTCCAGCCCCAGGCCTAGCACGTGACAGTCCGATACTGGATCGAAATACGCAATACTGTTTATACTATGCCTGATACAGATCCTTTATTCTTGTAAGGATATTTATGGAGAATTGGGTAGGCATGCCGCTTTGCTAGAGGCCAACCTTGTCTTATAAATTGGTAAAACGTAGTACGAGGTACTTACGTGTTCGGATAGTCCGACGACCGAATTTACTGCCAACATATCTGGGGATCTCATGGGTCGCTTCCCGAAGATTCACCAATGATGTATGACTCGCACTTTAATTAATCTGAGATTAATTAGAAGAGAGAGAATATTAATCTGGGATTAATTGCGGAGATGTTTTATCTTGGATAAAATATCAATTATAGAGAGATAACGATTAATTTGGAATTAATCGGTAAATTAATATATTCGATATATTAAACGAAATTGGATTTCGACGCGGAATTTAAATTAGATTTTAATTCGGGTGAACGAATTAATTTAAAATTAATTTGTTAGCGATGTGAATAGTAATTATGCTTGGCATGATTATTTAATTAAATTAGATTTAATTAAATTAGATTTAATTTGGAATTAACGAACCCGAGCCCGAGATTATTTATGAGCGCATTCATATTTCGAATTCGAGTGCGGCACGCAAGTCAAATCAAGCGTCAAATCATTAGTCGCATCAAACGTCAAATCGCTAGTCACTTCAAACGTCAAATCACTTGTCACTTTGAGTGATGTGACTTGACAACTTGAGTGATGTGACTTGACACTTGAATGATGTGAATAGTGATGGAAGTGGTTGGAATTAAATGCCAAATTTTTGGCTCCAAAAGTTGTTGATTTTTTGAAAGCTTTTATAACTTTTGGTAAATGATTTTAATTAATAAAAAAGTGTATTTGATACACCTTTCTCTCAACCACCAAAACATTATCTCTCCTCTCCTTTGCTTCTCTCTATCTCACGCCTAAATAGGCATTTTCTTGTTCAGTTTTCTGCCCAAAACCGAGCAGTGAAGGGAAGCATAAAGTCATGATTTTGTGGCAAAATCAAGAGTGCTAGCACACTACGAAGTCATGCGAAGGTGATAGGGAAGTTCACCAATGAGCCGGGAATCGTTTGACGAAAGCTTGGAGCTTAGCTCAAAAATGAAAAATGGTGATGACAGAACCTGCCACTGCCGTGACCTTCCATGAGCAGATTTTTGAGTTTTGTTCGTCAAAGCGTCACTCAACCGATCGATGTGAGTATTCCGCAACTTCGTTGATTTGTATTCACACATGTTTCATGTTTGTTTAATAATCTTGGGACCTTAGCAAACACCAATAATGGTATCAGAGCAAGGTTGAGCATGAAATGTTTATGGCTTAAAATTTCGGTAAAATTGATTTTGAGCATGTATAATGAAATTGGATGAATTAGTTTGCTTAAATGTGTTTTAATTGATGATTGATTGGATCAATTTGATGAAATTATGTTTGGAACATTTTTCCCCAAATTCCCTTCCTTGGCCGAGAGGTATATGCCCTAAATGGTCTTGGAATTTTTGATTTTTGATAATTGGATGTGCTGGAAATCATTCAGGATATTGATTTAATGTCGATTGTAGAATTAATTGGATTGAATTCGAATCGGACATAAAATCCCCTCCTTGGCCGAGACTTTAGAGCATGTAATTGGGTTTGATTTTAATCAAAATGTGTTGGACATGTGATGATGATAATGAGCATGATTAATTAGGCTAATCGACGTTATAGAAACATTGATTTAAGTAATTAATTATGTTATACACTTTAGAATTAATTGGATTATGAAATTGGACTTTTATGATTTAATTAATTGGGCCTTAAATTGGATTTGGGCTTGTTGTGTTGTAATTGGGCTTATTGGGCTTATTGGGCTTGGTTGTACAAAGTTAGGTTTAGGCCAAATGGATTGGATCCAATTGGGCCCAATACCGCCTCCATAAAGCCCAAATACGACTAATGGACCTTTAATAGTTTAATTGGGCCTAATGGGCCTAAATTGATTTCTAGGCTTATGGGGTAACTCCCGGATTGGATTTTGGTTATTCGGTTTGACCCGAGTTGACCAAAAGTCCACACCTTAAGAAATTAATTAAACTCCCATTGGACTTTAATTGAATTGACGTTGGACGTTAATCAGGCTTTGAGACCCGTAGCGATTAAATTTGGAATTTAAGTCTTAAAAGGTTTATTATTAAAGTGTAATATTTAATTTACAATTAAATAAGCGAATTAGTATTAAATACAAATTGAATTGGATTTAATGTTGTAGTTTAATTTAATTCGAGAATTCGTATTTTGAGTACTTATTCGCAAAACGAGTTTGACTCGAGCAAAATCAAATCGTTGTTTGAACATTGGATGGTCATTAATTATCAGATTAATTAATTTGATTAGATTGATTGATAACATGCTTGTGTGAATATATGGTTGCGATGCATGAATAATGTATATCGGATGGATATTAGATGGGTGGGGTAATTTTAGAAATTATTGTAATAAATTTGATTTATTAAATTGGACCTGCGTGTCCAGCCTTGTCACCTCCTTATTCTTTGTATTCTCTTCTCACCTACTCCCCTCAATGTAAATGAGGTTTCTTTAGAAGTGTAGTGTAACGGGTAGAAGCAAATACATGTGCTAGCGGGAGAGAGAAATGGAGAGATTTGATCTAGGATCAATGTGTAAAGTATCCATCCACATATCATTATTATATGCGCTTTATTATGTGTTTAGAATGCATGTTTAAGGGTGTATAATGATGAGACCTTAACAAAGATAATAAATTGGTTGCCAATTTGCACTCGAAAAACCCTCGTAAATATTAAGCGTCTTTCCTTCCATTGAGTGATTCTCACTCAAGATCCGAGATTGGCATTGGCTTATTGGCCAAAGTCAAGGCCTTTGTCCGTCGAGGATGTGTTTGAATCACGGAGGCTTTGTTCCATATTGGTGTCTTGTCAAGTTATGGTTTGTTGGCCAAATTCAAGACCACTTCTTGTCCATCGACATTGATTACGAAGCTTTCCGTGGTCAATGGGTCGCGCTTAACTGGGATCACTAAGTTTGTTGTGCCAAAACCAAGGCTTAGTTGATTCAGAGGAAAAAGGTTAGGTAATACATTAGATGTATTGGCATATATAAGATATATATTTCAGACTTGGATGTCTCCCTACCGGATCTAGGAATTGGATTGGTTAATTATCATACAATTTGTTGGCCAAAGTCAAGATTGTGTGATATTTAACGGGATCCTAGTCCACTAGGAAACACAATTTCCCTAGTACTCGACAGAGGGTTAGAGACTCGCCGAAAAATAGTGGGAGGCAAGAATTGAATTTGCAATATTCGTTTAATTACTTGCCATACGTGCTCAATCACAAATATCATTCGTCGTTATGAATTAAATGTTAGTTGGACTAATATTTAGAACGTTTTTTTAATTAACAGTTGGACTGTATTCAAACCATTCATTTATAGTTGATTTTGTAGTTGGATTATTGTAATCAATATAATTGATATTAATCTATTAAATTATAGTTGATTAAATAGTTGGACTATTGTAATCATTATAATAAATAGTACCAAAATCGTTGATTAAATAGTTGGACTATTAAAATCAAGATTAAATAGAAAGATTGACATTTAAAACATAATCCTAAGAAAAATGTATTTAAATGGTTTACTTTTCAAATTGGGAATAAAATTTTAGGATGGTCCTGGAAAAATAAATAAGTTACTTTATTTGATAAAATAACATATTATGCCTAAGCTCGGAGTTAAGCAAATAGTCGAGCATAATCTTTGGAAGATTTATGTAATGATAACTTTAGTGCTTAATCTATTAAGCTTGTCGCAGTAGACTCCTTAATTTCTTTGTCAGAACAAAGGATTAGATCCTTAAATAATGATAATGAATTGAAGGATCTTCATAAATCTATGCTTAGATTTTAGAAGTACTAAATTGCAATAGTAAACTCTTGGAGAGTTAATGACTATTCTCAAGGAGATAAAGTCAAAATTTGCAATTAGGCAAGTAGCGCAAGGCGCACCTTACTTCGATTTTCTACAAGGCCAAGGCTTGGCCAAAGGCTACTGGAATGTTGAAAAGGCAAAGGAAAAATCATTAAGATCTTCTGGGAAGATAAAGGACATATCCCAAAATATCTGCCTGAATTGTGGCAAACGGAATCGCGGAAGCGTGACTACCATTTGGACAAAGCAGACATGAAGGAATTAAAGACGAGCAAGGCTCCGACTTCAAATATATTTCTCAACATTATGTTCACTACTAGTATTAAAATTAGATTTTAAATACTTAGTGTGGAACATAAATACTGATGTTCAGAATCTGCTATGAGCAGGATACTGATTTCAATTGAGATTAATCTGCGAATTGGAAACGAGACGAAAGTCGCTGTTTTAACCGTAGATACCTAAGTTTAGGAACTACCCTCGGGGACGTACCTAAATTTGGGAATTGTTATAATGTAACTAGTTTGACTAGAAATATTATCTCTATATCGGTGTTTAACCCGCTGCGGGTGAACCTTTATATTCTAGAACACTAAAGTGTTTTATTATATAAAGTTGATATTGAGATATACACATTAGATGTGAATAACAATATTTATATTTCGAATATAAATAAATCTCAAACATATAACATGACAAACAAATAGCTCAAACTGATTTGATCAGACAAAACTTATAAGTGGCATTGTTGTCTGGGACACAATGAAACAAGACTCGTATATTCATACTTTTGAAGAGTGGGTACTAGGACTGATTTGATTCTATTCAAATAAAGTCTACGAATCTAGTTTATTGGGCAAAATGCAAAAACACATTTACTTGGTAAAAGTGAAAATGCCACCGATCTGTTAGCCCTAGTTCATAGTGAAGCAAGTGGGCCCATGTCTAGCTAGGCTAGATATGGATATGAATATTTCGTGACCTTAACGGATGTGTCATCGCGTTATGGTTAAGTGTTTCTTTTGGAACACGAATCAGAAACTTTTACAGTTTCAACACGAAATAGACAAACAAATCAGTTAAAGTATTAAAGCTGTCACGGTAGGACCGTAATGGAAAATACTTAAGCGATAAGTTTCTTAAATACTTGAAAGAGTATAGTATTCTTTCAAATGAGGACTCCTCCCGGAACACGTCAATTTGACGGTGTGTCCGAACTGAGTAACCGAATTTTGTTGGACATGATAAGGTTAATCATGAGTCGCTCTAAGCTACCATTTCCTTCAACGGATAAGCTTTAACAGTGCAGAACTTATTTTGAATAAGGTTCCATAAAATCTTTTTGACAGATTACATATTAGATATGAACAGGAAGGAAACCGGGTTTCTCATTCCTGAAAATTTGGGAATGCTAGGCATACGTTTGGATGACACCAAACTAGAACCCAAATTGCATAAGTGCCAATTGTAGGTTATCTTAGGGATACCATAAGTATTGTACTTATACATCTCACAAGAGAACAATGTAATTGTTGCTCGCCATGCGGGTTTCCTAAAAGGAATACCGATATGCAGTGGTAAGTGGGAGGATAGTAAAACTCGATGAAAATCGGAGTAATACTGTTCAAGGCAACGAATCCTTAATGGAACACAAACAGTTCATCAAGGATGAAACTATACCAGTAATCTTCGAATACACAAGAACCGCGTAGATCGGAGAGAGTCAGAAAACAACCTGGGGTATGGGTTTCTGATCTCACCTGATAAAGATGTCAATCTTATTGAGGAATACCAACTGACTACGTATGAGGAAGTGATACAAGGTATCGACTCCCTATAATGGCAAAGTGCCATGATATCCGAAATGGATTTCATGTATATCAACTATGTTGGACACTGGTTGTTGTATCGCAAGGCATTGAGCCTATTGGTACTATATAAGTCTTCAAGGAAGACATACATGGATGGCTACATACCCTTACTAAGCTAGGCTTGTAGCGAAAAGGTATCGTTATCAACATAGTGTTGATTACAACGAAACCTTTTATCTGATGCCACGGTAAATCCATTTAGATCATGCTTGCTAATGCTGCATGTTTCACTTATGAAATATGGCAGCTGAACGAGAAAATTACTTTCCTGAAAAGGAAACCTTTTGGAGGATGATTACAACATCCTGACGGTTTTGTCGTATCAAAACTAGCAAACAAGGTTTGCAGGTTATTCGATCAATGTTTGGATTGAAGCAAGCATTGAGTTCTTGAAATTACAGTTTTGATGTAATCATAATGGTGTATGATGTGATTCAAAACGAATATGATTCTTGTGTATATAAGGAGGTTAGTGGGAGCGCACAGACAGTGAATGTCCTAATAATGATGATATGCCATTTCTTGTAAATGAAATTCCAATAAAATAATCGGCGAAAGCTTAGCCTTCGAAAATACTTCTCCGTAGAATTCTTGGAAGAAACAACCTTTATTCTAGGAATAAAGATCTACTGGGATAGATTTAAAGTTGTTAAGACTCTCCGAGAACTCGTACATTGAAAAATGTACGCGACCTGGGGTCTCATACGCTTTGAGCATATGGATTCACAATCGGGCCAATCCAAGTGATAGTCACTGGATTGATGTTAAGAATATCCGTTAGTATATTAGAGAACTACTGATACTGTCTTAATCTGTGGAGAATGAGAACTTGGAGTGACTGGGATCACTACTGCAAGTTTCCTAAACCGATAAAACGACTATAAGTCACAAACGGTACTATACAGTTTGAATAACGGAACAGTGAGCTGAAAATCTTCCAAGCAAGATACTGTTACCGAATAAACAATATATGCGGGTAATTGTTGTAGCTAGGCAGCAATAGAAGCCATATGGGTCAATAATAAATCTAATTAGATTAGATATAATTCTGTTAGCAGCTGAGCTAGGCTGCAGCACAGGCTAAAGAATTAACGGTCTCATCACCGATCCAGATACATACTTCAATATTCATCTGATTCGTTCGGATCATACATCGTGGCGATGTGATGATCGAATAAATCGCACAGATGATAATCATGTAAATCCGCTGACGAAAGCCTTTCCTCAGCAGTTTGAGCGAACCGTATATAGTTCGGGTGTTAGACACTCGAGTGACTAGCTATAGGCCAAGTGGGAGATTGTTGGACAGTTATGACCCATAGCGTCACTATTTGTACAGATCATGGTGTTGTTGTATAAATTAACTATGTGACAAAGGAGATTGCTCTCTTATCATTTGTGATTAGATCACCTAGATGTATAAATGATAGAAGGTCCTTATGATTTGTTCCTTGATTGAGAATGATATGAGACAGTATCAATCCATGATGGATAAATCATTAAATATCCCTAGTCAGAGTATTATCGAGATTGGACATCGATAAATACGTAAAAGACTAGTATTACACTTGTGAGCGTTATGAGGGCATAACGGCATAATTCTTATATATTTGGGTATATGATACTCATGCAAGTGTAATAGGAGGTTGTGTTTTACCGATGGTACGAGAAAGAGCTTCGCTCTGGATAGACCCCTCGGAATTCCATTGGTAGTATGACTATGTGTCTATGGAAATCCGAAATCATGGTAGGTTTATTTGGTCTTAACCTGAGACTTGCACCGTTAATACTTGCGACAATCAATACACTTTGGTTGCGGTCGTCCAGGGCTTTAACAGGTTCTGTGTACGCCTATACTGGGTATATTGAGAATCGTAGTGTGTTGGGTGTGATGTCAAGACGGAAGTATCACTCCAGTCATAGTGGAGATGATGTCACGTAGGATACGGTACTGGGGCTCTAAAGTACTGCAGTCATCGGGATATTATGACTAGGTCATGTATATTCGATATAGAGACTAGTTGCCAGACATCCGACATGTGCTTCGTACAGGGCAGACACAGCTCCAGCCCCAAGCCTAGCACGTGACAGTCCGATACTGGATCGAAATACGTAATACTGTGTATACTACGCCTGATACATATCCTTTATTCTTGTAAGGATATTTCTGGAGAATTGGGTAGGCATGCCGCTTTGCTAGAGGCCAACCTTATCTTGTAAATTGGTAAAACGTAGTACGAGGTACTTACGTGTTCAGATAGTCCGATGACCGAATTTACTGCCAACATATTCGGGGATCTCATGGGTAGCTTCCCGAAGATTCACCGATGATGTATGACTCGTACTTTAATTAATCTGGGATTAATTAGAAGAGAGAAAATTAATATGGGATTATTGCGGAGATGTTTTATCTTGGATAAAATATCAATTATAGAGAGATAAAGATTAATTTGGAATTAATCGGCAAATTAATATATTCGATATATTAAACGAAATTGGATTTCGACGCGGAATTAAAATTAGATTTTAATTCGGGCGAACGAATTAATTTAAAATTAATTCGTTAGCGACGTGAATAGTAATTATGCTTGGCATGATTATTTAATTAAATTTGATTTAATTACGACTCAATAGAAAATTCGTTAATTTGGAATTAACGAACCTGAGCCCGAGATTATTTGCGAGCGCATTCGCATTTCGAATTCGAGTGCGGCACGCAAGTCAAATCAAGCGCAAATCATTAGTCGCATCAAACTTCAAATCGCTAGTCACTTCAAACGTCAAATCACTTGTCACTTTGAGTGATGTGACTTGACAACTTGAGTGATGTGACTTGACACTTGAATGATGTGAATAGTAATGGAAGTGGTTGGAATTAATTGCCAATTTTTTGGCTCCAAAAGTTATTGAATTTTTGAAAGCTTTTACAACTTTTGGTAAATGATTTTAATTAATAAAAAAGTGTATTTGATACACCTTTCTCTCAACCACCAAAACATTATCTATCATCTCATTTTCTTCTCTCTATCTCATGCCCAAATGGGCATTTTCTTGTTCAGTTTTCTACCCAAAACCGAGCAGTGAAGGGAAGCATAAAGTCATGATTTTGTGGCAAAATCAAGAGTGCTAGCACACTATGAAGTCATGCAAAGGTGATAGGCAAGTTCACCCATGTGCCGGGAATCGTTTGACGAAAGCTTGGAGCTTGGAGCTTGGCTCAAAACTGAAAAATGGTGATGATAGAAACTGCCACTGTCGTGACCTTCCATGAGTTTTTTCGTCAAAGCGTCACTCAACCGATCGATGTGAGTATTCCGCAACTTCGTTTATTTGTATTCACACATGTTTTATGCTTGTTTAATGATCTTGGGACCTTAGCAAACACCAACATTTATCTTATCATTAATGACACTACTAGTCATATTAAAAATATGTAATAACTGTTTATAAAGAACAAGTAACTATGCAATAGTCAAAAGTTCTGATATCAAATATCAAAACAATTATTAAACATTATTTCAATTAACTAGACGAGAGATTTGGTATCCAATACCTATAATTGTCGTGTTGTGAGAATCAGTATTCTTTATACGCAACTATACACATCTCCTTTCTTTAAATTTATAATTTACCTTCAATTATTCACAACAATTGTAAATAATTGATTAGCAAACTGTGTCAAACACGTGACTTCTAAAAGTCACTAAAGCCAAGAACGTCATTATAAGATAAATAAATACTAATGGGGTTTTCTCAATGCCAGTCAAAAATCTCAAGACATGAACTATTCAAGTCAATTCTTACAGCATAAGAAACTACTCTTTCAAAACTATTATATCCTAAACCAGATATCCATTTAGATTACCTATAGTGACTTAATAACTAAGTCACAAACCATCTTGATTTTTAAGAAAAAACGGACCAACAGTTCCCGATGGTTTCAACTAATCTAAAAATATCTAAGTCTACTGTCTTTCTAGAACCTATTCTAGATTTATGCAACCATAAATAAAGTCAAAAAACCCATTAAAATAATAAACATGCAGTGGATTAGAAGTATAATTCTATAAACAATATAGAATAAAGGAAAACGAAAGCAGTATTTTATAAAATATTACACACTGCTTAAGTTATGGATTTTAAACTCAGCAGTGTCTCCCACTACTTTTCGTAATACCGTAATCCCCAACAGACAATGGGAATTTAATAATTAAATCGAATTCCATAGTGAGAGTAGGATCCCATGAATATATTTCGACTCACAGCTTTGGCACGATCTCACCTACGTATATTCATTAGGTAGAGAACTCATTGTTAATCGCTCACCAGTGACTCATGATTTTGGTCCTGATCGTTTCTCGTTATGACAGCTTTGGCATGTTCACAAGGTGGCGTATCAAGGCTTCACTTGTCAATGACAAACTCAAACTACCGATGTAGTCCTGACAGCTTTGGCACGTTCAGGATTTCCATTTTCACTTGAATTTGTCCAATATCAATATACAATCGGTATGGATAATAATCCTAAAACATACACGCTCACAGCTTTGGCACGATCTCGAATGCAATTATAGAAAGATACCAATAAACCGTACTGACAAGACGGACCAAGAAACATGTATCCAATACACATTACTTTACAGCCTTATTTCTAAGCGGGGATTTTCCTCTGGAAGCTATAATCTACATCAAATGCAGAATTTTAATCTAAATCATTTTCTAAATATTTCAATTCTACCTTAGAAAATAAAACACAATTTAACTATTAAATTTCAGTTATATTTCCCGTTAACGTAGAACAAAAAAGTAAAGAAACATATTTAGATTACATGCATGTGAGAACATTAAAATAATGTAATGGATGAAGCATCAGACCCGCTCTGATACCATTTTTGTTGGGGTTTTGGGCGAAGGGCGCATCTAAAGCGTGGTTTGGACGAAATCATATTTTAAAACCTTTTCAAAATACTGAAGAAATTATTCAATATATAATATGAATAATTTATTCATATTTCACCTAAACCAATTTATTTGATATAAAATAACGACATAAATTCAATAGAAACTTCACGAAACTTTTACGAAAAATATTTTTCCGCAAAATGACGCAAAATGTGTTTTTGACCGAACCGATAACCCGACACTTATGGAGACTGACCAAGTCAGCCCCAATAGTTTTAGGGAAGTTCATAGGCTACCCGAATAGTGACAAACTCATTGTTTGGACAGCCGTCACCCGGTTGGCTCAAAAGTCACTCGGTAACACCGTTTTTGGCCGTTTTCGCTTATTTCAACTCGAAAATACTTTCCGGAAATTGTTCCAACTCCCAAAACAAATTCATTACATTCATAAGACAACAATTTCATCACAAAATCAGAATCATTTCCAGTTCTGAAATAGAAAACGAAATTGCCCCTTTTTCATGCTTTAAATCCAAATTTTCAACATTAATCAAATTAATCTCAACACCAAATCAAATCACCACATATGAAGAACCCACGAATAATTCTAGGTGTCACAAGAGTGGTCATAACACTCTAGAATAGCAACTCATCATCAAATGATCAATTTGGATACAAATTACACTAATTTCACCCCAATATACTTTACAAATGCATATCACTTCCATCTTCTGTGGACAATTATGACTCATAGCATCACTATTCGTACAGAACATGGTGTTGTTGTACAAATTAACTATGTGATAAAGGAAATTGCTCTTTTATCATTTTTGATTAGATCACCAAGATGTATAAATGATAGAAGGTATTTATGATTAGTTCCGGATTGAGATGATATGAGACAGTATCAATCCACAGAGGTTTAATCATTAAATATCCCTAGTCGTAGTATTATCGAGATTGGACATCGATAATACGGAATAGACTAGTATTACACTTGTGCGTGTTGTGGGAGCATAAAGGCATAGTTCTCATATATTTGGGTATTAGATACTCATGTAAGTGTAATAGGAGGTTGTGTTTTACCGATGGTATGGAAAACAGTTTCGCTCTGGATAGACCCCTCGAAATTCCATTGGTAGTATAACTATGTGTCTATGGAAGTCCGAATCAGGGTAGGTGTATTTGGTCTTAACTTGAGACTTGCACCGCTAATACTTGCGACAATCAATATACTTTGGTTTTGGTCGTCCAGGACTTTAATCGGTTCTGTGTATGCCTCTTCTGGGTATATTGAGAATTGTAGTCTATTGGGTGTGATGTCAAGATGGAAGTATCACTTCAGTTATAGTGGAGATGATGATCACGTAGGATACGGAACTAGTGCTCTTAAGTACTGCAGTCATCGGGATAATATGAGTAGGTCATGTTTATCCGATTATAGAGACTAGTTACCAGACATCCGATATGTGCTTCGTACGGGGCAGACACAATTCCAGCCCCAGACCTTGCACGTGAACATTCGATACTGGATCATTATACGTAATACTACGTATACTACGCCTGATATAGATCACTTATTCTTGTAAGGATATTTCTGGAGAATTGGGAAGGCATGACGCTTTGCTAGAAGCCAACCTTGTTTATAAATCGGTACAAACGTAGTACTAGGTACTTACGTGTTCGGATAGTCCGACGATCGGATTTACTGCCAACATATCTGGGGATCTCATGGGTCGCTTCCCGAAGATTCACCGATGACATATAACTCGCACTTTATTAATATGAGATTAATTAGATGAGAGAGAAAATTAATCTGGGATTAATTACAGAGATATTTTATCTGGGATAAAATATTAATTAAAGTGAGAAAATGATTAATTTGGAATTAATCGATAAAATAATATATTCGATATATTATACGAAATTGGATTTCGATGCGGAATTGAAATTGAATTTTAATTCGGGCGAACGAGTTAATTTACAATTAATTCATTAGCGACGTGAATAGTAATTTTGCTAGGCATAATTATTTAATGATGTCGCAACGGAAAATTCGTTAATTTGGAATTAATGAACCCGAGCCCGGGAGTGTTTGTAGGTGCACTCGCATTTCGAATTTAAGTACGGCCCACAAGTCACATCAAGCATCATATCACTAGTCACATCAAGTGTCAAATCATTTGTCATTTTGAGTGATGTGATGTCTAGTCATTTGATTGAGTGAACAGTGATGAGAGTTGATGGTAGTGGTTGTAGCCTTTAATGGTTTGACTTTTTGAAAGCAAAAATAAGAAAAATGAATTTTAAAATTCAATTAGTGTATTAGATACACATTTTTCTCAACAACCAACCAATTCACTCATTCTCTCTCTCTCTCTCCATTCGGCCAAAGTGGCATTCTCTCCCTCTCTCATTCTCGGCCTTAGAGGCCATTTCTTCTCCTTTTGGTTCTTCAAAACCGTGAGCTTGGAAGAAGTATTGTGTTGATTTTGTTGCAAAATCAAGAGTGCTAGCACACACATTAGAGTCCATACAAGTTGATAGGGAAGCCCACTTGTGAGCTTGGAATCACCATTTGAGAAGCTTGGAGCTTGGAGCATCAATGGAGCACACTTGAAGGTGATGACTGAAAATTAGAGGAGCCAAAAACTGCTCACTGCCGTGAGCTTCCAAGGAGGGTAGAAAAGTTTTTGTTCTTCGTCGCATCGCTCAACCGCTCAATGTAAGTATTCCGTAACTTCCTTGATGTATTCGCACGTATGTTTCTTGCTTGATAATCGATCCTCGAGACCGTAGAACTCCAACAGCTCCATCATCCAAAAACAAAAGCCTCAAAAATTTTGATTTGAAGGAACCCTAGAACCTTTCTAAATTATTAAGAAATAAGAAATCAAATTTCTAAGCTTAGGGTTAAGTAGATTACCTTTTAATCTCTTGAAATCCCAAATTTTTTTTATTTATTTTCCTTCATTTCTTCATGGATTTGATGAAGCAAATCCTAGGGCTTTTTTTCTCTCTCATTTTCGGCCATGTATGATGTGTTAAGGAATAAGAAAACATTTTCTCTTTTATTTTATACTTGAATGATTTTTAAGGGTATTGTAGGACACAGAAATCGGTGAAGCTGGTCTAGGCTCGCGACCTAGTCGGGAGTATGGAATTGCCCACGGGAGACTAAACCGGAGAATAATGGAGTCACCACCCAGTGTGAACTGGGAAAAGGATTTAAGGCCACACTCACCCCTCGCAAGGGAAGACCTCAAACCATTGGGTTCGATATGGTCCATTACTTATGCCACTTGTAATGAAAAGATTTGTGCAATAATTTAGCCAAGTCTACGTAACCTACGTACGCGAGAATGACCTAGATCTAAGTGTGCATACAACTTATATCTAAGTTCGCGAGCATAAAAGTAAAACCTATAGCTAAGTTTGCATGCATAAAAGTAAGTCGGCATAATGGCAAGCACGTAATATCATGAACGCATTAAATGAATATATGCTGAAACATAAATAAACCATGCATAAAAATAACATACTAAACAATTAAATCATGCATAAAAATAACATACTATTTCTAATAAACAATGAACAAACACATGATCAGATGAAACGAAATATGTGCGTCGTGGAATTGTATCCCAAGTACAGACCACACTACTGTCTATTTGGATTCGGCTACGGAATTTACCTCTGGTTTCCATCCGATATACCACGAGAGTTGGCACAAAATCATTCATCCAATGGCCACAACATACATAAATCAAAGATACTCATGCAAATAAATAATAATAAATAATGAGAAAAAGAATGAGAATAGATAAAAAGGGTGCCCTCAGGTCTAACCTCTTAAGTCATCTCTTGGAAGTGCGTTGCGCGATTGTCGGAAGGGTTGATGTTCCGCAACTTTTCCAATTTACTGGTTCGTTGTTTTCCTTCGTTGCCTCACTGTTTTGGGCTTGCTTTTTGCTCTATTTTTGCTGTTGTTTTCTGGCCGTTATTTTCGGTTACTGTTTGCGGTATTTGGGCAGTTTTAGTGTGCAATTTGGGGGACTATTTTTGGATGATTTTGTACTATTTTTGGTCAATTTCTTTGACTCTTTTGGTCTGTGTTTCTCGCATGCATGGGGCTTGTACATTTTATTGGCTGAAGGGTTGCTTTGGTCGATTATTACTGTTAGGTTTTGTTTGTGTGTCTTTGGGCTATGTTTATCGTGTGTCATGAGTGTGGTTCACGTGAGTGGTCTGTGTGTGAGTGGAGCTGTAGAGTGCTGAGTTAGTGTTTTGCTTGGTGCGTTTTGTTTGTTTCTGTGGAGGGTTGTGTCGGTTTAGAAAGAGAGGGGACATGCAGTTATGGTATAGTTGGTGTGTAAGTGGGCTATGTGTTCTTTCTTTGTGTCGGTCAGTGGTTATTATTTTGTCGGTCATGGGGCTTGGGTTTATGGTTTATTTGAGTGCTGTGTGAGGTGGCTTGGTATGTGCAATATTTTACGTTTGTGTGTAGTGAAGAGACACGTGTGTGTCTTGGCTTCCTGTGCTTTCTTTGTGTTGGTCGATGAGAGATGGATATTACTGTGTGTGTTTTGATTTTTTATGGTTTGTGATTCAGTCGTGGGCTGATTACTTTACCTTGCCTTGTGGAACTCTTTAGGGTTAGGTTTTATGATTACCGAGTTGTGGAGAGGAAGAGGAGAGAGGCAAGAGAAGATGAACGTTAAGAGGTTGCCGTGAATGAGTTCTGTGTGTGGGTGTTTGTTAATGGCTTTGGTGAAGTGGGCAGTTCCTGCGTGGTTTAATGAGAGAAGAATGAAATGCGTGAAGGATTTGCGAATGTTTGGCAGTTTGTTTGCATGAGGAATAAGAGGGCTGGCAGTTTATTTGTTCGGTCAAAGGGTATTTGATCGCTTGTTGCTTCTTGTGTGAGTGTGCGTCCTTGGTTTGGATCTTTGGTTATTTGTGTTTTCTTATTGCTGTCTGTTTGTTGATGGTTGAAAAGGCTACTTCTTTGATTTTTTTTTTTAATCGATTTGTTGATTAGGGTTGGTGTTGTTGGCTTAGGGTGTGTGTCTTTTTTTGAGTGTGAGTGCTTGCCGAGTGTATCTAGAGATTATTTTTTAGGGTTTTCGACTGTGTTGTTTTGTGAGAAGAAATGAGCGAGTGGTAGTTTAGTTTTTTTTTGTGTTTGTCTTATTGGTAGTTTGTGGTCTGTTTTTTGATTGGAGGAGCAGCTAGATGAACGAGAGAGAAGACCAAGGCCGGGAGCTTTAGGGTTTTTTTAGTTTTGGTTTAGAGAGAGAGAGAGGCCAAAAATGAAGAGAGAGAGTCGTGAATTGTGGGGGATTGAGAAGTCGTGTAGAAAGAAGAGAGAGATTGCGGAAGATAAGAGAAGGCTAGGGTCCTGAATGGTTGGTTTGGGTGTCTTTTATAGTTGATGTTGTCCTTGTACGGGTAAGGAAAGATATCATATAATAATGAGGGGATATCTTTTAATTAGTGTGTTACAAGGAAAGGATTTCTTTAATTAGGAAGGTGATTTATTTAATTTGGAATGTGATTTATTTAAATTAGGGAGGGGGATTTGATTTGATTTGATTTGATTTAATTGGATTTAATTTAATTTATGATATGTGTTTTAAATGTTTTAATTATTTTGGATTGGGCTTTGGATGGGTGCAGGGTTTTGGGCCAAGGCTAAATTTTAAAACAGAGATCCAACGAGCAAACCTGAGGCTAAGCAAACGAATTAAGTCCAAAAAGGTCTTGATTTTTGAATTTTCCCTTCCGACATCCATTTCCCGCGACTTTTACAACTTAAAAGGTTGTGCCTCCATATGAGGCTCATCATCGGGTCTTATGCAAAAAAATACAGTGCCTACAGTCGCCCCCGCTTTGATGGACTTGTGCAGTGTGTGACAATGACAATCCTATCAAAGTTATGCATGTATTTTTACTTACCTAGCTCGCCAGCTGCTGTTTGACTTGCCTGTTTCTTTGAACTGAGTTGATCTAGTGGTGAGGTGCTACGACCCCTCAGGTTCATCCCTGTAAGATGCTGCGATCTCTAGGAATCGCTACCGAACTGAACTGATGAGAGGTGGTCCATTTCCGAACCGTCATTGAGTTAAGATTATGGTCCATTTCCGAACCATGCCCTATTTTCGGAGCGCCATTTTTGGCATGCTAAACCTCATTTCTGAGGTGTCGCTGATGTGATAGTGGTCCATTTCCGAACCGTGCTCCATTTCCGAAGTGCCATTTTTAGCATGCTGATGATGTGTTAGTGGTCCATTTCCGAACCGTTATTGAGTTGAGATGAGGGTTTTGTTCCCGAATTATGATGAGGGTCTTGTTCTCGAATTGAGATGAGGGTCTTGTTCCCTGAATTGAGTTGAGATTGATGGCGAGGTGCTGCAACCCCTGGGTCTTGTTCACGAACCACCGAGTGGGTTTTGTTCCCGAACTGAGTTGAGGGTCTTGTTCCCGATTATGGGTCTTGTTCCCGAATTATGCTGAGGGTCTTGTTCCCTGAATTGAGTTGTGGGTCTTGTTCCCCAATTAAATTGCGAGTCTTGTTCTCGATTTGAGTTGAGGGTCTTGTTCCCTGATTGAGTTGAGGGTCCTGTTCCCTATTTGAGTTGTGGGTCTTGTTCCTGAACCGAGCTGAGGGTTTTGTTCCATAGATTGAGTTATGGGTCTTGTTCCTGATTTGAGTTGAGGGTCTTGTTCCCTGATTGTGGGTCTTATTCCAAATTGAATTGCGGGTCTCGTTCCCGATTGTGAGTCTTGTTCCTAAAATGAATTGCGGGTCTTGTTCCCGATTGTGGGTCTTGTTCCTAAATTGAGCTGCGGGTCTTGTTCTCGATTATGGGTTTTATTCCCGATTGTGGGTCTTATTCCAAATTGAGTTGCGGGTATTGTTCCCGATTGTGGGTCTTGTTCCTAAATTGAGATGAGGGTCTTATTCCCGATTATGTTGCGGGTCTTGTTCCGAACTGTGTTGAGAGTGGGCTTTGTTCCCAAACTGTGTTGACTGTGGGCTTTATTCCCGAGCTGTACTGAATGTGGGCTTTGTTCCCTGGGCTTTATTCCCGAGATGTGTAGAGAGTGGGCTTTGTTCCCGAATTGTGTACATATTGGGCTTTATTCCCTAGCTGTGCGCTTTTTTCCCTGGGCTGTACTGAATGTGGGCTTTGTTCCTTGGGCTTTATTCCCGAGCTGTGGGCCTCAACCCTTTGATTCATTCCTGAAATATGGGCCTCGACCCTGGGATTCATTCCCGAAATATGGGCCTCGACCATGGGATTCATTCCCGAAATATGGGCCTCGACCCTGGGATTCATTCATGAAACTGTTTGTCATTGCCGTTTTTTCATTTTCTTCAACACCTGCGAACAGAAACAAAACAACAATTGCATGTATGTGATGTGTATGCATGTATGCATGAATGTATTTCCTATTCCGATGGGTTAGATCTTCTTTGTGCTCTTTGGCGCCCCTTGCCTACAAATATCTTCGGTCGCCCCTTAGGTCTGCTTTCTGCCGACTCTTTTCTGGTGATTGTTCAGTTCTCTTTTGTCTAATGGCTTAAGTTCTCGGTATATCCCTTATTTGCGGGGTGGTAGACTGGTCGCCCCCAGTCTTGGCTTAGCTTTCTGCTCTCTACTGTTTGCACTTGGTCAATGTGGACTACATGATGTGGCATTCCATATCAACATATTATGTCACATGCTATGAAATAGTCTCAATAGTTTCACATATTATCGTCCTCAAAGAATGCCCAGTATTGAAACCAGAGAACCTTCAAAACATTTAATGCAACTCAAATCCAAGTCTTTGAATAAATGATCTAAGCCATACTCAAAGTGTGTGTGTGCAAAGGTTCCTTTGAAGATTCATCCCCAGGTAAACCAACTCAATGATTTCGTCAAAAAAATGGGATCGATGGGCAAACCAACCTAGATGTCTCAATTATGTCTGCAGTTGCTTTTATGTGCTCAATATGGTATGGTTTTCTTTCTCTTTTGTCTCTTTCTTTGTTTCTTTTCATTTTGAACTTCTTTTTTCTTTTCTTTTCTTTTTATTTTTTCTTTCTTTCTCTTTTTTTTCAACACATCTACCCTTTAAGGTAGCATTTCTCCTCATGGTGATCCTAATACTCACTCATGGGTAGCTTCACGCTTATCGGTTATAGGTGGGTTAATTCTTTTCTTTAGAGACTTTTCTTTCATTTTCAACCATACCACACATCATAACATAAGCAAATCAAGATAGACATCTAAGCAAATGGTCATTCACCGACCTACAATTTCTTCAACTAGTCGATTTGCTAACTACTCAGGTTTTTACTGCTAAGAACCATAATCAAGTGCTTACGAGTCTAACGTAGATCAGTCACTCAAAATATCAGATAAAAACACACCAAGAGTTTATTGTTTCTAAGATTTCACCCTAAAGGAAATGATTTCATCATTGGACTTATGTCTAACTATTAGGGACTAAAAATAAATGTTTTTTTTTTCTTTTTTTCCTTTTTTTCTGTTTTTTTTCACAATGGTCTTTCTATCCTTGCCGTAAAGTTTTCTATTCCTCTGTTTCTTTTTCCCCGATATCCATGTTCGCTAAACTCTTTTTGACAAATCTTTCTTTCTTCTCTAACCCAACAAATATCTATGATGGCTTTTAAGACACAGGGTTAACATGATGCGTGTATGCATGAGATGCATGAAATGCGTGTGATGCATGAGATATAATATGCATATGTTTATCAAAAGCATCAATGGGTGGCTTCTATTGGTCATACAACTATGGTTCACATGTGTGTTTATATGAGTGTAGACAAAGGCTCATGTCGGTGAAGGATTACCCATAACTAAGACTCCTCACTCAAGGGTTCGAGCGACCAAGTGAGCGCACCTTTTTTATACGCTAAGGTACGTGCCAACGAGTTATGATGCGTGATTGACTGTCAAATGAATTTCCTATTGAAGATTCCCCAGAAGGAGGGTGGAGCGAACTCTCTTAAATACCCATGCCTCATAGGCTCTTATCGCCATGGTGACAGGAATAAACAACAAGTCCTCCAAATTAGTCCATCACAGTAAGCTTCGAGTAAATGATTATCTAGGTGCCTTCACAGCTTTTCCCTTCAGCTATAGAAAGGTAATGAATGAAGAAAGACACCAAACTATTACTTAGCTCTAATAATGCCTTTGATTAAACCCTTCAACCCACGGTAGACACGGTTAACTAAAGCACAAATCACAAACATTACAAGACATTATTTCGGGGCCAATTCTCTATCCCTAGTGGAGCCGCCAGATAGTAGGACACAGAAATCGGTGACGCTGTTCTAGGCTCGCGGCCTAGTTGGGAGTACGGAATAGCCCACAGGAGACTAAACCGGAGAATAATAGAGTCGCCACCCAGTGTGAACTGGGAAAAGGATTTAAGGTCGCACTCACCCCTCGCAAGGGAAGACCTCAAACCATTGGGTTCGGAATGGTCCCTTATTTATGCCACTTGTAATGAAAAGATTTGTTCAATAATTTAGCCAACTCTATGCAACCTACGTTTGCGAGAACGACCTATATCTAAGTGTGCATACAACTTATATCTAAGTTCGCGAGCATAAAAGTAAAACCTATGCTAAGTTTGCTTGCATAAAAGTAAGTCAACATAATGGCAAGCACGCAATATCATGAACGCATTAAATGAATATATGCTAAAACATAAATAAACCATGCATAAAAATAACATACTAAACAATTAAATCATGCATAAAAATAACATACTATTTCTAATAAACAATGAACAAACACATGATCGAACGAAACGAAATATGTGCATTCCTCATGCGGTACGTGGAATTGTATCCCAAGTATAGACCGCACTACCGTCCATTCGGATTCAGCTACGGAATTTACGTATGGGTTTCCATCCGATATACCGCGAGAGTTGGCACAAAATCATTCATCCAATGGCCACAACATACATAAATCAAAGATACTCATGCAAATAAATAATAATAAATAATGAGTAAAAGAACGAGAATAGATAAAAAAGGGTGCCCTCAAGTCTAACCTCTTAAGTCGTCTCTTGGAAGTGCGTTGCGCGATTGTCGGAAGGGTTGATGTTCCGCAACTTTTCTGATTTACTGGTTCGTTGTTTTCCTTCGTTGCCTCGCTGTTTCAGGCTGCTGTTTGCTCTATTTTTACTGCTGTTTTTTGGCCATTATTTTCGATTACTGTTTGCGGTATTTGGGCATTTTTCTGGGCAATTTTAGGTAGTTTTCTGGGGGATTATTTTCGGATGATTTTGTACTATTTTTGGTCAATTTCTTGGACTATTTTGGTCTGTGTTTCACGCATGCATGGGGCTTGTATGTTTTATTGGCTGAAGGGTTGCTTTAGTCGATTATTGCTGTTAGTTTTTTTGTGTATGTCTTTGGGCTGTGTTTGTCTTGTGTCGAGAGTGTGGTTCAAGTGAGTGGTCTATGTGTGAGTGGAGCTACCAAGTGCTGAGTTAGGGTTTGGCTTGGTGCGTTTTGTTTGTTTCTGTGGAGGGTTATGTCGGTTTAGAAAGAGATGGGACGTGCAGTTATAGTATGGTTTGTGTGTAAGTGGGCTACGTGTACTTCCTTTACGTCGATCAGTAGTTATTATTTTGTCGGCCAGGGGGCTTGGGTTTATGTTTTATTTTAGTGATGTGTGACGTGGCTTGGTATGTGCCATGTTTTATGTTTGTGTGTAGTGAGAAGAGACGTGTGTGTCTTGGCTTCTTGTGCTTTCTTTGTGTCGGTCGATGAGAGATGGATATTGTTGTGTGTGTTTTGATTTTTTTGTTGTTTGTAATTTGGTCGTGGGCTGATTGCTTTACCTTGCCATGTGGAACTCTTTAGGGTTAGGTTTTGTGATTGTCGAGTTGTGGAGAGGAATAGTGAAAACATAAGTGAATACTGTTGGACAATTATAACCCATAGCTTCACTATTTGTACAAACCATGGTGTTGTTGTACAAATAACTATGTGACAAAGGAGATTGCACTCTTATCATTTGTGATTAGATCACCTAGATGTATAAATGATGAGAGGCCCTATGATTTGTTCCTAGACGGAGAATGATATGAGATAGTATCAGTCCACGAAGGATAAATCATTAAATATCCATAGTCAGAGTATTATCGAGATTGGACATCGATAAATACGTAAAAGACTAGTATTACACTTGTGCGCATTTGTGAGGGCACAACGGCATAGTTCTCATATTTTGGGTATAGGATACTCATGCAAGTGTAATAGGAGGTTGTGTTTCACCGATGGTACGGGAAACAGCTTCGTTCTGGATAGACCCCCTCGGAATTCCATTGGTAGTATGACTATGTGTCTATGGAAGTCCGAAATCAGGGTAGGTGTATTTGGTCTTAACCTGAGACTTGCACCGCTAATACTTACGACAATCGATATACTTTAGTTGAGGTCGTCCAGGGCTTTAACCGGTTCTGTGTATGCCAATTCTGGGTATATTGAGAATCGTAGTGTGTTGGGTGTGATGTCAAGACGGAAGTATCACTCCAATCATAGTGGAGATGACGGTCACGTAGGATACGAAACTCGTTCTCTTAAATGCTCGAGCTATCGGGATATTATGACTAGGTCATGTTTATCCGATTATAGAGACTAGTTACCAGACATCCGATATGTGCTTCGTACGGGGCAGACACAATTCCAGCCCCAGGCCTAGCACGTGATCATCCGATACTGGATAGAAATACGCAATACTACGGTATACTACGCTTGATATAGATCACATATTCCTATAAGGATATTTCCGGAGAATTGGGTAGGCATGGCGCTTTGCTAGAAGCCAACCTTTTCTTGTGAATTGGTAAAACGTAGTACGAGGTACTTACGTGTTCGGATAGTCCGACGATTGTATTTACTGCCAACATATCCGGAGATCTCATGGGTCGCTTCCCAAAGATTCACCGATGATGTATGACTCGCACTATAATTAATCTGGGATTAATTCGATGAGAGAGAAAACTAATCTGGGATTAATTGCGGAGATATTTTATCTGGGATAAAATATCATTTAAAGAGAGAGAACGATTAATTTGAATTAATCGGTAAAATTAATATATTCGATATATTATCGAAATTAGATTTCGACGCGGAATTGAAATTGGATTTTAATTCGGGCGAACGAATTAATTTAGAATTAATTTGTTAGCGACGTGAATAGTGAATTCGCTAGGCTTAATCATTTAATTACGACGCGACGGAAAATTCGTTAATTTGGAATTAGCGAACCCGAGCCTGAGAGTGATTACGAGCGCATTCGCATTTCGAATTCGAGCACGACACGCAAGTCACATCAAGCGTCAAATCGCTAGTTGCATCAATTGTCAAATCACTTGTCACTTTGAGTGATGTGATGTGACATGACATGTTGTCACTTTATTAAAGTGACTTGATGTGAATAGTAACAGGTGATGGGTGTAAAGTTGATAAGACTTGTACCTTTTTGACTTTTGAATTAAAGTAATACATATGTTTATTTATTTATTTACTTGGTAAATGAAATAAATATATAAAAGGCTTTATTTTCTCTCTCTTCAACATGTAGTTCACGTTTTTTTTGAAAAAGAAAAGGGATGCCCTCTATTCTCTCCATCATCTCACGGCTTGGAGCCTTTTTCATCTTCTTCTTCTCCATTTTTTTTTGGGCGTGAGAAGCAAGCATGAAGACTTAGTGCTAGCACATTTTATGGGTTGATTACAAAGGTGATAGGGAAGTGTTTCACATGAGCATAGAAAGCTTGAAGCTTGGAGCTTCAATGGAGTCTTTCATGGCCGAATCTTGGAGACAAAGACACTCAAAACCAACCAACCTACTGCTCTTGGAAGCCTTGGTCGAATGCTCCTTCATGGTGGAAGAGGCTTGTTTTGTTTGATGCATCAAATCCAATCAATATGAGTTATGTTTCCGCCTTACTCCTTTGATGTGTTCATGCGTTTTTCTTGCTTGATTTCATGATTCTTGGGACCTATTTAGAAACTAACAAATAACATCAAAGGAAGTTGTGGAATACTCACAATGATCGGTTGAGACGATGCGCCGAAGAACAAAAACTTTTTTAAGCCCTTTGAAGTGCTCCAAGGCTCACGCGGTCCATGATTTTGCTCCTCCCATTCTCGGCCAAGCTCCAAGCTTTTGGGTGGTGTTTCCAAGCTCACAAGTTGGTTTCCCTATCACCTTTGTATGTCCTCATTTGGTGTGCTAGCACTTGGTGATTTTTACCATAAAAATCACCCATTTTTCCTTTTCCATTCACGGCAGTGGACTGGTTTTTGGAGAGAAAAATTCAGCCCCTTGGGCGTGAATTTGAGAGAGAAGAAGTGAGAGAGTTGTGTTTGGTTTGCAAAAAGTGTATATCTTATTTGTTTTCCAAAAACAAAATAAACATATACCATTTCTTTCTTTTCAAAAAAGTCAAGCCATTAAGGCTCTAACCACTCACATCACTATTCACATCAATCTATCAATCAAATGACAAGTGGTCACATCACTCAAAGTGACTAATGATTTGACGCTTAAAGTGACCAGCGATTTGACACTTGATTTTACTTGTGTGCCGTACTCGAATTCGAAATACCAATGCGCGCCCGCAAATAATCCCGGACTCGGGTACGCTAATTCCAAATTAACGAATTGTTTGTTGCGTCTAATTAAATCTAATTTAAAAAAATAATCATGTCAAGCATAATTACTATTCATGTCGCTAACGAATTAATTCTAAATTAATTCGTTCGCCCAAATTAAAATCCGATTTTAATTCCGCGTCGAAATCTAATTTCGTATAATATATCGAATATATTATTTTATCGATTAATTCCAAATTAATCATTCTCTTTCTTAAATGATATTTTATCCTAGATAAAATATCTCCGTAATTAATCCTAGATTAATTTTTCTCTATCTTCTAATTAATCACAGATTAATAAAGTGCGAGTCATACGTCATCGGTGAATCTTCGGGAAGCAACCCATGAGATCCCCGGATATGTTGGCAGTAAATTCGGTCGTCGGACTATCCGAACACGTACGTACCAAGTACTACATTTTATCGATTTACAATGGCTTCTAGCAAAGCGCCATGCCTACCCAATTCTCCAGAAACATGCTTACCGGAAAAAGCGATCTATATAAGGCGTAGTATACGTAGTATCGTGTATGTCGATCCAGTATCGAATGTCACGTGCTAGGCCTGGGACTGGAATTGTGTCTGCCCTGTATGAAGCACATGTCGGATGTCTGGTAACTAGTCTCTATAATCGGATATACATGACCTAGTCATAATATCCCGATAGCTGCAGCATTTCAGAGCACCAGTCTCGTATCCTATGTGACATCATCTCCACTATGACTGGAGTGATACTTCCGTCTTGACATCACACCCAATACACTACGATTCTCGATATACCCAGAAGAGGCGTACACAGAACCGGTAAAGCCCTGGACGATCAAAACCAAAGTATATTGATTGTCGTAAGTATTAGCGGTGCAAGTCTCAAGTTAAGACCAAATACACCTACCCTGATTTCGGACTTCCATAGACACATAGTCATACTACCAATGGAATTCCAATGGGGTCTATCCAGAGCGAAGCTTTTTTCCGTACCATCGGTAAAACACAACCTCCTATTACACTTGCATGAGTATCCAATACCCAAATATATGAGAACTATGCTATTGTGCCCTCACAACGCGCACAAGTGTAATACTAGTCTTTTACGCATTTATCGATGTCCAATCTCGATAATACTCTGACTAGGGATATTTAATGATTAATCCTTCATGGACTGATACTGTCTCATATCATCTCAATCCAGGAACTAATCATAAGGACCTCCTATCATTTATACATCTAGGTGATCTAATCACAAATGATAAGAGAACAATCTCTTTAGTCACATAGTTAATTTGTACAAAAAAACCATGATCTGTACAAATAGTGACGCTATGGGTCATAACTGTCCAACAAATAGGAGAGAGGCGAAAGAATATGAATGTTAAGAGATTTCCGTGAATGAGTTCTGTGTGTGGGTGTTTGTTAATGGCTTTGGTGAAGTGGGAAGTTCCTGCGTGGTTTAATGAGAGAAGAAGGAAAGGCATGAAGGATTTATGAATGTTTAGCAGTTTGTTTACGTGAGGAATGAGAGGGCTGGCAGTTTGTTTGTTCGGTCAAAGGGTATTTGATCGCTTGTTGCTTCTTGTGTGAGTGTGCGTCCTTGGTTTGGATCTTTGGTTTTTTGTGTTTTCTTGTTGCTGTCTGTTTGTTGATGGTTGAAAGGCTACTTCTTTGATTTTTGTTGTCAATTTGTTGATTATGGTTGGTGTTTGTTGGCTTAGGGTGTGTGAAGGGCATGTGGCTTTTTGTTGAGTGAGTGCTTGCCGAGTGTATCCAGAGATTATTTTTTAGGGTTTTCGGCTGTGTTGTTTTGTGAGAGAAACTAGCGAGTGATAGTTTAGGTTTTTTTGTGTTTTTCTTATTGGCAGTTTGTGGTATGTTTTTTGATTGGAGGAGGAGCTAGATGAATGAGAGAGAGAAGACCAAGGCCGAGAGCTTTAGGGTTTTTTTTAGTTTTGGTTTAGAGAGAGAGAGAGGCCAAAAATGAAGAGAGAGAGTCGTGAATTGTGAGTTTAGAAAGAGAATGAGATGAATTATGGGGGATTGAGAAGTCGTGTAGAAATAAGAGAGAGATTGTGGAAGAGAAGAGAAGGCTAGGGTCCTAAATGGTTGGTTTGGGTATCTTTTATAGTTGAGGTTTTCCTTGTACGGGTAGGGAAGAGATCATATAATTTTGGGGGGATATCTTTTAATTATTGTGTTACAAGGAAATGATTTTTTTAATTAGGAAGGTGATTTATTTAATTTGGAATGTGATTTATTTAATTTAGGGAGGGGGATTTGATTTGATTTGATTTAATTTAATTTAATTGGATTTGATTTGATTTGTGACATGTGTTTTAAATGTTTTAATTATTTTGGATTGGGCTTTGGATGGGTGCGGGGTTTTGGGCCAAGGCTAAATTTTAAAACCGAGATCCAACGAGCAAACTCAAGGCTAAGAAAACGAATTAAGTCCAACAGGTCTTGATTTTTGAATTTTCCCTTCCGACATCAGTTTCCCGCGACTTCCACAACTTAAAGGGTTGTGCCTCCATACGAGGCTCATCATCGGGTCTTATGCAAAAAAATACAGTGCCTACAGGTAGAAAGGTCAATTTGGCAAAAAATTAATCCAATTAATTAAAGTAAATATTTTGGTGACAAATCAAATTTTCACACATTTACTTTAATAAAGTCATGCCATGTGTTCCTTATATATCACCATTTATCATACTAATTATGACAAATGGATAAGATATTTAATTATTTAAAAATTAAATAACTAAATAATTAAATAATATCCATATATCTATTTTTATTTACATTAAATAACAATATATATATTTATGGCATGTGTCAAAATATCATTTGATGAATAATTAATGTGTATCTAATCGTATTATGTATCAAATATAAATACACAATAATTACGATTGGCCAAAATCCCCTAATACATGTGTTATTGTTTAACCGATTAAATGATTTGAATTAACTCACTTAATTCGGTGAAGTATAACGACTAATCCGTATTATTCATATCGTGTTGCCTAAGTGCTGAACGAGTACACTTCATATTTTGGGACTCTCTAAGTTTGGTTTTATCAATAACGAAATCCAATTTCGTGTCCATAATCCACCTACTCATGGATTATAATGACCACAGATAATCTCGCTAAACTATGTAAGTCGAGGTCATTGCATACATATAATCCCTCCGTCACAGGTTATCCATATTATACATAGGGTATAGATAAAAATGTCAAACTCTTTCAGTATGATATAGTCGACATTCAATTTATGATCTCTAAATAACACGCGAAACTGATTTGTAAAGTTATACCACGACCATGGATTTATAAGATCGCAAACATGTAAGGATGCATATGCCTTATACACAGGATTAACAGATCATACCTTGATATGTGTTGAATATCATGAGCATTAGTCCATACCTAACGAACAGGTAAAGGTCTGATCATGAATAGATCGTTGACGTGACTGCCATCAAAGTGTGGATGATAACTCATTTATCCTACTGTGGTATCTCAAGTCAGAGGACCACTATGCTCACTCAATTCGAGAAGTTCCTATTGACATTGGTGTATCATCTATTAGGAAATCTTCAGTGAGTCGTTTAGTGTCTTATCAAATAAACACCTACATGTCTATACGAGTCTCCCGAGACTCATGGTCCACTGGGATAAACTATCAGACCAAGTCACGACATACGACATGCACTGGTCTCAGCGGATTTTACTAACCGACCCGTGTTAGCAAATCTTGACCATAAACTTTATTTAAGGCTATACATCTTATAGTGCGCTTCCTAATGTCAATTGCAAACTACGTTGTAACTGCACACTTCATTGTAAATCCTAAGGTCTTTACCTAATATACACGTATCCCTAAACCAGATTTAGTTTCGATCTAATCATAATCAGATATCTAATTGTAATTAGATCGAATAAGTGTATAAAAGACAAGAGTGCTACCATTTAATTAAGTAATATTATGAAAAATGAAATTACTCGTATTTATGAATCAGACATAAATACGATCTGAATTGGCACTTCGAGCACCAACCCTAACAATTTGGACTTAAATCCCTTCTTTTACGGGATAACTCTCAAGAATTTCGGGATAAATGATTGCAAATATCCTTTATTTGAGTTTAACTTGGTTTTCTTAATAGGAATCCAAGTCCTTCTAGGACTATGATACCTAAATATATAAATAAATAGGAACCCCAATACTATGAGTTCATTCAAGCTCTCACTCACAAACTTGAGACTCAAAGTCATTACCCTCACTCCGCTCAGACACGCTCTCTCTTCCGCCCTCACAGCACATAATTCATGATACGAGATTTCACTCTTGCCTTGTTCTCTTTCAGACTACCATCATCACCTCTGACTTGAGAGTCTGAATGTTTACGAAAACAACCATACCGATGCTTAGCCACTTTACGTTCCATTTTTGTCCTTGTTTAGTACGTGCTCTTTTCTGTTCAACAATTGATTGTGGACCAAAAGAGAAATTTATCATCCCTAAGAACATTTCTGAATTTTCTCTTCGACAAGTCATATAAAATTGTAGATCTTTGAAACTTCTTGTTGGGATGTATGCCCAAGAGCTACATGTGATGTAAACGGTTTTATGTGTTTTGAAATAAAATGAAGCATTATTCATTTATCAAATTGTTTGTTTATTTTTCGCATATTATAAATCATCTTGAATACCCTAGATTACTTATGTGCCTTCAGACTTAGTGTATGAGTGTCATACATAAGAGGATTTAAGTCTGAAGTTAGTAATCTAAAATAGTCCATAGAGAGCAAACAAAGCGGGTACTTGTTTACAGTTTATCTATAGCTGCAATCCATTTTATATTTGTATGGTGACCTTGATCTGGGATCGTCTATGTAGAGACATGAGAATGGAGGCACCTTATATGATGTGATCATATAGGACTGGACCCAGATGGAAATGACATTCTTATAATATCCGTTAAATTAAGAAAGTCATTTCGATCTACTAGATGGTCATATATGGATTGATCTTAATCCTGAGTGTACTACGAACTCCTGCATGGCAGGCCATGTCCTTTGATTTACAAAGGTGAGGTTAGTGTAGCAGTCATGGCCAATAGCTACGTATTTTGGGGGCATGGTCTGTTATGTAGCTGAGAACATTTTACATATACATGGAGTTCACTCCTTCTTGTGAGAAGTAGAGGATTATCTTTCTTAAGGGTTGATTCGATGTTTGAATGATTTGAGCGCTCAAGTCTTTCTGTTACGAATAGAAAGATTAAAATTCATAATGGTTATGAATAAATCGTTTATTAGAGAATCAATGATACTTAAGGTAAAAATTATTAGAGGGGTATAACGGATATTATTACCTGACTCTAATTACAAGATAATCGTGAAGGGTCAATTCATATGTAATGACTATATCGATGGACACCGACTTGGTTCGGCTTAATATATCATCTGCGACAACGAGAGTGCAACTTCGGGTTTTTAGTGGAATAACCCGGAGTTAATAATTGGAATATTTAATTAAGAGCTTAATTAATATTTCAAGATTATTGGAGCTCAGACCGTAGGTCCATTTGGTCCCCGTGCTAGCTCAATTTACTATAGCGGATTTAGTATAATTGGATAGTCCAATTATATTCACAAGGGTATAAATATTATTAATATGATAATAATATTAATTATGTCACACTTGGAACTATATATTAAAAGTTAATATATGATTAATATAATAAATGATTATATGATAATTATTTTTTGTTAATAATTAAATTATATATGATATAATTTAAATGAAGGCTAAATTTTGAAATCTCAAATTTGGGTCTTGGAAACCCTTGGCATTATTTTGGAAGTTATACCATCAATTGGATGTCAAATATTCAATTTTGTAACATATATTTTCTTTGAAAAGTTAATATAATTGCTACAAAATTAATGGAAAAATAATGCTATGGTCGATTCTTGTCTATGGTAGGAAGGGAAATGTTTTGTTTTATTTTGGAAAATAAAACCCTTAACTTAATTTTGGTGGTTACACTTTTTGAATGATAGTCACAACTTTAATTTTGTAACATATTTTCCTTATTGTAATTGATTTTAGTGTTACAAAATTAAATAACAAATTAAATCAAATTCTCTTGCTTGGCTGATTATTACACATGGAGAATAGGAAGGGATTTGTTTGTTTTTGAAACAAATAACCCTAGGTATAAAAAGAAGATTTAATTTTCTTTTTGCCTACTCTCTCATTCTTGAAAAACCCTAGCCTCCATCTTCTTCTCTATTCTCTCTCAATTGTTGAGAAAAGAAAAATAACAGCAATAACAAAAACAAGAAAATATTATTATGACAAGATTCTCTAAAGTGTTTAGAGATTTATTTTAGGTGAGTGAAGTCCACATTTATTTTCGTTGGTTGTGAGATATAGCACTGAAGATCTTTTGGTGTCCAGTGAAAAAAAATTCATCTCCTCCATTCATCTTTGATTCACGGCAGTGAGGGTAATTTTCCTCACTGCCGCATCTTGCTATAAAGGGATTTCGAGGGTTCGTTTGAATTTGTTTTAATCCGAACTTTTGGGAAACACTTGGGGAATTTTTGGGGCTGAGTTGGGACTGTTTTTGAGTGAAAAATCAGACCTAAAATATCACAGAAGGTCACGTCAGGGGCTATTTTGGGTGCAGTTCGGTTGCGTAACGGTCCAAAATAGTCCGTTATTTCACTGCAGTTCGTGGGGCTGTTCCGGGACTATTTCGGGGGCATTCCGGGGCTGAAATCTTTTCTGAAACAGAAGAAAAATTTCAGTATACCTGCTGGTCAGATTCGGTAACTTAAAGAGAATGGCAAAAAAAAATTTCCAGTTCGATCCGTGAGCCTAAGCCGCTTCCGCTACGCGAGGAAAGTGTTTCCTACAATTGGAATCTAGAGCGAGGTTGAAAAGTGTTCTTAACCCTTCTCTTTTTCATTTAAAGTTTTTATTTTTAATATATTTATATGAGTTATAAATATGATATGCATGTTTAGATGAGTGGGCACAATATAATATTCATATGATGAATGTTTTTGTTTATTTCATGTGATGAATGGATTTTACATTGGTCGTAAATTTTTCCAGCTCTTATTTTTGTAGTTGGTTTTGTTTTTGGGATGTAAGGCTATAAGGTCATTGTTTATTTTTTGTAATTTTATTTTCAATGTAAAAAATTTCAATTTTGTAATTTGGAGCGCCAAAGTCGCAAAAAGAGCCAACACCACTTTGAAGCGGGATTTGAAGACCAAGTGAGGCCTTGGTGAATCTTATGTACTAATTAGATTAGTATAGTAAAAATAAGAGCATGGTCAATGCAAAATAATTTTTTATGTTATATGTATGTTTATTTCGAATTGTTTGAATAACATGTCATATAGCTTAGGGTGCCCACTCTTGCATTTTACATGTCATAACATGCATTGGATGCATATAATTCTAGACATGAATATAATTTTATGTATTAAAAATGTTTAAAATTGCATATATATGCATGTAATCAATCAATTAATTGGATTAATTGGATTTATGGTTTAAAATTTGAATTCTAATATATTAGGCTTAATTAGTGCATAATAAATTTCATTAGTATATAGGATGGAAATCCGGATATAAATTCCATAGCCAAATTCGAATGGACGGTAATATGGTATGCACTCGGGATAAAATTCAACATACCATTGGATTTTATAACGCACTAAGATTAATTAAATAGTTTAATACAAATCTTGACCTTTTAGGATTCTAAAATCTTAAACCTATTAAGGTACTAGTATTTTAGAGTTAAAATATAATAGGTCAATAATACCACTCTAATTAAATTAGTTTAATTGAGTAAAACTATTAGTAGAGACTAATGAAATGTTAGTGATATAATTTTAAGTGTTAAGATTGGTTAGGTCACTTTTGTTAAACTAGTGTAAATAAAAATTATGATTTAGCCGCCATAAATTTATCCACAATAGTTAGAATAAAATATTAGATATTTTATAGATAGAAACCTTAATTTTAAAATAGTGAGTGGGAGAGGGATATAAGATAGTATATCCCGTGATCTCTGTTGTTAGTCCAAAAATGTGAGATTCAAAAGGCACCTCGAGACAGCTTTACTTTCGTCCCCATACGGATGGTGTCCATTTTGGGTTAATATCAGGCTTGGGTTTCGAGAGGATAGGGATTCTAGATGTATCTTGTGAACTGACCTACCATACGGTGGCTCTTCTCTCGTTAAGTCCAAGAATCCCGAAACGACGGGTTAGACTCACAAAGGAATAATTAACTGTTAATAAAATTCCTTGATCGAATGAAACGGTAGTTGGTTAATATATGAATAAGATTTATTCCCGCATATATTAAATTGAGTGAGATTGTCTCGATCGATCATGCAAGTACTTGACCTACCCTACGACGGCACTTACTTGTGGGATGATAGATTTCCGTGGCATAGTAATTCTCTTAGGTTTCTAATTCATTATTCATGGTTCATGTATCATGTTTAATTTTCTGCTAAAATTATTTGATGATTTTAATATACGATGAATGAATGTTAAATACATGTTTATTTTATTTTTCATTCATGGTTTCTCCAATTATTTCCATACTCTCAAACGATAAACTAACGGGAGAAAACTATGTTAAGTGGAAAGTAACATGAACGTTATCCTGGTCTGTGAAGACCTAAAATTTTTCCTGACGGAGGAGAGTCCTCTCGAGCTGGCCAAAAATGCTGGCCAAGCTGTGCGCGATACCTATCAGAAATGGGTCGCAGGAAATAAGAAAGCCCGCTGCTACTTGCTAGCAGAGATGTCTGAGGTTCTTGCTGCAAAGCATGAACCTATGGCTCTAGCATCTCAGATGATGGAGTCATTACCGGGCATGTTTGGGCAGCCTTCGGAGCGTCAATGCCATGAGGCTATAGTCTCAGCGATGACTGCTAGGATGAAGGATGGGACATCAGTCCGAGAACATGTCTTGACGATGATGACCTATCTCAACACTCCTGAAACCCATGGTGCTCGTATTGACGAGCGTAGCCAGGTGACCATGATTATGGAAACTCTTCCGAAGAGTTTCATACAGTTTAACAGCAACTATGTTATGAACAAGTTGACTTTTACTTTGACCCAACTGCTTAATGATCTCACCCATTACAAGTCCATGTTTGTGGATCATCGTAAGTCCGGTGCAGAGGCAAATATTGCCGAGTCTTCTAAATCTGCAAAGATGAAGAAGAAAAATACTGGGAAGGCTAAGGGAAAGCCCATGAAGAAGAAGAACAAGAAATGCTCAAAGGATGCCAAGCCCAAAGGAAAATGTTTCCACTCCAACAAGAATGGGCATTAGAAAATGAATTGTCCTAAATACCTTGCTGAGCTGAAGGAGAAAAAAGAAACAGATAAATATGATTTACTCGTTATTGAATCTTTATTAGTGAAGGAAGATAAATCTGTTTGGATTATTGATTATGGAGCCACTAACCATGTTGTTCTTCTTTGCAGCTACTTGATTCATGGAGGGACCTTGCTAAAGGTGACTACACCATGAGGGTCAGGACATGGGATGCCTTTTAGCAAGAGCAGTGGGAGTTTCTAGTTTAAATTTCATGAATAATAGTTATTTAAATTTGAACAATATGTTATTCATTCCTAGTTTTCGCAGGAAATTGATTTCTGTTTCTAAACTTTTGGATGATAGTTATTCAGTTTCTTTTAATAGCAACTTGGTTATTAATGGTAGAAATGGATTAACTATATGCGTAGGAAACTCAAAAAATAACTTGTATGTGTTAAGACCGTTAACACATAGATCACTACTCAACGCTGAAATGTTTAAAGTTGAGAAACCTAAAACTAAACGGCCAAAGATTTCTCACGATGACACATATCTATGGCATCTTAGACTTGGTCATATCAACCTTGACCGGATAAATAGATTGATAAAGAACAGAGCCTTAAACCAGTTAAAGCTCAGGACTTTACTAGTTTGTGAAAATGTTTAGGAGGAAAAATGACTAAGAGACCTTTTACTGGAAAATGTATAAAAGCTAGTCAACCACTTGAGCTAATAAATTCGGACATTACGGACCGATGACTATAAGAGCCCGAGGTGGTTATGAATACTTCGTCACATTCATTGACGATTATTCAAGATATATGTATGTCTACCTAATGCATCAGAAATTAGATACCTTTGAAAAGTTCAAAGAGTATCATGCTGAGGTTGAGAAACAATTAGGTAAGACAATCAAAGCTCTACGATCAGATCGTGGAGAGGAATACTTCGACAGAGATTTTGAGGAATTCTTAATTGAGCACGGGATAGTATCCCAGCTCACAGCGCCCGGAACACTATAGCAAAATGGTGTTGCAGAGAGGAGAAATCAGACCCTATTGGACATGATGAGATCTATGTTTAGTTATAGCTCACTACCTAGTTCGTTCTGGGGATATGCACTGC
Organism: Zanthoxylum bungeanum; assembly: GCA_019454045.1. Classification (NCBI taxonomy): domain Eukaryota; kingdom Viridiplantae; phylum Streptophyta; class Magnoliopsida; order Sapindales; family Rutaceae; genus Zanthoxylum; species Zanthoxylum bungeanum. Next base: position 313,981 of record SKCR01026475.1, read on the forward strand.
AAACTGCAATGCATATCCTTAATGTAGTTCCATCTAAGTCTGTTCCTAAGACTCCCTTAGAGTTGTGGAATCGTCGTAAAACTAGTTTACGATATTTTCGCATATAGGGGTGTCCAGCACATGTGCAGAAGAATAAGACCAAAAAGTTGGAGCCATGTTCTCAAGTGTGCCTATTTGTAGGCTATCCTAAGGAGACTAGGGGTGGATTCTTCTACAGTTCTGATGATAACAAAATGTTCGTATCGACAAATGCTACGTTTCTAGAGGAGGACTATATGAGGGAGTTCAAGCCTCGAAGTAAGGTGTTACTCGATGAGTTACTTGCTAGTTCGACCAGAAAACCACCGTCAACAAAAGTTGACAAACACATAGCACCTTCGACATTTGAGAGTCAAATGCAAGTTCGTCAGAATGATCTACCACCTAGACGTAATGGGAGGGTTGTACGACAACCTGATCGCTACCTTGGGGTTAGAGTGGCACAAGTTGTCACATCCAGCGATGGCATAGATGATCCATTGACCTATAGTAGTGCAATGGATGATTCTGAAAAAGAGGAATGGCTCAAAGCCATGAACCTAGAGATGGAGTCCATGTACTCCAACTCAGTCTGGGAACTTGTAGACCAACCTGATGGGGTGAAACTCATAGGTTAAAAGTGGATCTACAAGAGGAAGAGAGGATCAGATAAGAAGGTACAGACCTTCAAGGCTAGACTAGTGGCCAAGGGTTATACCAGAAAGAGGGAGGACTATGAGGAAACTTTCTCGCTAGTAGCCATACGTAAATCCATCCTCACTCTTCTGTCTATTGCCGCATATTATGACTATGAAATTTGGCAAATGTATGTCAAGACTGCATTCATGAATGGCAATCTTGATGAGAGTATCTATATGATACAACCAGAGGGGTTTATCGCCCAAGGTCAATATCAAAAAGTTTACAAACTGCAAAGGTCCATTTATGGACTCAAGCAGACATCTCGATCTTGGAATATAAGGTTTGATACCACGATCAAATCTATGACTTTGAGCATAATGTTGATAAGCCTTGTGTATACAAGTGCGTCATTGACGGGAAAGTGGTTTTTCTTGTTTTATATATCGATGATATTTTACTCATTGGGAATGATGTAAAGATATTATCATACGTTAAAACATGGCTAGCTAACCAATTCCAAATGAAAGATTTGGGAGAGACCAGTTATATTCTTGGGATTCAGATACTTCGGGATCGTAAGAAACGACAGTTAGCTATGTCTCAGGCATCATATATCGATAAGATCCTTGTGTGATTTGGGATGCAGAATTCCAAGAAAGGCAATCTGTCTTATCGGTATGGAATTCATTTGTTAAAGGAACAGTCTCGTAAGACACCTCAAGATGTTGAGGAAATGAGACATATCACATATGCCTCAGCAGTTGGTAGTCTCATGTATGCTATGTTATGCACGAGACCGAACATTTGTTTTGCAATGGGAGTAGTCGGTAGGTTTCAGTCAAACCCAGGATTAGATCACTGGGTGGCTGTGAAACACATTCTAAAGTATCTTAAAAGAATGAGAAATTATATGCTTGTGTATTCCGGTGAGGATATGATCCTAAGGGGATATACAGACTCTGATTTTCAGACAGATGTCGATTCTAGGAAATCTACATCTGGATCAGTGTTCACCCTAGGTGGTGGGGCTATAGTATGGCGGAGTATAAGGCAATCTTGCATTGTTGACTCCACCATGGAGGCTGAATATATAGCAGCTTATGAAGCAGCTAAGGAAGCAGTCTGGCTCCTTAAATTCTTGGGAGATCTGGAAGTTGTTCCAGAAAAAGATAGACCACTCACACTCTATTACGATAATAGTGGTGCGGTGACAAAGAACTAATAAGCGAAAAAATGGGAAACCATATAGAGAGTAAATATCATCTTATCGGGGAGATAGTGTAGAGAGGAGACGTTACCGTCACAAAGATTGCATCCGCAGAGAACCTAGCTGATCCGTTTACAAAGACCTTGCCAACTAAAGTTTTGAAGGTCACCTAGATGGTCTAGAATTACGTGATATGACTCATTTGCTCTAGTGCAAATGGGAGATTGTTGGGATGTATGCCTTAGAGCTAAATGTGATGTAAATGGTTTTATGTGTCTTAAAATAAAACGATGCATTATTCATTATCAAATTGTATGTTTATTTTTCGCATATTATAAATCATCTTGAATACCTTAGATTATTTATGTACCTTCAGACTTAGTGTATGAGTGTCATACACAAGAGGATTTAAGTCTGATGTTAGAAATCTTAATAGTCCATAGAGAGCAAACAAAGCAGGTACTTTGTTTATAGTTTATCTATAGTTGCGGTCTATTCTATATTTGTATGGCGACCTTGATCTGGGATCGTTCATGTAGAGATATGAGAATAGAGGCACATTGTATGATGTGATCAGATAGGACTGGACCCAGATGGAAATGACATTCTTATAATATCCGTTAAACTAAGAAAGTCATTTCGTTCTACTAGATGGTCATATATGGATTGATCTTAATCCTGAGTGTACTACGAACTCCTGCATGATAGCCATGTCCTTTGATTTACAAAGGTGAGGTTGGTGTGGCAGTCCCGGCCAATAGCTACGTATTTTGGGGGGCATGGTCTGTTATGTAGCTGAGAACGTTTTACATAGACATGGAGTTCACTCCTTCTTACGAGAAGTAGAGGAGTATCTTTCTTAAGGGTTGATTCGATGCTTGAACGATTTGAGGGCTCAAGTCTTTCTGTTACGAATAGAAAGATTAAAATTCATAATGGTTATGAATAAATCGTTCATTAGAGAATCAATGATACTTAAGGTAAAAATGATTAGAGAGGTATAACGGGCATAATGACCCGACTCTAATTACGAGATACTCGTGAAGGGTCAATTTGTATGTAATGACTATATCGATAGACACCGAATTAGTTCGGCTTAATATATCATCTGCGGCAATGAGAGTGCAACTTCGGGTTTTTGTGGAATAACCCGGAGTTAATAATTCAGAATATTTAATTAAGAGCTTAATTAATATTTCAAGATTATTGGAGCTCGGAATCGTAGGTCCATTTGGTCCCTATGCTAGCTCAATTTACTATAGCGAATTTAGTATAATTGGATAGTCCAATTATATACTCACAAAGGTATAAATATTATTAATATGATTAATAATATTAATTATGTCACACTTGGAACTATATATTAAAATTTAATATATGATTAATATAATAAATGATTATATGATAATTATTTATTTTTAATAATTAAATTATATATGATATAATTTAAATGAAGGCTAAACTTGAAAATCTTAATTTTGGGTCTTGGAAACCTTGGCTTTATTTTGAAAGTTACACCATTTATTGGATGTCAAATATTCAATTTTTAACATATATTTTCGTTATGGAAAGTTAATATAATTGTTACAAAATTAATGGAAAAATAATGCTGTGGCCGAGTCTTGTATCTGGTAGGAAGGGAAAGGTTTTGTTTTATTTTGGAAAATAAAACCCTTAAATTAATTTTGGTGGTTAAACTTTTTGAATGGTAATCACAACTTTAATTTTGTAACATATTTTCCTTTATGATAATTGAATTTAGTGTTACAAAATTAAATCAAATTTCGTTGTTTGGCCGATTTTTACACATAGAGAATAGGAAGGGATTTGTTTGTTTTGGGAACAAATAACCCTAGGTATAAAAAGAAGATTTAATTTTCTTTTTGCCTACTCTCTTATTCTTGAAAAACCTAGCCTCCATCTTCTTCTTTATTCTCTCTCAATTGTTGAGAAAAGGAAAATAACAACAAGAACAAAAACAAGAAAATATTATTGTGACAAGATTCTCTAAAGTGTTTAGAGATTTAATTTGTGTGCGTCAACTCCACACTTGTTTCTGTTGGTTGTGAGATATAGTACGGAAGATCTTTTGGTATCGAACGACTAAAAATTCATCTCCTCCATTCATCTTTGATTCACGACAGTGTGGGTAATTTTCCTCCCTGCCGCATCTTGCTATAAGGGATTTTGGGGGCTGAACTTTTGGAAAACACTTGGGGACTTTTGGGGGCTAAGTTAGGACTATTTTTAAGTGAAAAATCATACCTAAAACATCACAGCCGATCACGCAAATCATAGGCTGTTTTGGGTGTAGTTCGGTTGCATAACGGGTCCAAAGCAGTCTGTTATTTCACTGCAGTTCGGGGGGCTATTCGGGGACTGTTTCGGGGGCATTCTGGGGCTGAAATCTTGTCCAAAACAGAAGTAAAATTTCAGTATACCTGCTAGTCAGATTCGACAACTTAAAGGGAAGGGCATAAATTTTTTTCAAGTACTATCCGTAGCGTTTCCTACACTTCTTTCTAGGGAACTTGAATCTCCTCAATCCACAATGACCAAAATATCGAAAGTTATACAAATTAGGAAATTGCAAAATAAATCTGGAATTTTCAAGAATTTTACCATTTTTTGCTCAAATCTCTATATTATGAACCCTAGCTATAGATGCCATTTATTGGATATTCGACTATTTTGGACAAATCCGAAACCAAAAACAAATCCAGTATCTGATACTTATGTATAGCTAAAAAAATTCGTATCGCTATCCATATTCGAAACTGATCAAAAATTTGGATATTCAAAACAGATTGAAATAATCAAAAATTAAAAAAACAAATTTGATAAAATTTGAAAATTTAAAAATTTAAAAATTAAATTAATTAATTACCTATTTAAAAGATTAATTAAGTTTTATAATTAGTTTTATTACATTTTTTTTTTTGGTCGGATATTAGATATTCGATATCCAAAATACTAAAATCATAACCGACCAATATCCATTTCAAATACCTAATTTCATATCCGAAATCTATACACTATCTATTAAATTTTGGATAATTAATATTTTTTTTAGTTGGTTATAGTCAGGATATATAATTGTCATCCCTAACCAATAAAATAATTTAACATTCAAAGACATAAAAGTAAGGGATATAAAAAATAGAATACCCATAAAAATATATAATTATATCTCCACTCATCACAACTAATTTGAGCCACCGAACTGAGAAATATGTCATTTAAAATTCTATTTACCGTATTGGCCTATATTAGGCTTTAATTGATGCATGTGAGGCAATTTACAGTGTTTGGACAAAAGAACAATTTGTTTAACATGCATGCTTGCATACATATATATACACAGACACACATACATATATACGCATATACGCATATACTTTTATATCCACATGTACGGCCTATATATATATATATATTTGATATGTTGTATATTATTAGTAACTAATCACAATGCTTGCTTGAGCTAAAAGCTCATATTAGAATACTAACAAAAAAAAAACTCGAGTTAATATATGTACGGGCCAAAATTGGGCCAAGGGTAAAATCATCTTTTCATCTCTAACCCAACAATAAGCAAAGCCCAAATGAAGAGATTCAACCCAAAAAATTTAGTATTATTGGACAATAATTAAACCAATGCTTCAAGACAATCCTATCTAATTATATTCCAACTACTTCCCATTTTTTCCTAATACCAAGCATATTCCCACATGCTGTGATCTTCCATCAAAAACATGAGCACGTTGTGGGGACTTTTGCCAACTAATGAAGTCATCTTTCTTTACCTATAAAATGGAAGCACAATTCAAAGCAGAGAAATTCAAGTCTGAGCTCTCAAACAGGAGCTCTCAAAGCTTCATACTTTCTAAACACTGGTCACCGCCCTCACTGCAGTCAACAGAAGTCAATGTAACTTCTGACCTTATTCTTCCATTATTTACATCTCGTCGTCACTACTGACTTGAGCGTCGGAGAGCCTTTGGCACCCACCACACCGGTGGGTAGTACTCTCGCTCACTCTACCTTTGTTTTGCAGGATCACTAGTGCCCCCAACCTATAAATTCTAGATTGTGGACCTCGGGTGAAAACCAGTATCTACAGGTTGGCACCTACTGTGGGGCCTTAGCGATTCATAGCAGGTAAAGATCTCGCAGTCTATGGTTCCTAAAGCACCACCACTTATGACTTTGAGTAGGAGTAGACATCATATTTTATAGCAACACTATTAGCCACGCTCCAAGAACGTTTACGAACTTTGAAGAATGAGAACCTAACCATACGAAACCCCAGTTTAAACCTCCAAAAACAGCTGGAATGCGATTCATCTCAAATGATTCTACCAGTAACAAAATAATTACTCTTTGTCAAAGCCACTCTACCAGTGATTATAACTTGACAATGTGATAAATATCATGTTATCTTGTTAAGCAAATTATTTATGTTTTAAAAACTCATAAGACAAATCAAGCAAGAAAACTAAGAAATTGATCAAAAATGAAACATTTTCATTCAAGTTCTAAAGTTTCCATTACAAAAAAACAACAAAAAGTACGAAAATTACAATTACATATTCGTGATACGGGCATCTCAGAAGTCAAAACTTTAAAAGTAGGCTGAACATCCTAGGATGGGGCTTCAGGAGTTTGGCCGGGAACAGAGGAGATTGGACCAATTTCGGTCAATCCAGGGTCCTCAACTGCTTCAACATGTTTCTCCTTAATAACCTCATCTTCTTCAGCCTCTCTAGCGACCACTTACTTCGAAAGCACTATTTCCTCATTCTCTTCTTCTTCACCTTCGTTTGTAAGGGATAGCCCAGCAGCCAGCCTCTCATATTCTCGGATCCATTTATTCGACTTCCAGGCAACATTCTGACCAGCTAGATACTCCTCCATTAGATTGCTCATCTCTTTCATCATCGATTCAAATGCAACCATTTCAATTTGCTCGAGAAATTCGGCTGTCTCCTTCGTCAAGCTCTCCACACTTTCTTTATACGCTTCGTTGGTAGCCTCGGACACCTCCTTCTCCAATTTCTGTGTCGTCTGAGTCTCCCTCAATTCCTCTTCACCTTTTCTTAACTTCCTTTCAAAAGCATCAAAATTCATTTTCAGTTCACTAAAGTTTTTCCTGACAGATGTGTTGGCCTTCTCTAAATCCCTCATCCTCATTTGGCTCAACTAAGCATAATCTTGCATAAAGAGGCCACACTCCATGACCTGAAATGAACTTCACTTAATTTCTCTCATTTGACATATAAAAATATATATATACATATCCAAATATAAGTACCTGATAACTGAGAGCCGCAATCTTCTTGCTTGTTTTGGTTGGGCCTAGTTCAGTCAACCGTTGCTCATCTTCTTCAAGTAAGAGACGCTTAATAAATTTAGAAAGACTATAGGGATCCAAAACTGCAGTGGACCCGTGAGGAATCCTCACTATAACACCTTCTGCGTCTTCTTCCACTTCTACTATTGCCTTCCTCTTTTTAGAAGCAGAGACTTTCTCAATCAGCTGTGTCATTGATTCGGGAACATCAACCGGAATGACTTCTGTTGGTTTAGGGATTTCCAGTTCGGTGGCTTCAGGGTCCTTCCATTTGACTTTCTTTGTCTTCCCCCGACTCCTCATTTTATCGATTTTTGGCACCTTAAATGGACCCAACATCATTTTAGCTGTGCATAAAAATTCTTCAGGGGTCAGCGGTTTTAAAAACAGCAGCTCCCCAAATGTAACCTCAATCGCCCAAGTATGATTTCCAAAAGCTTTAGATCATTTGAATAAACTCACTTACAATTAGATTTAGCTCTTAATCATTATCTTGATCTTCATCTTGCTTGGCTCTTACTTCTTTGTTCTCTTGATCATCTTATAACTCATTTTAGCTCTTCACCACATGTGCTTCGACACTTTTTGTATTGCTTTGTGTTTGCACGTCGAAGTCTTCTTTTACGTTGATGTCATCAAAATCCATTTATGAGACCAAGTCGCCAACAATCTCCCCCTTTTTGATGATGGCAACCCCTTAAAACTTGTTGATACTTGTGAGTTTCTTGGAGTCCAAATTTGACAATTTTTCTCCCCCTCATTGTGTGATTGTCTTTAATAAAGCTCTATAAAAACTTGACAAACACATTAGTACAATTACTCCCCCTTAAACCATGGGTGAGGGTAAAACAAGTTTTAATCTCATTCTAATGATTTCTCCCTCTTTGACATTATCGAAAAGTGGAGAAGTAAAATTTTAATGAGATTAAAAAAATGTACATAATGATACCAAAAATTTTAAAAAATATGCACATTTGGTATTCCCCCTTTTTGCCATAAAAAATCAAAATTCATGCATAAAAAAGCATTTTTCAAAAGATAGATACTCATGAATACCATTTAAAATCTAAGATCATCTTAGCATGATTTCTTCCCAAATTTGATACCAATTAAAAATATATCAATACATTCCATGATACCAATTAATTAATTTTTAAAAGTCCATGCTTTTCATGATGCCAGTTATATTCTAATACATGCATTTCATGATATTCATATAAGATTATGCCAATTTACATGCATTTCATTTTGAACTAATTAGTTCATATGGCAAGACATATTCAATCAAGTGATCACATATATTGCATTTAACTCAATAAATTCATGTGATACCAATTGAAATAAAGAAGAAGCTTAAATGTATGATTAAGGCATTTAATGATATCAAATTAATAATTGATACTAATAGAAAGTTAAATATATTGCCTAATCACTTTTTATGCTTCAAAAAAATATATTAACCAATATGAAATATGCATACATATAAAATTTAGAGAAAACGGTACCAATGTTTCCGTGAATACGGATTTTACCTTTACCGTTGCGATTCCTCATTTCCTTGAGCCTTTGGGATCAATTTTTTAATTCTCTTTAACGATCCATTCCCAAAGCTCCCCCTACAAATTTATCAATTGCGCTTTGGTACCCAAACTTTCTTGGGTCCATTGGGGTTAATTTTGATTCCTTGAGGAATCCATGCATTCTTAATCACATTCTTGTACATGCATTCAAAAATTTTATGTCCCTTTTATTACATGCATGACATGTGAAATTTTCATTTATAACATTCTTAGCATGAGAATCAGATGCCTTAACAAAATAATTTTTCAAAAATTTTCTCTTAATGTAAGGCCTATATCCTAATCATTCTCTTTTAAATGCATATTTTTGGGATCCAATAAGCATATTAAAATTTTTATGTCCCAATGTGAATTTACTAAGTATGTTTTGCAAATCTATAACCTTTGTGTTTAACAAAACATTTTCATTTAAAATCGATTCGCAATTACATGTTTTAGAGGTAGATGGCATATTTGTTATGACATTTTCAAGTTCTAGCTTTTTCAAATTTAAAGATGCATTTTCATCATTTAAGCATGCAATTTCTTTTTCATGTTTAGCCTTTAAGCATATCATATCATTATCTAAAACATGAATTTTATCCACACAAGTTGCATGTTCATTTTTAAGTATAGCATGCTCATTTTTAACTAATTTCAATTTCTTTTTAAGGATATCACATAATTCTTTTAGACTATTAAAAACATCAAGTAAATCATTATCATATTGAGAATTGTGTACCTCTTCTTTTTCACTTTCAAAGAAGAAATCCCCATCCTCAATGGCCATAAATGCTATTGATTTATCTTTGACTTCGACCTCTTCCTCCTCGGATGAGCTTGAATCGCTATCGCTTCAAGTTGAAGTAGCTTTCATTGCCTTTTTCTTTGATTTTCCTTTCATTATTCTCAATGGGATATTGGTGGCTATATGTCTCGGCTTGTTGCATTCATAACACACAATTTTCTTGTTCATCCGCGGCCATTTTTCTTCTTTTTTTTCATCCGTCTTTGATTTTCCCTTTTGCTTTACGGATTTAAGAAGCTTCTTGAAGTTCTTGTTTATTTGAGCCAACTCATCATCACTATCATCTTCTTCACTTGAGCTTGAGTCGTCTCTTTTTCTCGATTTTAAGGCCAATGACTTTCTTGTCTTTTTCTTATCTTTCTTCTTTTTTATCCATCTTGATCTCCATTTCATACTCAAGCAATTTTCCGACTAAATTATCCATCTTTAAAGTATTTATGTCGTTTGCTTCTCTAATGGAAGAGGTGTAGCTTCTAAATTCTTTCAGGAGTGATCTCAAAATTTTCTTTACTTGATCGGATGTCCCGATGACTTTTCCTAATGCGCCCAAATGATTGATGATAACCGTAAATCTCGAAATCATGTGATCAATTTTTTCCCCGGATTCCATCTTGAAATTATCCAATTCGCACATGAACCAGTTGATCTTTGATTCTTTTACTTGGCTTGTGCCCTCGTTGACCATTTCTAATGATTTCCATAAATCATAAGCATTTCCACATTCCGGAAGCTTGCTTACTTAATCCCGATCAATGGCACATAGAAGTTGGTTGAGTGCCTTAGCATTTTGTGAGGCTAGTTTCACATCCCCACTTACCCATTCTAAACTCGACTTTGGAACATCAACCCCATTGCTATCTCTTTGTGTTGGCCCTTTTGCACCTCGTGTGATAACTAAATAAGATTGCGGATCTACGATAAGGAGATAATTCTGTTGGGGTTGGTGCTCCGAGTGCCAATCCGGATCGTATTTATGTCCGATTCATAAATACGAGCAATTCTATTTTCCATAAATATTACTAATTTAATGGTAGCACCATTGTCTTTTATACACATACTCGGTCTAATTACGATTAGATATCTGATTCTGATTAGACCGAAACTAAATCTGGTTTAGTGACATGTGTTTATTAGACAATGACCCTAAGATTTACAGTATAGTGCACATTTACAACGTAGTTTGTAATTGACATTGGGAAGCGCACTATTAGATGTATATCCTTAAATAAAGTTCCTGGACAAGATTTGCTAACACGGCTAGGTTAGTAAAATCCACTAAGACCAGTACATATCGTATATCGTGACTTGGTTCGATATTTTATCCCAGTGAACCATGAGTCTCGGGAGACTCGTATAGACATGTAGGTGTTTATTTGATAAGACACTGAACGACTCACTGAAGGTTTCCTAATAGATGGTACACCAGCGTCAATAGGAACCTTCTCGAGTTGAGCGAGCATAGTCCGGTCTATTATAGATAGTATGAGAAAGACGTCCCGGTCGACTTGTATAAAACAAGACTTGGTGTGAAGATATCCCATTAGACACTAAAAATGGGGACTTGGTGTGTACATCCCAGTCGACATTACCAGGTATGGCTTGCACTATTTAAGAATGTTCCAATTGACATTAGTAAGGCATGAGACTTTTCAGTGATGTTTCACTCGACATTAGTGTGTTGTTTGGCATTAGTTAAGGATGTCCCAGTTGATTTTACAATATGTAGCGTGGCACTTGTTATGGATGTTCCAATCGACACCAGTGTATGGCTTGGGACTTGTAATAGATGTCCTAATTGACATTGTAATTTTTGGGACTTGTTATAGGTGTCCCAGTTGACATTACTATATATAGCTTGATAATTGTAATGGATGTCTCGCTCAACATATACATGTGTGTATCTTGGGAATTTTTGTGGATGCCACACATACATAACTTGAGACATGAATTGTACCTCAATCAACATCATAGCTTGGGAGTTGTCATAAAGACTATACACATGCATGAATTGAGACATGATTTGTACCTCAGTCGACATCACCTAGTATGTAGCTTGGGAGTTGTCATAGATGCTACACGTGTATGACATATGACTTGATGTACATCTCATTCGAAACTACACCCTATTATCCTGATCTTCATCAGGTTCAATCGACTGGGAACATTCCCCATTAGCTCATGTGGAGTAAAATTCAAGATCTAGCCTTCATCTGGTCCAGACGACATTATAGACTCCTCTGGTCTTTGGACCCGTAGTATGGGGATTTTCCTGACCTTCATCAAGTTCAGTCGACTGGGAGCATTCCTCATTGGCTCATGTAGAGTCAAATTCAAGACCTGGCCTACATCTAGTCCAAACGATATTATAGACTCCCTTGGTCTTTAGACCCGTAGTATTGGGATTATCCTGACCTTCATCAGGTTCAGTCGACTGGGAACATTCCCCATTGGCTCATATGGAGTCAAATTCAAGACCTGGCCTACATTTGGTCCAGACGACATTATAGACTCCCCTAGTCTTTGGACCCGTAGTATGGCGATTATCCTGATCTTCATCACGTTCAGTCGACTGGGAACATTCCCCATTGGCTCATGTGGAGTCAAGTTCAAGACTTGGCCTTCATCTGGTCCAGACGACATTATAGACTCCTCTGGTCTTTGGACCCGTAGTATGGGGATTATTCTGACCTTCATCAGGTTCAATCAACTGGGAACATTCCCCATTGGCTCATGTGAAGTCAAATTCAAGACCTAGCATTCATCTGGTCCAGACGACATTATAGACTCCCTTGGTCTTTGGACCCGTAGTATGGGGATTATCCTGACCTTCATCAGGTTCAGTCGACTGGGAACATTCCCCATGGCTTATGCATGGTTAATCCGAGACTTGACCTCCAACCGGTTCAATCGACTGGGGGCATTCCCAATGTCTCTTGTAGAGTTCAATTGAAGCCTTAAACCTTTGGCTACTCCAGACAAAACGTTTACATATCCAAATATATCTTAGGTGATACACGTGACAAATTACTCTCCAATTCAAAAACTCTTTGATTTAAAGAGTATGGAACAAACTGTACGGGCCAAAATTGGGCCAACGGTAAAATCATCTTTTCATCTCTAACCCAACAGTAAGCAAAGCCCAAATGAAGCGATCCTGCCCGGAAAATTTAGTATTATTGGACTATAATTAAACCAATTGCTGCAAGACAATCCAACTACTTCCAACTTTTTCCTAACACCAAGCATATTCCCACATGTTGTGATCTTCAATCAAATACATGAGCACGTTGTGGGGACTCTTGCCAACTAATGAAGTCATCTTTCTTTACCTATAAAATGACAGCACAATTTAAAGTAGATGCATTCAAGTCTAAGCTCTCAAACATGAGCTCTCAAAGCTTCCTACTTTCTAAACACTGGTTATTGCCCTCACAGAAGTCAAGGTAACTTCCGACCTTGTTCTTCCATTATTTACAGCTCGTCGTCACTACTGTCTTGAGCATCGGAGTGCCTACGGCACCCACCACACTGGTGGGCAGTACTCTCGCTCACTCTACCTTTGTTTTGCAGGATCCCCCAACCCACAAATTCTCGATTGTGGACCTCGGGCGAAAACCAGCATCCACAATATATAATTCGGTATAGGAAATAGGATTTTCTCATAGCTCTTATGAATTTTTTACAATTCATTTGATTGTTTATTATTCAACAATCACCGCATAAATTTTATTATGGAGAGACCGAGAAACCTTGGTAGAAATTGTGGCCTAGAAGGCCAAAAATATTAAACCTTCAGATTGTGACCTGAGAACCAGTGTTGTGTGGGCTGCGGCTGTAGCACCTGGGTGTGTGTGCCATGAATAATCAGACTAGACTGGCAATTAAAGGCTCAATTTCTCCACCTCTGTGGCTTGAAATGGGGAAAAAATCACAGCAAGAAGTGTTGGACTGTGTGTCACACTGCAACTTATCCTGAAAAGCTGATCAAAGATTAGACAATCACAACTACATAAATATGATCAGCCAAAAAAAATTCTCCAATCATTTAGCATTCCAAGAAATCGTCAATCATTTTACATCCTATAAACATCTGAATTTCAGTTAACAGAAAAGTCCCCAGCCAGGCTCCTTTCACTGCTCTTCTCAACAAGTGCACCCATCAGTACAAGTGATATTTCTTCATATTCTTGCCATGGGAGAAGCTAACGTTTCCGAAATAGATCATGTTGCCATTGGTGAAGATGGTTTTTTCACCAATTGCAGAAACAATATGAAGTCAAATGGGCTATGTGATGTGCTTAAATTTTGTCTCGTAAAATATGCCATAAATGGAGCTGACAGAGTGTTCAAAGATAAAAAATCCAGGAAAAGCAATTATTTTGCTAATGGCCTGAATGAGGAGGCAATGTTGCATGGCAATCTTCGAGCGCAACAGCAGAGTGGAAAATATAAATTTGGTACTAATACTGTGCTTGAATCAAGCAGAGATAGATTCAATGGCACAAATGCCTGGGACAATGAGTACATGAACTTGTCAAAAGTGGTAAATTCTTCTTCAGGTGGAATCATTGATTTTCCTCTGAATCTTCTTGCTTTCTCTGCTCTGTCAATGATAAAATTTGCTGTATTTCAGTTCAATCTATTTCTTAATTTTGTTTCCTTTCCAATTTGGTTTTCATATTCTTCTTTGATGTTCTTGTTATTTCCATTTCATACTCTGAGGCAAGTTAGAGGGTATGTAATGAGAAAATTTTTGAGAATGTTGGGTGTCTCAGGGAATATTATTACTATGAAAGCCATCAGATTTGGGTCTGCTTTCGTTTGGTCAATTTATTTCTGCTTCATAATTTTAGGAATGTTAGCTTCTGGGTTTCTGTTTGGTAGCATTTTGATGAGATGCCTGTTAGAGAAGCCTATTCAGGCAACAGAAACCCTGAATTTTGATTACAGGAAAACTAGCCCCGTTGCATTCGTGCCAGTCATGTCTTATCATGGAATGGACAATCCTTCAAGTCTAATTGTTAAAGACAGTGTCGAAGCTGGAAAGGATGCCGATCCTCGTGCAATTCCTTTCAATCACAAATTGCAGCTCACTGTTTCATTGACAGTTCCTGAATCCGAATACAACAGAAACCTTGGTGTTTTCCAGGTATGAACTATGATCCCTTTCACAATTTTCCAATCCTAGAGGATTTTTCAATTAAAAGAATTGATACTTTTAATGTTTGAAGGTGAGAGTTGAGTTCCTGTCAGGAAATGGCAAGGTAACTGGCAGCTCAAGCTACCCCTGCATGCTGAAGTTTAAAAGCCAACCAATTCAATTTATTGAAACCATTATTAGAAGTGTTCCTCTTATTGCTGGTTTCCAATCTGAATCACAAATCCTGAACATAAAAATGAGTGAATTCAAAGAAGGAATTGAGCCTACAGCATGCTTGAAAGTGATTCTGGAACAGCGAGCAGAATACAAAGCCGGTGCTGGGATACCTGAGATATATGCAGCATCATTGACAATTGAATCCAAGCTTACTAATCTGAAAAAGATAATTTGGAATTGGAGGAGGACAATGTTTATTTGGACTAGCTTTATGTGTTTTATTACAGAGTTGCTGATCGTTCTATTTGCTTATAGGTCTATGATCATTCCAAGAGGAATGCCAAAGATTGTTTATGCTAAAAAGATTCCTTGGTACAAAAGCATCTGAATTGGGGCCAAGTGATTTCCAAGGATTTTGAAGAGGAAGAATTGTGAAGAAAATGAATAAATTTTCTAACTGCAATAAGAATCAGCACTTGTACTACACCATTTGTTTCATTTTTCCTACTGCTTTTGGGTATTTCCACTCACTCCTACATTTTTAATAATATCACACTACTTTTTGTTATCAAATTGGTAGTCTCGTATTTGCACACTTAGGTCGATTCTGTCAATTTTGAATCGATCTTTTAATCTCAATTGCTGCATAAACATTGATACTACTATAAAACTACCAAAAGATGACAGTTGTAAGTAAAAAAAGATAATGATTTTAAAACGAGAAAATCTTTCATGCAACAGTGGTAGCACATCATTCATGCAACAAGTTAATCATCCACTGCCATGCGTGCTAAAAAATTAAAAAACAACTAAAAAATAGGTGAAGAAACTCTACATGTCAATTTTTAATTCGCTTGTGGTACCACATCACCCATACCACTGTTGCACCAAAGAATCTCTCGTTAACAAGATATTGTTGGCGACTTGGTCGCATAAATGGATTATGATGACGTCAACGCAAAAGAAGACTTCGACGTGCAAACACGAAGCAATACAAAAAGTGTCGAAACATATGTGGTGAAGAGCTAAAATGAGTTATAAGATGATCAAGAGAACAAAGAAGTAAGAGCCAAGCAAGATAAAGATCAAGATATTGATTAAGAGCTAAATCTAATTGTAAGTGAGTTTATTCAAATGGTCTAAAGCTCTTAAAAATCATACATTTTGCATCACTTACATTCAAAATGGCTTAGAATGCTAAAAGAATCATATGCACTTTATTTGCACCAAAATGAACTTCTTGCACAAGTGCATCGGTAAATGATCTTTCAAAAACTAGCAAACGATTGAATTAAACATCACATGATATACCAGTAGATAGATATGTGTCTCTAGTTTGCTACGGTTCAAACGGATCATAATTCTGAACTATAGAACTTTTGCTAGAGTCATTTTACTACAACAAGTTCAGATGTGCGTTTTCTGCATACATGTCACTTTATAAAAATTTCATAAAATTCATCTTAATGTTTTTGAAGTGGAAATATTTACATTTGATAGATCTATGTATCTAGTTTATATAGAAATTTACGGATCTTGATTTGGAATTTTCTAGAGCAAGTTATGGCCAAAATACCGAGTGCTGTCAGTTTTGACTGGTCATCAGAAACAGGCATACCGGTCTCTGTAACCGGCATACCGGTTCCAGAGGTGCCAACGGTCATTTTTTGAGCCGTTAGACCCGTATACCGGTCCCAGAACTTTAAAACGGCTATAAACGGCTAGTTTCGTGCAAAATCTATAAATTCATCATTTTCCTCACTTCTAATACAGCTCTTGCACATATATTCATCATATAGTCATGTCAAAATATTCTTGAGAGTTTATAATCATCTTCAAATCATTTTACACTCTTTACATTTGAAAAAGCTCATATTTCATCTCCATATTCATTTGTAGTGAGCTTAGAACATTTGGATAACCAACTCACACAATCTTCTTTTATCATCGTGAGTATCCAAGTGTGTTTTACACCTTAAACAAAAACACTTGTGGTTGTGAAATCCCATTAGTTTGGGTAGTTGTAAAGGTTTGTGAGTGAGCCTACGAAAAAAACTCAAATTGTAAAAGGTTTGGAGTGCACCTTTGCGGAAAACTCTTGGTTGCGAGTGAAACACGGAAACTCGATTCTAGTGGAAATCTTCAAGCGATACTCGGGGGAGTGACGTATGCATGTTTAGCCGAACCACTATAAATCTCGGTGTCGTATTCTCTTTCCCTATACTTTTGTTTATAGCAAGTTTATTTATGCTTATATATATATTGAATAGAAAACTTGAAATAGGCTACTAATTGGAATAGAAAAAATTGCCTTAAGTCCCCATTTGGTAATAAGAGTAAAAAATCGATAAAGATTTATTAATTCCGCATTTATAGCGATAACCTAATTCACCCCTTTCTTGGGTATAGAGATTGTTTGTCGCTATTGCTTGTAGGTAATTTCACATATAATGGCGTTTTTTTTTTTTGGGATAAAATCAACCTTAATTTGTAGCAAACTATGACTTTATTTGAAAATGACCACCTCTTTTATTATAAAACAATGACAGTTGTTATAATAACCGTCATATTTTTATTACATAATATGATAGCCATTTTATGCTAACCGTCATCTCATGTGCAAATTGAAAAAAATAAAAATATGATATTTTTTTAACTATAATAAATTGTCTAAATTTCTGCAATTACACAGGTAAGATATCAATAATACCCATACGGATACATCCTCTTATTGAAATAATTATTTGATTGTGATCTCAGCAAAGAACCATCGCTCTAAGACATAATCGTTAACACAAACAGCATCCAAAATTATAAATTTTGTTAAGTTTCATTTACTCCTTACAAGAAAAATCTATGAAACAAGGCCAACCACAAAAGCTATTTACTAGAGGAAATAAAACGTTGCTGATAAGGATTAGAATCACCAGCCTAGCTACAAGCATTCAAATAACAAGAAATCAATATAATTGATTGTGTAGCATTTAAATACTCTCTACCCAAAATTAAATTACCTTAAATTACATATTAAGCAGCAAGTTTCCATAGATACTCAGCCAACTCGCATTTGACTTCATCAATCTCTAGTTGAGTGTAGGGTTTTATTCCGCCAAACTAATGGTTATTGTGAAATATGTTAATTTTTATAAAATATTATCTTCAATTATTGATAATAAATGTTAATATACATTTTTCAAAATAGAGTAATTATCAATATTATTATCAATGATGTCTCGCATATATTTCATCACATAACACACACTCAACGTTGCTAAGTTTTTTAGGACACTAGAAAGAAAAAATAATTCAAGTTTATATAAAATATTCATTAAAACTACAACATATTTGAATTGAAGACTAAAGTTCCTTACTTTGATCATTTTCCATAAACAAATTTTTCGACCATTCTTTCCTTCCATATGTAGAATTAAACATTCTCAGTGTAGATAAAGAAATAAAAGACACGTAGACATCAGTAACTCATATAATGAAAATAACAAGTGAAAAAGTAAAATTTCATAACTTATCAATTCACAAATCGAAGAAATAACCTTGCTCCTCATGCATATCAATAACAACCAACGTCCAATGTTTCAAGCTTACAAGAATTTATCATTTGCATATTATATACGTTAATAAATTGGAACTACATATTCAGTATAAATGTACAACCTCTAATTCACAATAAGGAAATATGATAAGTTGTGTTGGTTCGACCGACTCCATAAGGGCTCCAATCATTTTTACCTTTTTCCTCCTAGTTATGGGTACTCAGTTAAAATAAAAATTTGGATCAACAAACCAACATTTCTTATGCAAATTTTGATTCTTCAATTTATCAAATAGAAGCCTATAGTATAGGATATAAGAAAAAATTAATAACATGTAGTTCACATCTATAAATTACAATAACATAAATTTAATATAAGAGATCACCTCATATAAAATCTTTATGACACTGATTGATATTTGTTCAATTCTACAAAATTCATCAATATCTTCTTTACCAATATGCATCCAGTCATTATTTCTGGATCAATATTTAATAAAATGGATTGGTCTATCTGCATAAAAGTTTTTGCGAATACAAACACTTTTTTTACAATATAAAGCATCTCCATGAGATCCAATCTTCAATTGACTCAATTCGCAATTTCAATGACAGGCCAAGGTAAAATGGTAATTTTCTTCTTTTTTTTTTCAATTCGCAATTTCAATGGACACTCGTACATTAGTGGATGCCAGTGGGGTGCCATGTGGCATGTATAGTTGAATTTGAATTATCTGCACATACCATAACATGAGCAACGATGATTATCCAACACCAATTTACAAGGAATATTCTACAACATAAAAGTACACAGTAAAAATATAGTAATATTAAATGAAAAAAATAGTATGAGTAATTGAACTTACCTTTGATAACGTTTCAATTGGAAAATTATGATCCTGTCTTTCAACTTACTCTGAACAGCAATCTTTATCAGATTGTGGACTAGCTGATTGGACGTTAAAAGACAGTTCCTTAATTAATTTATCTTTAAATTCTTTTATTCTTTTAAAGATTATCATTTCCACTTTCTCGGCGATGATTTTGTGTGTGATCTTCCATACTTTGATGCCATATATGTCAATGATCTTTCATGGTATGGCCGCTAGATATTCGTTGGATGTGGACCGATGCACTCCTTAATCAAGTCTGTATCAAGATAGGATTCGTCGACCCCGTATGTGTAGCATAAGGGGTTTAGGTATCCATCATTAATCCTGTTTCCATGTGGTATATAGGATAAAAACCCAGACGTATTTTGAATAGACAGTAATATGGTATGCACTTGGGATACAATTTCATGTACCACTTGGAAACAATTACACCTGTCTTCTTTACTGCTTTCTCATTATTGTTATCCTTCGATTATTCTGTTTGTCTTATCACTGTCTTACTACTACTGTTATGCATGGTTCTACACCTTATGAATATTGATTTCAAGTATGCCATGACATATCCATATTATTTATTGCATGATTCTGCGTTATGGGCATTCTGGTTTACGCAATTATCCAGCCAAACATTTATTATGTCTTACCGGACATAGAATGATAATGTATATCCGACTAGATCCCACTTATGTATGGCCGAGTTTGTTTTATTTGTTATCTATTATGTTATTATGTTTTCATGAATGTCTGGCAACTGCATGAAATATAAACTGCATTGTGTGATTTATGTATCATAAGACATGTAGATCCTCTTTTGAACCTTTATATTATACTGACATCAGTAAGGGACTATTCCAAACTCAAATTGATTTAAGGTCAGACCTTGTGATGGGTATAATGCGACCTTAAATCATTCACAATATCTCATACTCGGTGGCGACTCCATCATTCGCTGATTAGTTCCCCTGTGGGACTATCTGTACTCTCTACGAGCTATGAGTGATAAGTGCGGTTTATACCCACTTATTCCGGCATCCTTAGCCTATTATTTTGTTATGTTTCGAGTTATTTAATATCTTTTGTAGTTTGTTTTGTGTTTTATTTGTTGGAAGCATTAATACATGAGGAAATGGACCAATTCGACGTGTTTTGAGACTTCACGGAGACATCGGACGCTTGCGGGAACATCGGAAGCAAGACGCGTAGCACCAGTGAAGAGAATGCACTCGCCGCGGTGCCCACACCAGTCCATACATGAATACCGAGGGTTTGGCACCGCGGCGCCCAAGCCCAGGCGCCGATGTGCCCCGAAAAGCCCCAAAACTCTAAATTCTCGGGTTTTACATGTCCAATGGCCACCATACTATATTATAAATACATTAGTTCATCCAAACAAGAAAGTGGAGGCTAATACACAGTTTAAAACACAAAAATACTTATTTTGAGAGAGATCCAAGGAGGAGGATTGAAGAGCGACAAGATGAGACGAAGACGGTGACGTCCGAAGAAGAAGAGATTCAAATCAGGTTTTATCTTCTTGTTTCTTTCTTAGAATTCTAATGATTTCCATTAGATTCATGACTTGTTCGTATTTTTATCTTTGTCATGAATTAATCTCCTTAATTCTGGAGAATGATGTAGCTGATGCTTAAACCTTGTATTGTTTGCTAATTTTGTTATGAAGTTTTATTGAGTTATTTATATTCTTTTGAGTTTAATGCTTTATGTTTGCTGACTACAAATATGATGATACATGTTTAGAATCTATCACTCGAGAGGGATTTTGAATAGATCCCAAGAATATAACCTAGGAATTTTATAGAGAATATATAAGTTCCTTTGAAGTCGTTAATATAGAATCACAAAGCGTAATGAGTTGTTAACTACTAGACTTTTATAGAGATATTGAAGTCTGTAGTTGATGATGTTTTCCCTGATACTCGAGAGAATGAGTGGATAATTTCGGAGTCTTGACTTATAAATAATATAACTGAACAATGATTAATTGGCATGACAAATACATATAGAAAAGATAATGAAATCAGACCCTAGAATCTCTATCGTATTGGGTCTTCCTATATAATTATTTTCATATTTTATTTATTTAATTAATTCTTTGTTAATTATCGTCTGAATAAAGTTAGGACTGTCAATTGTAATATTTAATGCGAGTTAACGCAATCCCTGTGGGTTCGACACTCTAAACTCATTTATACTAAAACTTGACACCATACACTTGCGGTACGATATAAAATATCACAACAGCGATGTAACATCCTCGATCTAAAAGATGTTACCGGCAAGGGATAGCGGAGCTAATCCCATAAGACTCTGACTTCCTGACTGTATTCTAAGCTATTCAAATGCAATGTTATGCATGTAAACCATAACTCGTTTTGAAATACTTTTATTTCTCATATATGTGTACTCAAATTACTTTACTTTACAAACATTATCAGATGTTCACAAAGACTCATACTTTACTAGTGTACACAAGAAACTTTTACTTGACACTAATTAGACTCTCATGCTATACGACTTAATACTGGTGGACTCCAACCCTGGTGACTGCATCAGTATCCGTCCTCCCGAGCTCGTCCTCCTGAAATTCCTGACAAACCAAATATTGGGAGTGGGGAGGTTAGATCGACATACTATCTAAGTGAGTGGACTAAAACAGAAAACTGATGTAAAAGTCTTTTGGCTTCAAAACCATATTTTCAAAACATCTTTTTATGAAATCTTTGTTTCTGAAATTTCATCTTTCTGAAAACTGTCTTTGAAACTCTGGATTTTGAAAACTGTTTCTGAAAGTCTAGTTTCTGAAAACTATTTGCTAAAAATATTATTCTGAAATCTGTGTACTGAAGCTCTGAAAGCGGTATATTGAGAATTTGAAAATTGAAATTTTTTTCTGAAATCTGTATCTCTGTCTGAAAACATGGGCGTTACGTATCGCCGTCCCCCAAAACATGCCACTAATGTCTCATATTGGTGGTCTTGGGGCGTTACGTATCGCTGTCCCCCAAGTCACAATGTGGAGCTGGGGGTTCGGATTTATGCTTCCACCCAAGCTCAAAATCTGGGGTCTAGGGGCGTTACGTATCGCCGTCCCCCCTAGCCCAGCTCAAGGATCTGAGAGCGTCCCCTCAGTCCTCCACATGTGCACATGCTCTCTGTATCCGTCAATTCCAACTGTATCTCTGTAATAGTTACATACTTGGGTGAGGTTTTACCTCATGCCTCGAATATATTAAAAAAAAAAACCATACTTCTAAATCTTAAAACTGTAAACACTGTTTTTTGTAAATCATTTTCTTTCTTTTTTTTTCAAAGCATAATTATATATAGCAATAACTGGAAAGAAAAGCTTCTAACACCCTAAAGCGTAAAATGTAAGTCTGATTTGAGAAAATGAGAAAATAAAACTAATTAAAAGAGAAAATATCCACTCACTGGTTTGGAACTTGCTGATGACACCTTATGATCGTGGCGGAATCGTATTTCCTGGAGATAATCTAGAATTAGCAAAATTGTTAGTACCAAGGTTGCGAATTATATCATTTCTTAAAAAAATTTGTTCATTATTCATGTTAACTCATACCTGCTACGTTACTAAAATTTTAGGGTGGTCTTATAATTTTATTACGCTCGTTTGTGTATTTCACAAGCTGCTTCACAAAACTCCATATTTTACCCTCTATCCAGAAAATTTCAGTGCGCCAACACTGACTTCGAAAATATAGTACGCTAAATCGGGATTGAATTTGGGGCTGAAATTTTAATAAAATACTCACTTATGTGTCTACTTTATGTTGGCTTTTACGGATCATAGTTTCTATTCCTAGAACTCAAGTTATGGACAGAAGTTCGGGGATTGTGCGACTGGAAAAACTAGGCACAGGAGCAGCAGATAGCTTGACTTCAAAAATTCGGCCCGGCCTCATCTTAAGTCTAAAATTTTTGAAATTTGGATGTTAATCCTCTATATGTCTAGTTTGCTCAGAATGTTACGGTTTATCAATCGGGATATTAAAACTCGAGTTAGAAGCGACCCAAATAACCTGTCCGGGATGAGACATAAACTATCTTCTTTATTAATCTTCCTTGGTTCATCGTCTAGTGTAATACATTTAATCTGGCAACCCTCAATAGAATTTCCATTATTATAAATACTCTTCACAACATCCAAAACATGCTTAATTCTTTAATTTATCTCGAGCTTGACATGATATCGAACTCTTGGTGTGCGACATGCCTAAATTCCACTTTTCCTATAATCCTAGCTAACCATATCCTCATTTTACATAACCATTGCACACCTACATCATTCAAGACTTCATATTATATGAAAAACAGTCATCCCTTCTTCCTAGACTTGGCCGAATGTCATCAAATTACTACAATCTTCCAACTCCACAACCCATATCTTTACTTCCATAACAAAACTAATATTGAATACATCATCTTTCACTCATTTTCATCAACTAAACGACTAATTCATCAAAAATTTAACTTTCTATTCACTCCATTAGCTTTACCAATTCTCACCCAAATTAAACAAATGGGGTTTAGTTACCTATCTATTGACTTACAACAAAAGGAATCACATCATCATCATCATACTTATGTTTACCAAATCGTCAAACACACCATTTAAAGAAATGGGTTATGGATTTCTTACCTTTTCCTTACTTGATTTCTTCATCCTCCAAGCTTCCAAGGGTAGCCATGGTTTATTTGGCTTCATTCTCCTTCTTTCTGTCTTTCTTCTTCTTCTTCTTCTTCTTTCATTCCCTTATTCTTCTCATTTTCTTCCTTCCTTCTTTCTCTCTCTTTTCTTAAGTTCTTCTTCTTCTTCTTCTTCTTCTTCTATTTTGTTCTCAATATTTTTGGTTTTGTGAATAGTAAATCTTTTATATACTAGGACTTAAATGACAAAGAATCTTGTAGAATTATGTAGAAAAATGGAGAGAATTGGAGATTTTACATTTTGACCCCGAAATCACTATTCATTAGGATTTTGACTTGCGTTTTTTATTATTTTCTGGTTCGAATTTTAGAAAATATTTAACTTGAAAGTTTTAGGTCTTAATCTCAGCTTTCCGACGATATAAAATTCATAAAAATCGGAGATCATATGAGAAAGTTACATCTAACATACTATGGGCGGTTCAAAAGAAATACGATACAGTCTTTTCTCGGGACTTCAAGAAATTTACCGATCGTCCCCAAAGTCTTCTCATGATTGTATTTGAATCTTATCGTAATTTATTTCGCATGCCTTTATTCCGTACATGATAATATCTCTATAGGTAGTAGTAAAGACTACCGGTCATTATAAGCGAGCTCAATAGTGTCATGGTCATAGATGTTATAAGCATAGTGAGAAATCCTACTTCGCTTCATAAACCAATATCCATCAATGTCATCTATCGACAAGCACTAGCACAAGACCAGGTAAGTCTAGCGATGCTAGACAAGCCAGGTAAGTGTAGGTCACAGAAATCAGCGACGCTGTTCAGTGAGAGTACTGAATAGCCCGCGGGGGAACTAAACCAGAGAAATAACATGGATTTGCCACCCGATGTGAACCGGGAAAATGATTAAGGCCGCACTCACCCCTCGCAAGGGAAGACCTCAAACCGTTAGGTTTGGAATGGTCCCTTACTTATGTCAGTTGTAATGAAAGGATTTGTGCAATAATCTAACCAAGCCTAAGGAACATATATTTCCAAGGATAATCTACTTCTAAGTTCATGTGCATAAAAATAAAGCTCATCTAAATTTTCATATAACCTATATCTAAGTTTGCATGCATAAAAGTAAATCGGAATGGCGGTAAGCATATAATTTCATAAGCACATTATATTCAAGGATACGGAAACGCAAGTAAATGATAAGTGTACAAGCACGCATAAAAGTAAAACGGAATAACGACAAGCATATAATTTCATAAACATATTGTACTTACGTATATGGTAACACAAGTAAATAACAATTACACAAGCATGCATAATGAAGAGAATCAATTAGATGCATAATGCAAAGAGATAACTAAAGAGGCAATTGTACATTAAGATAAACGTGCCATGATGCGATGCAAAAGAAGATAGACAAATAGGGTGAAAGAAAAGAGACGCAATATATGCCTACATCTATATAGGACCTCAAGTATCCGACTGAACGCATTTCACATCCAATCGAACGTGCTTTGTCCGGCGTGGCAAAACGTCGTGGCCAAGGTAGCCCTTAGGATTTTCATCCCTCAAAATAGAGGACCTTTAATCCAACTTGATTTGCCCATGCGCATTACAATATGATGCATGATTATGCAAGGAGATGACATATAGAAAGCAAATAACGGAATGAAATGTGCAGCAAAGTATTGTTATAAAGGTAGGTTTTTAGACTTTTCTTCCCTCAAATGGAGGACCTTTAGATCAACATAATAAGCCCATGCACATTATAATGCATATAAAATAAAGACAACGATATGGGACTTTGTATGCCCAATTGAACATATCTCACATTCAACGAAACATACTTCGACCGGTGCTGCAAAACATCGTGGCAAAGGTAGCTCTTAGGCTTTTAATCCCTCGGAATGGAGGACCTTTAATCCAACTTGATTTGCCCATGCGCACTATATCATCAATACATAAAAAAATATCGTACACAAAGTAAAATAGGGGAATAATAAAAGGTGCGGCGAAGTATCGTGGTAAAGGTAGCCTTTAGGCTTTTCTTTCCCCAAATAGAGAACCTTTAGACCAACGTAATAAGCCCGTGCGCATAACATTACAATGCATAGAAATAAAGACAATAATATAGGACTTCGTATGCTCGATTGAACATATCTCACATTCAATCAAACACACTTCGTCCGGTGCGGTAAAATATCGTGGCAAAGGTAGCCCTTAGGCTTTTAATCCCTCGAAATGGAGGACCTTTAATCCAACTTGATTTGCCCATACGCACTATATCATTGATACATAAAAAAATAACTTACAGAAAATAAATGGCGGAATTATAAAATGCTGATAATAAATACACAAGATAAAATAAAGTAAAATATGTGCCGTTTACTCAACTGGTATGTGGAGTTGTCTCCCAAGTACAGACATCACTACCGTCCATTCGGATTCGGCTACGGAATTTAGGTCTGGGTTTCCATCCTATATACCACGAGAGATGACATATTTTCCATTCATCCAATAACCACAACACACATTAACCAATGACTCTCTGATGAGTGGAAAATATATCAATATTTACCGCCCCTTTAACTTAATATTTTGTTTAGTTTCTCGGGTTTGATGAACGTTTTGATGTGTTTTAGTTTATTTTGCAGATAAATAATATTGGGACTCAATGAAATCATTTAGGATGAAATGTGGGTCAATTAAGGGCAATTATTGGACTTGATATATAAATTTTGTAGATTGGAAACTTGAAAGGGCGTTTTTGACGAAGTGCAGTTTTGGAAATTTCAGTTTTGCGCATCTGTTGTAATTTGGGCATAACTTTTTACTCCGATATCGGATTGAGCTGATTCAAGTGCCAGATTAAAGAGACTCAAAGATCTACAACTTTGAAGGAGAAAATATTTTCGAATTCTGATGATTTCATGACCGAAATTGATGAACCATCCATGAGTGTGTGGTGTGTAATTAATAAAGTCATTATCAATCATTTTCAAAGTAAAATATAAATTAATAAATAATTAATAAAAATTATCAAATCACCAACAAACAAGATAAGCAATTAGTGGAGCAATTATGGATTTGGTGGAGTAATTAGTGGAGAAATTAATAATGAATTTGGAGGAGAATTTGATGGATGATTTGATGGAGGCAAAATTTTGCCTATAAATACCAAGCCATTTCATTTGTAAAATTCATACTTTCTTCTTTGAAATTCCTTAAGAATAAATAAGAAGATTGTATCTTGTTTGTTTATTTACAGCTTTCAGTAATTAATTTTCACTTTCGCATTTTCTTTTCTTTACTTTTCAGTTTTTACTTTCCGCAATTTACTTTTACGCACAGTACTTTCCTTTCTTTACTTTTTCAGTTTTTACTTTTCAAGCAATGAGAAGGTAATTCTCCCTTGCTGGGTAAAAGGTAAAGCTTTTATTAATGCTATTTAGATTAATCTCTTTAATTATAATATATAAAGTATTTAAAACCTGACTTAATAAGGATACCGCTATATTGGCCGGTTGGTAATTAATTATAATTTGGTTTTAACCTGACTAGTATGGATACCGCCTGGTTGGTCGGTTGGTAATTAATTATTAATTTGACTTAATCAGAATACCGCCTTTATGGCTGGTTGGTAATTATCACGCAAAATTTATATATTATATTAAGGGAGATATCTAAAATAGTAGTAATAAAAGTTGATCCTCTAACCCCCAGCATTTTCTTTTATTGTACTTTTATTTTATTTACTTTTAGCAATTTAATTCAGTAATTCTTTTACTTTTTACTTTTTACTTTTCAGTATTTAATTTTCAGTATTTACTTTATGTCTTTTATTTTATTTAAGTTTTTACTAGTCCTAGTTATGTGTTAGTTATCTGGGGTTGTGATGAATTCTAATATCACCGTTTTATAAGGGATTATTTTATAGTTTGGGTAATTTAAAGGTTTATTTATTAAGTCTTAAGCTTAATGCTTCTTGTTGTCTGATCACCAATAAGATTGATGTGGTAAATCTAAAATGAACTAGACATAGGGATTTTAGGTTTCAGCCTTAGACTTAATAGCCCACGATCTTCCTTGAGGATAGATAACCCTTTAATAGATTTCCTTACAGGATAGACATATACCTGTCGGGCGGGGGTAGTCATAATTGGAACTTAAACTTAATGAATCCAGATAATTTGGTTGACATAGACATATGGTTCAATTGGGTTAAACTAGGTATTTGCGTCTGACCATCGACAGAGGCTTTTGCATAATTTCGTGTTTCATGTTAGTAAACTGATTTATTACCCAACTATAAAATAACCACTTCATCTTTTAAAAGATATTAGAATGATTCACAACCCTAGATCTTTGTGTCTTTTGTTATTTTCCTTAGTATTTTCTTTTGTCTTTTTTTATTTATTTATTTATTTTGCAAAACTACAATCAACCAAATCAATCAAGCAATCATTCTCTTCACCCTCAATTAGATATTTGTAAATAAATAGATTCAATAATTAATAACAACAGTAGGAATTAAGTCCTCGTGGGATCCATATTTTTATACTACTTGAACGATACGTGCGCTTGCGTTATACGTGTGTGATTACGTCGGTCAAGTTTTTGGCGCCGTTGCCGGGGACTTATTTTTCTTGAGTTATTAATTTTGAAGCTATCTAATTTACTTGTATCTAATTTTCTTTATCTGTAATTTTTATTTCTTTTTTTTATTTTTCAGGTGATTGAAAAATGGAACATTATTGGGAGATTGAAAGATTACGTGCTTTACAAGAAGATACACCCCATATTTGGGAGCAACAGTCCAGTTTTCTGAGGTCTGTTGTACAACCCAACGACTATCACTGGATGCCAGAACCAAGCAATACTACATTTGCTCAACAGAACGTAATGGGGAGATATGACATATGTAATGGTAACCACCCGAAAGATTATTGCGAGTACAACTACAATCCAGGGTGGCAGAGCTATCAAAATCCTTCATGGTACGAAGAACCATCATATTTCCATCTTATCCACCATCCACCTATGATTTTCATCAAGAACCAGAACCATCAAAGGAAGATCAGTTGATTCACATGCTCAATGTTTGGCACGAAGAACGGGAAGCTCAATTAGATGCACAAATTCAGAGTCAAACAGAATCCATACAGAGATGACATATCAGATCAGACAATTAACAGAAAACCAGAACTTCATACCTCAAGAAGAATTATCAGATGAAACTGACAAAGCTTTCGAGTGCCCAGAGATCTACAATGACACCTTAACAAATGAGGAGGCTGAGCAGTATCAACAACCAGAGGTATCAGTTCAGGAGCCCGAACCGACAAAGTCTCGATTTGATTTTTATTATTCTGACTCTGACGAGGATGAAGTTGATCTATTTGTACCAACTGTACCAACAACGGAGGATCAAACTTTCAATCCTCAAAATGAAGATCTTGGAGCATGCTTTACCATGATATTTGATAAAGATCTACCTGAACCATCCATTCCAGTCATATCAGAGGATGAAAACCTAATGTCAGAAACATCTTTACATCCTCAGGCAGATACTTATGGAGCATGTATTTCACAGATGACGGATAAAGAATTGAATACGGAAATTTTAAAATTCATCTGTGAAGAAAAGGTGGAGCAAGAAGCAGAGCAAATGGAGGAGCAATTGTCAGAAAAAATTGAAGATCTAGTGAATTCAGGCGAAACATCACTGTTTTGGGGAGTACAATTTAGAGATATCACCCAGAAGCTTGACAGAATGGAACTTCCATTTCAAGTCAATCACCATACGAGACCTCCTGATTTTCTTTCTTTCTTTGCAGGAACCACTGGAGCAACAAGGAGCAAAAAGGTGGCACAAGCACTAAATGAGACAAAAAATTTTCTGCTACCTTACCGTTGGAATAGACCCTTCAAAAGCAACGCTCATGGGATTGTCTTTAATCGGACATCCAAAACGACGCTGAAACCTCCTTGACAGATGGATTTCAGTCACGTATGGCTGAAGACGATAAAATTTAGCGCTAGCAGGGAGGCAACCCATGTAATTTATTGTAATTTCTGTTTTCATATTTTGTGTATACATGTTGTAGAGTTTTTAATTTTGTGTGTTATTTTTGTAGGGAAAAGCACAAACGGAGAATTTTAAGACAGAAGGAATGGATTCTTGAGACACATCCTAATGAATTTATACTAAGCGAGTGACGTATTGCGTACACAATTCTGTTGCCTTAATAATTGTTTTGATTTGCTTTTCTTTTGTTATTTTCTTTTATAGACAAGATCCAGACTTTTTGACCTTTCACGATTCATTTTGTTGTTTAGCTAACAAGGTTCCTTTGGAAGATATTAGTGCTATTATTACTCACCCGTTTTAGGTACTATAAATTCAGCTCATCATTGTACTTTGGAAGCATCCAGATTAAGAAAGAATATATAAAAATGGAAGCCACTTCAAGAATACAAGTTGAAAACATCTGTGTGTTTTGCGGTAGTAGTGTTGTGTGTTAAGCCACAATACGTAGAAGCAGCACATGAATTGGGTCGAGTCTTAGCTGCAAGGAATATGCACTTAATATATGGCGGAGGCAATCTTGGACTAATGGGGATCGTTTCAAAGGCTGTACAGGAGGGAGGCAGTCATGTTTTGGGAATCATCCCAAAACCCTTGGTAGAGGCAAATCTTATTGGATCATCAAACGGAGAGGAACTGATCATGCCAGGTATGTCTGAATAACAAGTAGAAATGATTAACCGTGCTGATGCTTTTATCACTTTGCCAGGTGGCTTGGGTATATTGGAGGAAATTTTTATTGTGCTATCTTGGGCGAACCTGAACATACACTAGAAACCGCTTGGACTGTACAACGTTGAAGGATTTTATGATTTTCTTTGTGTGTTTCTTGATGATGCTCGGAGAAATAGGTTCGTGTCAAAACCTATGAAATAACTCATCTTCACTGCCAGAACTGCTCCGGATCTAATTGACCAACTCTTAGCCTACGAACCACAAGTTGACCCTATCATTTCAAAGATAAATTGGTCTGAAGACGATCGTGGTAAGAGACATCGAATTAATCTGGATCTTAACCAAAAATTTCCTTGAATTTCAGCTAACCAGGTATTATCTTCTAAACTCTTCTTCTACTGTTTAAGACATTGGGGACAATGTCTCATTTAGGTTTGGGGGAGGAAATTAGTTGATCAGTACTTTGTTTTTAGTTTGTGTGTTATTTTTATTTTTAGTCCAAAATTATTCATAAAATACAAAAAAATTGAAAATTTTTGGAAAATTACAAAAATATTTTGCGTTTTTGTGTTTTTATTTTGACTAAAAAGGTGAAATTGGTAAGAGATAGTTGAGTAAGGAGTTTTCACTCCTGAGACGTATCTCAAACCTAATTCGAACAAGTTAATTTTTGTTTATTTCCTTTTGAATTATTTAATTTGTGAATTCTCCATAATACTGACTAAAATGGATCTTCATATGCTCAGTTGGCGGGTATTATCAATATGCATAGTAACATACGGACATGAGATGTAATTGAAAACTTTGTAATATTCGGTGCTCTAGTTTGATTGGAGGAAACATCTATAAATGGCAATGGAGTAAAAAAAAAAAAAAAGAAAAAAAAAAATGAAAAAAAATACATATCAGATCCGAGTTATTAAGTCTGTAAGGGTGTTTTAACACCTAGTGCCCTAAAACCAACTGGTTGGGAGTCACTGGCCCAAAGCTCACTATATGGATCGAAGATGCTACAATAAATATATATATATCTGAAGTCTGGGTAATTAAGTCCGTAGGGGTGTCTTAACACCTGGTGTCCTAAAGCCAACTGGTTTGGGAGCCACCGACCCAAAGCTCGCTACATAGACGGAAGGTATTGTATATAAATAAAAGTCAAAATTCAAAAATCAAAGAAAAAATCAGAAAAAAAATCAGAAAAATCAGAAAAATTATTCCATTGCTGCAAAAAGATGTGAATTCTGATAAAACTTTAGGACAAAAATATTACTCTCTTATCAACTACAATTGTGACTGTTGTGGGCAAAAAATGAGTTGATTAATATTTTGTCGACTGTGTATATGGAGAATGGTAAAAATAATCGGAGAATTTACTTATTCAGTAATTTAGAAAGAAACAAAACAACTAGTAACTTGAAGTAGAAGTTTTACCTGAATAGTCACTAACTTCTTTATTCTCTTTTCTCTCGTCTTTTTGCTTTTGTGTGCATTAGTTTCACTACCTTTTTACTTTTGTAAAATGTTTGTGTGTATCATTGTTGTAAACCCTCACGAGACTACAACTCGTCCACTAGGGACACCTAGGGGTTTAAAGGCTTGTTGCATACGCTAAATGCAACCGTGATCCCTACGAAAGTGGCTTAGTTTAATTTTATTTTTATTTTGTTGTTTTGCTCGAGGACTAGCAAAATGTTAGGTTTGGGGGTTTGATGAGTGGAAAATATGTCAATATTTACCGCCCATTTAACTTAATATTTTGTTTAGTTTCTCGGGTTTGATGAACGTTTTGATGTGTTTTAGTTTATTTTGCAGATAAAATAATATTGGGACTCAGTGAAATCATTTAGGATGAAATGTGGGTCAATTAAGGGCAATTATTGGACTTGATATATTAATTTTGTAGATTGGAAACTTGAAAGGGCGTTTTTGACAAAGTGCAGTTTTGGAAATTCCAGTTTTGCGCATCTGTCGTAATTTGGACATAACATTTTACTCAGATATCAGAGTGAGCCGATTCAAGTGCCAGATTAAAGAGGACGGAAAGATCTACAACTTTGAAGGAGAAAATATTTTCGAATTCGGATGATTTCATGACCGAAATTGATGAACCATCCATAAGTGTGTGGTGTGTAATTATTAAAGTCATTATCAATCATTTTCAAAGTAAAATATAAATTAATAAATAATTAATAAAAAGTATCAAATCACCACCAAACAAGATAAGCAATTAATGGAGCAATTATGGATTTGGTGGAGTAATTAGTGGAGAAATTAATAATGGATTTGGAGGAGAATTTGATGGAGGCAAAATTTTGCCTATAAATACCAAGTCATTTCATTTGTAAAATTCATACTTTCTTCTTTGAAATTCCTTAAGAATAAATAAGAAGATTGTATCTTGTTTGTTTATTTACAGCTTTCAGTAATTAATTTTCACTTTCGTATTTTCTTTTCTTTACTTTTCAGTTTTTACTTTCCGCAATTTAGTTTTACGCACAGTACTTTCCTTTCTTTACTTTTTCAGTTTTTACTTTTCAAGCAATGAGAAGGTAATTCCCCCATGCTGGGTAAAAGGTAAAGCTTTTATTATTGCTATTTAGATTAATCTCCCTTAATTATAATATATAAACTATTTAAAACCTGACTTAATAAGGATACCGCTATATTGGCCGGTTGGTAATTAATTATAAATTGGTTTTAACCTGACTAAGTATGGATACCGCCTGGTTGGTCGGTTGGTAATTAATTATTAATTTGACTTAATCAGAATACCGCCTTTATGGCTGGTTGGTAATTATCAAGCAAAATTAATATATTATATTAAGAGAGATATCTAAAATAGTAGTAATAAAAGTTGATCCTCTAACCCCCAGCATTTTCTTTTATTGTACTTTTATTTTATTTACTTTTAGCAATTTAATTCAGTAATTTTCTTTTACTTTTTACTTTTTACTTTTTACTTTTTACTTTTCAGTATTTAATTTTCAGTATTTACTTTATGTCTTTTATTTTATTTAAGTTTTTACTAGTCCTAGTTATGTGTTAGTTAAATGGGGTTGTGATGAATTCTAATATCACCGGTTTATAAGGGATTATTTTATAGTTTGGGTAATTTAAAGGTTTACTTATTAAGTCTTAAGCTTAATGCTTCTTGTTGTCTGATCACCAATAAGATTGATGTGGTAAATCTAAAATGAACTAGACATAGGGATTTTAGGTTTCAGCCTTAGACTTAATAGCCCACGATCTTCCTTGAGGATAGATAACCCTTTAATAGATTTCCTTACAGATAGACATATACCTGTCGGGCGGGGGTAGTCATAATTGGAACTTAAACTTAATGAATCCAGATAATTTGGTTGACATAGACATATGGTTCAATTGGGTTAAACTAGGTATTTGCGTCTGACCATCGACAGAGGCTTTTGCATAATTTCGTGTTTCAAGTTAGTAAACTGATTTATTACCCAACTATAAAATAACCACTTCATCTTTTAAAAGATATTAGAATGATTCACAACCCTAGATCTTTGTGTCTTTTGTTATTTTCCTTAGTATTTTCTTTTGTCTTTTTATTTATTTATTTATTTTGCACAACTACAATCAACCAAATCAATCAAGCAATCATTCTCTTCACCCTCAATTAGATATTTGTAAATATATAGATTCAATAATTAATAACAACAGTAGGAATTAAGTCCTCGTGGGATCCAATTTTTATACTACTTGAACGATACGTGCGATTGCGTTATACGTGTGTGATTACGTCGGTCAAGTTTTTGGCGCCGTTGCCGGGGACTTATTTTTCTTGAGTTATTAATTTTGAAGCTATCTAATTTACTTGTATCTAATTTTCTTTATCTGTAATTTTTATTTCTTTTTTTATTTTTCAGGTGATTGAAAAATGGAACATTATTGGGAGATTGAAAGATTACGTGCTTTACAAGAAGATACACCCCACATTTGGGAGCAACAGTCCAGTTTTCTGAGGTCTGTTGTACAACCCAACGACTATCACTGGATGCCAGAACCAAGCAATACTACATTTGCTCAACAGAACGTAATGGGGAGATACGACATATGTAATGGTAACCACCCGAAAGATTATTGCGAGTACAACTACAATCCAGGGTGGCAGAGCTATCAAAATCCTTCATGGTACGAAGAACCATCACATTTTCCATCTTATCCACCATCCACCTATGATTTTCATCAAGAACCAGAACCATCAAAGGAAGATCAGTTGATTCACATGCTCAATGTTTGGCACGAAGAACGGGAAGCTCAATTAGATGCACAAATTCAGAGTCAAACAGAATCCATACAGAGAATGACATATCAGATCAGACAATTAACAGAAAACCAGAACTTCATACCTCAAGAAGAATTATCAGATGAAACTGACAAAGCTTTCGAGTGCCCAGAGATCTACAATGACACCTTAACAAATGAGGAGGCTGAGCAGTATCAACAACCAGAGGTATCAGTTCAGGAGCCCGAACCGACAAAGTCTCGATTTGATTTTTATTATTCTGACTCTGACGAGGATGAAGTTGATCTATTTGTACCAACTGTACCAACAACGGAGGATCAAACTTTCAATCCTCAAAATGAAGATCTTGGAGCATGCTTTACCATGATATTTGATGAAGATCTACCTGAACCATCCATTCCAGTCATATCAGAGGATGAAAACCTAATGTCAGAAACATCTTTACATCCTCAGGCAGATACTTATGGAGCATGTATTTCACAGATGACGGATAAAGAATTGAATACGGAAATTTTAAAATTCATCTGTGAAGAAAAGGTGGAGCAAGAAGCAGAGCAAATGGAGGAGCAATTGTCAGAAAAAATTGAAGATCTAGTGAATTCAGGCGAAACATCACTGTTTTGGGGAGTACAATTTAGAGATATCACCCAGAAGCTTGACAGAATGGAACTTCCATTTCAAGTCAAGCACCATACGAGACCTCCTGATTTTCTTTCTTTCTTTGCAGGAACCACTGGAGCAACAAGGAGCAAAAAGGTGGCACAAGCACTAATGAGACAAAAAATTTTCTGCTACCTTACCGTTGGAATAGACCCTTCAAAAGCAACGCTCATGGGATTGTCTTTAATCGGACATCCAAAACGACGCTGAAACCTCCTTGACAGATGGATTTCAGTCACATGGCTGAAGACGATAAAATTTCGCGCTAGCAGGGAGGCAACCCATGTAATTTATTGTAATTTCTGTTTTCATATTTTGTGTATACATGTTGTAGAGTTTTTAATTTTGTGTGTTTTTTTTGTAGGGAAAAGCACAAACGGAGAATTTTAAGACAGAAGAATGGATTCTTAAGACACATCCTAATGAATTTATACTAAGCGAGTGACGTATTGCGTACACAATTCTGTTACCTTAATAATTGTTTTGATTTCCTTTTCTTTTGTTATTTTCTTTTATAGACAGATCCAGACTTTTTGACCTTTCACGATTCATTTTGTTGTTTAGCTAACAAGGTTCCTTTGGAAGATATTAGTGCTATTATTACTCACCTGTTTTAGGTACTATAAATTCAGCTCATCATTGTACTTTGGAAGCATCCAGATTTAAGAAAGAAATATATAAAAATGGAAGCCACTTCAAGAATACAAGTTGAAAACATCTGTGTGTTTTGCGGTAGTAGTGTTGGTGTTAAGCCACAATACGTAGAAGCAGCACATGAATTGGGTCGAGTCTTAGCTGCAAGGAATATGCACTTAATATATGGAGGAGGCAATCTTGGACTAATGAGGATCGTTTCAAAGGCTGTACAGGAGGGAGGCAGTCATGTTTTGGGAATCATCCCAAAACCCTTGGTAGAGGCAAATCTTATTGGATCATCAAACGGAGAGGAACTGATCATGCCAGGTATGTCTGAATGACAAGTAGAAATGATTAACCGTGCTGATGCTTTTACACTTTGCCAGGTGGCTTGGGTATATTGGAGGAAATTTTTATTGTGCTATCTTGGGCGAACCTGAACATACACTAGAAACCGCTTGGACTGTACAACGTTGAAGGATTTTATGATTTTCTTTGTGTGTTTCTTGATGATGCTCTCGAAGAAATAGGTTCGTGTCAAAACCTATGAAATAACTCCTCTTCACTGCCAGAACTGCTCCGGATCTAATTGACCAACTCTTAGACTACGAACCACAAGTTGACCCTATCATTTCAAAGATAAATTGGTCTGAAGACGATCGTGGTAAGAGACATCGAATTAATCTGGATCTTAACCCAAAATTTCCTAGAATTTCAGCTAACCAGGTATTATCTTCTAACTCTTCTTCTACTGTTTAAGACATTGGGGACAATGTCTCATTTAGGTTTGGGGGAGGAAATTAGTTGATCAGTACTTTGTTTTTAGTTTGTGTGTTATTTTTATTTTTAGTCCAAAATTTTTCATAAAATACAAAAAAATTGAAAATTTTTGGAAAATTACAAAAATATTTTACGTTTTTGTTTTTTTATTTTGATTAAAAAGGTGAAATTGGTAAGAGATAGTTGAGTAAGGAGTTTTCACTCCTGAGGCGTATCTCAAACCTAATTCGGAACAAGTTAATTTTTGTTTATTTCCTTTTGAATTATTTAATTTGTGAATTCTCCATAATACTGACTAAAATGGATCTTCATATGCTCAGTTGGCAGGTATTATCAATATGCATAGTAACATACGGACATGAGATGTAATTGAAAATTTTGTATATTCGGTGCTCTAGTTTAATTGGAGGAATCATCTATAATGGCAATGGAGTAAAAAAAAAAAGAAAAAAAAGGGAAAAAAAAGAAAAAAAAAATATGAAAAAAATACATATGAGATCCGAGTTATTAAGTCTGTAAGGGTGTTTTAACACCTAGTGCCCTAAAACCAACTGGTTTGGGAGTCACTGGCCCAAAGCTCACTATATGGATCGAAGATGCTACAATAAATATATATATCTGAAGTCTGGGTAATTAAGTCCGTAGGGGTGTCTTAACACCTGGTGTCCTAAAGCCAACTGGTTTGGGAGCCACCGACCCAAAGCTCGCTACATAGACGGAAGGTATTGTATATAAATAAAAAGTCAAAATTCAAAAATTAAAGAAAAAATCAGAAAAATCAGAAAAATTATTCCATTGCTGTAAAAAGATGTGAATTCTGATAAAACTTTAGGACGAAATATCTCTCTTATCAACTACAATTGTGACTGTTGTGGGCAAAAAATGAGTTGATTAATATTTTGTCGACTGTGTATATGGAGAATGGTAAAAATAATCGGAGAATTTACTTATTCAGTAATTTAGAAAGAAACAAAACAACTAGTAACTTGAAGTAGAAGTTTTACCTGAATAGTCACTAACTTCTTTATTCTCTTTTCTCTCGTCTTTTTGCTTTTGTGTGCATTAGTTTCACTACCTTTTTACTTTTGTAAAATGTTTGTGTGTATCATTGTTGTGAACCCTCACGAGACTACAACTCGTCCAATAGGGACACCTAGGGGTTTAAAGGCTTGTTGCATACGCTAAATGCAACCGTGATCCCTACGAAAGTGGCTTAGTTTAATTTTATTTTTATTTTGTTGTTTTGCTCGCTGGACTAGCAAAATGTTAGGTTTGGGGTTTGATGAGTGGAAAATATGTCAATATTTACCGCCATTTAACTTAATATTTTGTTTAGTTTCTCGGGTTTGATGAACGTTTTGATGTGTTTTAGTTTATTTTGCAGATAAATAATATTGGGACTCAATGAAATCATTTAGGATGAAATGTGGGTCAATTAAGGGCAATTATTGGACTTGATATATTAATTTTGTAGATTGGAAACTTGAAAGGGCGTTTTTGACGAAGTGCAGTTTTGGAAATTCCAGTTTTGCGCATCTGTCGTAATTTGGACATAACATTTTACTCAGATATCGGATTGAGCTGATTCAAGTGCCAGATTAAAGAAGACGCAAAGATCTACAACTTTTAAGGAGAAAATATTTTCTAATTCTGAAGATTTCATGACCGAAATTGATGAACCATCCATAAGTGTGTGGTGTGTAATTATTAAAGTCATTATCAATCATTTTCAAAGCAAAATATAAATTAATAAATAATTAATAAAAATTATCAAATCACCCACACAAGATAAGCAATTAGTGGAGCAATTATGGATTTGGTGGAGTAATTAGTGGATAAATTAATAATGGATTTGGAGGAGAATTTGATGGAGGCAAAATTTTGCCTATAAATACCAACCATTTCATTTGTAAAATTCATACTTTCTTCTTTGAAATTCCTTAAGAATAAATAAGAAGATTGTATCTTGTTTGTTTATTTACAGCTTTCAGTAATTAATTTTCACTTTCGCAATTTCTTTTCTTTACTTTTCACTTTTTACTTTCCGTAATTTACTTTTACGCACAGTACTTTCCTTTCTTTACTTTTTCAGTTTTTACTTTTCAAGCAATGAGAAGGTAATTCCCCCTTGCTGGCGTAAAAGGTAAAGCTTTTATTATTGCTATTTAGATTAATCTCCCTTAATTATAATATATAAACTATTTAAAACCTGACTTAATAAGGATACCGCTATATTGGCCGGTTGGTAATTAATTATAAATTGGTTTTAACCTGACTAAGTATGGATACCGCCTGGTTTGTCGGTTGGTAATTAATTATTAATTTGATTTAATCAGAATACCGCCTTTATGGCTGGTTGGTAATTTTTACGCAAAATTAATATATAATATTAAGGGAGATATCTAAAATAGTAGTAATTTAAATTGATCCTCTAACCCCCAGCATTTTCTTTTATTGTACTTTTATTTTATTTACTTTTAGTAATTTACTTTCAATAATTTTCTTTTACTTTTTACTTTTTACTTTTTACTTTGTACTTTTCAGTATTTAATTTTCAGTATTTACTTTATGTCTTTTATTTTATTTAAGTTTTTACTAGCCCTAGTTATGTGTTAGTTATTTGGGGTTGTGATGAATCTAATATCACCGGTTTATAAGAGATTATTTTATAGTTGGGGTAATTTAAATGTTTACTTATTAAGTCTTAAGCTTAATGCTTCTTGTTGTCTGATCACCAATAAGATTGATATGGTAATTCTAAAATGAACTAGACATAGGGATTTTAGGTTTCAGCCTTAGACTTAATAGCCCACGATCTTCCTTGAGGATAGATAACCCTTTAATAGATTTCCTTACAGGATAGACATATACCTGTCGGGCGGGGGTAGT
Source organism: Zanthoxylum bungeanum (assembly GCA_019454045.1). NCBI lineage: Eukaryota > Viridiplantae > Streptophyta > Magnoliopsida > Sapindales > Rutaceae > Zanthoxylum > Zanthoxylum bungeanum. Next base: position 354,026 of record SKCR01026475.1, read on the forward strand.
CATAATTGGAACTTAACTTAATGAATCCAGATAATTTGGTTGACATAGACATATGGTTCAATTGGGTTAAACTAGGTATTTGCGTCTGACCATCGACAGAGGCTTTTGCATAATTTCGTGTTTCAAGTTAGTAAACTGATTTATTACCCAACTATAAAATAACCACTTCATCTTTTAAAAGATATTAGAATGATTCACAACCCTAGATCTTGTGTCTTTTGTTATTTTCCTTAGTATTTTCTTTTGTCTTTTTATTTATTATTTATTTTGCAAAACTACAATCAACCAAATCAATCAAGCAATCATTCTCTTCTCTCACCCCTCAATTATATATTTGTAAATAAATAGATTCAATAATTAATAACAACAGTATGAATTAAGTCCTTGTGGGATCGATATTTTTATACTACTTGAACGATACGTGCGCTTGCGTTATACGTGTGTGATTACGTCGGTCACTCTCATGCGAAAAAATTCAATAAATAATTACGAAATGAATGAAAAGAGATAACAAAGGTTCCCTCAGGGCTAACCTTTTATGTCGACTTTTGGAAGTGCGTTACAAGGTCGTCGGAAGGGCTAACACTCCGCAACTCTTTTGGTTCGCTGGTTCAACATTTTTTTCTTCGCTGTTTCGCTGTTTAGACTGTTGTTTTGCTGCTATTTTTTTACGGTAATTTAAGGGTTTTAAAGTGCAGTTTTTGTCACTGTTTTCGGTAATTGAGCTGCTGTTTTGGGGTGATTTTTTTGGTCACTGCAGTGCAGTTTCAGGGGTAATTTTTGGTGGTTCAAGATGTAAAAATAGTACAATTTTTGGTGGTTATAGGGTGTAAAAAATAGTGCAGCTTTCAGTGATTATAAGGGGGTAAAAACAGTGCAGTTTTCGGTTGTTATGGGATAGTTTTGGGGGCACTTTTTCGATGGTTATGGGACAGTTTTGGAGGTAAATTTTGGTGATTATGGGACAATTTTTAGAGGCATTTTTTCGGTGGTTGCAGTGTGGTTTTGTGACTGTTTCGGTGATGGTATTTCAGTGGGTTTTTGTGCGTGCAGTGAGGAGTGTTTTAGGAGGATGGTTTGCGTGAATGGAGGGCTATGTTAGGATGTGCTTGGATGGCAATGGAGAGGAATGTTCTTGGTATGCTTGGACGGCAATGGAGATGAGTGTTTAGGGGTGATGTATTCTGTTGTTAGAGAAAGGAGGAGAAGAGAATTATTTTGTTGCTTCTTGTTTTTTTATTTGGGCGTGAACTAGGAGCGGGTGAGGGTTAAATTTGTATCTCTTTTTTATAGACAAAGGCTAGGGTTTCCCTTGTGTGAATAGGAAAAGAATCATTCAATCAATGGTGACATCTCCTAATTAGTATCTCACAAGAAAGCATCTAATTAAATTAGGGAGGTGATTTGTTCAAATTAGGAATGGATTATTTGATTTGTTTTTTAGGTATATGATTATTTAGATTTCACCATGTGTTGAATATGTGATTTGTTATTTTTGGATGTGTTTTATTGGGCTTGGGTGTGTGTGGGTTTGGTGTGGTGGGCGTGTGGGCTTGGCTTTGTGGGCTAGGTGGGCGTGTGGCTTGATGTGAGGGGCTTGGTGTAGTGGGCATGTGGGCTTGGCTTTTTGGGCTAGGTGGGCGTGTGACTTGATATGGGGGCTGGTGTATATTGCAAGGGTTTTGGGCCAAGGATTAGTGGTTTGCGGGGGTTTCGGGCCATGTTAAAGTTTTTAAAAACAGAAATCCAACAAGCGAACCCAAGGCTAGGCAAATGAATTAAGCCCAACAAAATACTAATTTCTGACTTCTGTCTTCCGACGTTCGTTTCTCGCGAGTTCCGCAACTAAAAAGGTAGTGCCTCTAAAACTCATCATCGAGACTTACAAGTAAAAATATAGTGCCTACAGTAAGTAAAAATGCATGCATGACGTTGATAGACTTGTCACTACCACACACTTCATAGGCTTACCAAAGTGAGGGTGACTGTAAATATTGCATTTTTATAGCCTGATGATGAGTTTGTTATGAGGATACATCTAAAATATTTGGGGAAGTTGTAAGGCCTAATACTGGAAAGAAAAGAAACCCCAAAAATAAAAAATCTGGAGCTTATGTCCGCCCGAGTATAGACCATAATGTCCGTCTGGATCTTCATAAAGTCTAGCCGAATATGTATCGGGTTTTTAGAATAACAGAAACACTCAATCTTCTAACTAGTTTCCATTTTAACTATTTTCCATAAATACAAATCTTCTTTTCTTAACTAGTTTCCCGAATAATCTCTTTTCTTAGTAATTATTTTCCTTATCAAAGGGATTCTTTCCCTAATAACCACAACCTTAAGACTATAAAAGAACCCACGTTCTTTATAAGAATGGAGTTTTGGGATTCAACAGAGGGAAAAATAGAAAGCAAAGAACAAAAAATATTTGTAGATACTAGCCACCCAGTAACCATACTAAACTCTAATCACATACAAAACCCTGTGATTCTTTCCAGAAAGAGATCGAATAATGACTAGACCTTCAATAGTATTCTCGGAATAATGAAATAAACATTGAACGATTCACTAAAGATTTCCTAATATATGGTACACCAATGTCAATAGGAATCTTCTCGGGTCAAGTGAGCATAATGATCATTTGACTTGAGATACCACTGTGGATGTATGAGGTATCCTTCATGCTTTAATAGTTGTCACGTCATCGATCTATTTTGATCAGACCTCCACTTGTTCGTTGGGTGTGGACTAATCCTTATGATATCCTATGCGTATCAAGATATGATCCGTCAGTTCTGTGTACATAGCATAGGTATTCAATGTGCAATTAGCAATCTTATAAATCCATGGGCCCGTGGTATACTGTAGAAGTAAGTTCTAAGTATTATTAAGGGATTGCTAATAGAATCATCGACGAGATTATACCTATAGAGATTTGACATTTTTATCTATATCTCTGAGATAATCTGAATACCTATGATGGAAGGATTATACGTATGCGCTGACCTCGACCTTTATGATTCTGCAAGTTTATCCGTGTTCGTCATAATTTACCAGTGGGTAGATTATGGACACAAATTGGATTTCGTAGTGGATATGCCTGAATCTAGAGAGTCTCACTAATGAACATACTCGTAGAGCACTATGGCTACTATATAAATAATAATGATTATTTATAAATTATTTCATGGTTAAACGAAAAATACATGCTTAAAGGGTTACCCGGCTATTTTCTAATTAGTGTGTTTTTAGATTAAATATTTGATTTTATTAAATACACATTAATTATTTGTCAAATAAATTATTTGACATGTGTTTCAAATATATGTATTATGGAATATTTAATGTCAATAGATACATGTATTTAGATATTTGTATTAAATAATTGTCTAATTATTTAATTATTAAATAGTTAGAATTATTTAATATGTTTTCCTTGATCATTATTAAGCTTTAAATGGTTAATTTTGATTGGTGCATATGTAATTTTGCTTTTTGAAAATGGTAGTAATTTTGACTTTGAATTCTTTTAATTTGATTAAAAAAATTTAAAAATCAAAATTACCATTTTGTCCCATGGAAGTCAGCCAACCCTAAGTATAAATGGGTTTCATATTTTCATTTGCTTAGACTTTTAGCTCAAAAATAGACCTAAGTGCTACAGCAGATTGTGTGAAGAAAGTCTTGAAAATTAAGTAATTCATTTCATAGTTTTCTTACTTGAAAATATTTCTTGCTTTTAGACTTCAACATATGATTTTCTTATGTTTTCTCTATCTCTTGGGTTTGTAAATAAGTTGTTTGAAGTATGATGAAATATTAGCATGTGTCTTTAGTAAAGAAAGCTTATTACGTGTTATTAAGCTTACTTTTTGTTATTTGATAACATTCTAGAGTTACTTATGTAACATCCCGGATTTTCAGAACTGTTCCAGGAGACTCCCGGACGATTGTTTTAGTCTTGGATCGTGAAAATGTTGAGAAATAAGAGTTCGAGCAAGGTTATAGAGTTAGATAGAATATCATTTATGAGTTTTAGTCGCGTTGGAAAACGCGTGGGATCAAAAGTCGGTTACGCGATTTTCGTTTAAAACGCGTAAAGTTCTGGTTTTGGACACGAGCAGGCAAACGAACTCCGATCGAGCTGATTTTTGGACCATTGGACTCGTTTTTCCGATACGAACAACTTCGTGTTGAACACTTTTCGAGAATCGCATCAGAAGGGCTCCGAAATTGCGATATTCCAGAAGGTTCTAGAAAAGGGGCTGATTTGTAAATTCGCAGGGACCAAATTGATATTTTCCATGGCAGTATATAAAGCCTCATAGTTTGGCTTAATTGCAGAGGGACCAAACTTCTTCATTTCTCCCCACCCGACCCCTGAATCGTCTTCTTTGGGAAGCATCTCGCCGGCGAGCTTCCGGCCGGCGACAGGCCGGCGCACCGGTAGCGCCGTGGTCGTCCAGCGATGGGGAATCTTCTGGTGGCCGGCGGCGAGGCTGGGACGTCGCCGATCGGTGGCAGGGAGGAGTTCTAGGCGCGGCAATGGGTTGATCGGATCCGGCTCGTCGGTTCGTTTCACGGCCCGAGCCACTCACCAAATCGAAGCCCTCGACGAGTGCTACGAGTGTGCGGAGACGGATTCGCCGGATAGTGGCCGGAATCACGCGAAACGAGGAGAAAAGCCGCGGATTGAACAGTAGACCCATGTGAACAGTACCTCCGATTGGAATTCCGATCGCACCAGCGCGTTCGTATGGTCGTCGGGAGTCCGTATATGGCCTCGGAATTTCGGTACGACCTTCCGTTCAAAATCTCATATTTTAAAGTGTATCGTATTATATTCGGATGTTTCCGGTAGTTTCGTAATTTAGCGAATTGCATGTTTATGAATTGGATATGTCTTAGTATGTTAAAACGATGAATGTGTAGGAATCCGGGGTGAAACGGACGAGATATGATCGATCCGGTAGTGTTAGCGAGATTCCGGTTAAAACGGGTTTCTCGCGCGATTGAGCGTATTTGATCATAATCATGGGAATAGTATTAAAATGATATTGCGAGGGTAATTGGGTAATTTTGAATTGGTTTGGAGGGTTCGAGACCCTTCCGTAGCGTTTGCGGAATCTTTTCCGCAAGTTTTACCGCAAACGCGCAAAATGAGAATTTGACCTATCTGGTTGGTTTAGAATAGCAAAGTGGGCATGTATTAGAGTAACGAAACTTAAACCGTAGAGTCGGTGAGGATTTGAGGATTTCGAGAGAATCCGCAGTTTATAGTTGTTGAGTAGAAAGTTCCGCAAATAGCGGTTCTGACAGTTGATGTGCTTTGTCTTGACAGATCGGACCCGGATCGCGGGCACTCGCGTAGCCAGGTAAGTAACTCATGCTTTGATTACTTAAGAAGTTATCGTCGTATGAAAATAGTATTATAATAAAGTTACATATAATTATATGCAAGAAACTAATATTTATACATATAAAGATGATCGTAGAAGCAAGAAGCTAGTGATTTGGTACACAGACTTAGATAAGAGTAAGCGATTATAAGCGGAAAGATAAGTTGAAAATAAACAGAAGTATTCAGAGGTAAAGAGAAATGTACAAAGGTATGAACCGGGTTATGTATACACAGATGGAGCAAGTGAATGATTGTTATAGTTATGAATATAATCTAATTAAACCTGGGTATGGGGGGTTTGTAGAAAAACTACACCCTAGGGAATGGGATTAAAGCTATCAATGAGATAAATATGGACATATTACGGACGAACTAGATTATGTGTTAAATCAGGAATGTTGGAAATAACTAGAAAGTTGTGTAATGTGTATGACCATAATGGGTGAGAGATTGTACATTTAATTTAGTATATACATAGCATGTTTACATAGAGATGATAGAATTAAGGAATATGTATAATCAGTAAGTATGTGAGTTGATGCATTTAGGAATATCGAGTGCAGGTGTAGAATTCACACAAGAACGAACATATATAGGTTTGTATTTAGAAGTATAAGAATCAATGTATGCATATAAGTTAGATTGTATGTATATGTTACCAGAGGGTAGTAGTAAGTTCGTGAATGGTAAGTATGTGTCTTGCATGGTAGCTTTGTAATTAACGTTTAAGTAAACTTTGAGTGGATATGTTTATGATAAATTGTAAACGGGTTTACGAACTGAGAATTTAATATTTGTATACTATGATACTAATGTATTAGAATAATTCTTGGCTATGCATGAATACATAACTGTGGGAATGATGATATTGGATTTGTGTGGTTAGTAAGAGTATGACCATGTATATGTACATACATGATAGTACAGGAAAGGAAAACATAGTTAATATAGTAATAGACATGAGGATGCATATGCATATGCATATGTATATATATTATGCTGAGATTTCCAACCGTGGACCAAAGTTATGGGTGTTTGTCTTTTTTTGGAATTCCGAGTACTTTAAATGAATGTTTTCAAGAATTCAAAGTGTTTTAAATAAATGTTTTCGAAAGCTATTGAAAAACTGTGTTACAGAAAGATGTTTCTTCCAGTTTCGAGATTTCATTTACTATGGTTTTGTTTTCGAGTTTACTATGGTTTTGTTTTCGGGGCATGAGGTAATACTACCCCCAGTATGTAACTACTGATACAGATGGAATTGACGGATACGATAGCATGTGCACATGTTGAGGACTGAGGGGACGGCTCTCAGATCCTCCCAGATGGCTAGGCGGACGGAGAGATATCACGCCCCTAGACCCCCAGATTATGAGACAGTAGTGGCATGCTTTGGGGGACGGACGATACGTACGCCCCAAAGTCATGGTTTTGCACTTCTGCCTCCAGATTGGCATATGAGGGTCGGACGATACGTACGCCTCATATGACCGGGTTTTCCGATAAAGTCACAGATTATGGAAATGATTTCAGATCCCAGATTTTCTGATATAAGATTTCCACAGATACCCAGATACCGGTTTTCAGAAATGAGTTTTGAAATATCAAGTTTTCAGAAAACAGTTTTAATGACACAGTTTTCAGTTCAAATACACAGATTATAGCTTTAACACATTCTCAGATTTCTTTGGAAACAGATCTCAGTTTTCAAGGATGGTTTTCAGTTTTCAGTTACAGCTTTCAGAAAGAACTCGTTAGAAAAGAAAGTTTTCCAGAAACATTGGTTTTATAAGGAATTCAGAATTTTAATACAGAAATTAGTTTCCGAAGTAACGTTTCAACCCAGTGTTCTGCATAAATGATTTATAAAATATGTTCTAAAAGGCACAACAGTTTGAAATAAAGAATGATTTACGATTTCTGCATATAAATCATGCATTCGAGTGAGTTATTTGTGATGTATATATATATATTTGATGTAAATGCATTATGGCATTGGTATCTTTCTCACATGAGTTCTTCAGGAAAGATTTTAAAGTAACAGTTCATAGAAGCATGACATTTTCATCAACAGATGTGCATGGTTAATATAGATATGTGACATTATTATGTAGAAGTGCCTCATCGTAAGATTTTGGATGCCGATAACATGATCTTATAGATGTATATATATATTAATGATGATTATGAGTTGTATATTTCCTTAGAAAGAACATTTCGAAACATTGATAGTTCGGGAGGTAATGATAACGTATTCATGTGATGTTGAAGCTAGAATCTCTAGTTTATAAGACAGTCAAGGATGGTGGTTTTGATAGAAAAGATAATTTAAACTCCGATTTAATGATATTTCAAGATAATGAAAGAGAGAAAGTTATTATAAGTGTCTGCATCAGATTACTAAAGAGTACAGAGGTAAGATAAGAAAAGAATTCATGTTGCACAGAATAAGTATAATGACTTCAATTTGCTAAATAGTGAAGTAAAACATGATGAATTATAAGGAGTGTAATAATCAGAAGTTAGCTTATGCATGTATGTTCAGATCAAAAGACCGTAACTAGAAATAGGTATCTAAATGGGTAAAAGAATCATACAGTTATATCTGTTTTGTAAATCTTTGCATGATTACTTACTGAGTCAATGTGACTCACATCGTTTTTAGTTGCAATTCTGCAGGATAGTAGCTGTAGAGAGGTGAAGAACTTGATGACGGTGGATCTCCCATTTGCAGTCAATGGTGTCCTGGGTCGAGCATGGGTCCTCACGGCCCCTTTGATTAGTTTTGTATTTACATTCTTATTTGTATAAGTCATGTATTGGTATAGTTTCAATTGGATTCTGGCCGGAGGCCAAGTAGTTTATATTTTGTTATTTGAGTTCAGGCCTGAGGCCTTGATATGTTTGGTGATGTTCCGGCCTGAGGCCGTGATTGTGTGTTCTTGTTGTATTGGATGCTGGCCACAGGCCCAGGTTGCATGATGTTACGAATACATCATGCCGAAATTTCGTTAGAATTAGAGGCTTATGGAGATGGGTTCTCCTGTCTCCTGCCGGTAGCATCTTGCCTAGGCGGGATGTTACAAAGTTGGTATCAGAGCATGGTTTAAAAGTCAGAGTCAGTAGCATGGTTTAGAAGTCAGTGACTGCAATTGCGGGGATCCAGCTGTCGGAGATTGTCTTCGGTTTGGTGAAGACCACATAGGTCTTTGTATATACTTTATATGATTGTTTGATGTGACTTGATTCTATTATGCAGTACTTTGATTGCCTGGTTATGAACCCTTGGGTGATTCATTTGTTGTGCATGGTGTAGTTATCTCCGTATGGGAGGAGATTAGATTGAGACAGTGCTTTTACGCCCTTTTAGTCAGTGAATTGGTAAGAAAGAGGTAGAACCAGTATAGGGCCCTTGTGCGGCCAGAGGATTCGAGATCAGAACCAGAGCGGTAAAGCTGGAAATAAGAACCAGATTAGTATAGTCGGACTTGAGATACAAACCAGTATAGTCAGATTAAAGTAATAGATGAGCCGTTGTGAATTCTAGTCTATAGATGAGGTTAGTTTATAGTTGAGACAGAGAAGTGATATTAGCAGAGTTTAGAAAAGGATAGTTTAGGCATATGTGACCGGGTACGAATTAGCAGACATAGTGACGGAGAAATTTCGAGGACGAAATTTTTATAAGGAGGGGTGAATGTAACATCCCGGATTTTCAGAACTGTTCCAGGAGACTCCCGGACGATTGTTTTAGTCTTGGATCGTGAAAATGTTGAGAAATAAGAGTTCGAGCAAGGTTATATGAGTTAGAATATCATTTTATGAGTTTTAGTCGCGTTGGAAAACGCGTGGGATCAAAAGTCGGTTACGCGATTTTCGTAAAACGCGTAAAGTTTCTGGTTTTGGACACGAGCAGAGCAAACGAACTCCGATCGAGCTGATTTTTGGACCATTGGACTCGTTTTTCCGATACGAACAACTTTCGTGTTGAACACTTTTCGAGAATCGCATCAGAAGGGCTCCGAAATTGCGATATTCCAGAAGATTCTAGAAAAGGGGCTGATTTGTAAATTCGCAGGGACCAAATTGATATTTTCCATGGCAGTATATAAAGCCTCATAGTTGGGCCTAATTGCCAGAGGGACCAAACTTCTTCATTTCTCCCCACCCGACCCTGAATCGTCTTCTTTGGGAAGCATCTCGCCGGCGAGCTTCCGGCCGGCGACAGGCCGGCGCACCGGTAGCGCCGTGGTCGTCCAGCGATGGGGAATTTCTGGTGGCCGGCGGCGAGGATTGGGACGTCGCCGATCGGTGGCAGGGGGAGTTCTAGGCGCGGCAATGGGTTGATCGGATCCGGCTCGTCGGTTCGTTTCACGGCCCGAGCCACTCACCAAATCGAAGCCCTCGACGAGTGCTACGAGTGTGCGGAGACGGATTCGCCGGATAGTGGCCGGAATCCCGCGAAACGAGGAGAAAAGCCGCGGATGAACAGTAGACCCATGTGAACAGTACCTCCGATTGGAATTCCGATCGCACCAGCGCGTTCGTATGGTCGTCGGGAGTCCGTATATGGCCTCGGAATTTCGGTACGACCTTCCGTTCAAAATCTCATATTTTAAAGTGTATCGTATTATATTCGGATGTTTCCGGTAGTTTCGTAATTTAGCGAATTGCATGTTTATGAATTGGATATGTCTTAGTATGTTAAAACGATGAATGTGGTAGAATCGGGGTGTGTGAAACGGACGAGATATGATCGATCCGGTGTGTTAGCGAGATTCCGGTAAACGGGTTCCTCGCGCGATTGAGCGTATTTGATCATAACACTGGGAATAGTATTAAAATGATATTGCGAGGGTAATTGGGTAATTTTGATTGGTTTGGAGGGTTCGAGCCCTTCCGTAGCGTTTGCGGAATCTTTCCGCAAGTTTTACCGCAAACGCGCAAAATGAGAATTGGACCTATCTGGTTGGTTTAGAATAGCAAAGTGGGCATGTATTAGAGTAACGAAACTTAAACCGTAGAGTCGGTGAGGGATTTGAGGATTTCGAGAGAATCCGCAGTTATAGTTGTTGAGTAGAAAGTTCCCGCAAATAGCGGTTCTGACAGTTGATGTGCTTTGTTTGACAGATCGGACCCGGATCGCGGGCACTCGCGTAGCCAGGTAAGTAACTCATGCTTTGATTACTTAAGAAGTTATCGTCGTAGGAAAAAGTAGTATAATAAAGTTACATAATTATATGCAAGAAACTAATATTTACATATAAAGATGATCGTAGAAGCAAGAAGCTAGTGATTGGTACACAGACTTAGATAAGAGTAAGCGATTATAAGCGGAAAGATAAGTTGAAAATAAACAGAAGTATTCAGAGGTAAAGAGAAATGTACAAGGTATGAACCGGGTTATGTATACACAGATGGAGCAAGTGAATGATTGTTATTATAGTTATGAATAGAATCTAATTAAACCTGGGTATATGGGGGGTTTGTAGAAAAACTACACCCTAGGGAATGGGATTAAAGCTATCAATGAGATACATATGGACATATTACGGAACGAAACTAGATATGTGTTAAATCAGGAATGTTGGAATAACTAGAAAGTTGTGTAATGTGTATGACCATAATGGGTGAGAGATTGTACATTTAATTTAGTAATACATAGCATGTTTACATAGAGATGATAGAATTAAGGAATATGTAAATCAGTAAGTATTGTGAGTTGATGCATTTAGGAATATACGAGTGCAGGTGTAGAATTTTACACAAGAACGAACATCTATAGGTTTGTATTTAGAAGTATAAGATCAATGTATGCATATAAGTTAGATTGTATGTATATGTACCAGAGGGTAGTAGTAAGTTCGTGAATGGTAAGTATGTGTCTTGCATGGTAGCTTGTAATTAACGTTTAAGTAAACTTTGAGTGGATATGTTTTATGATAAATTGTAAACGGGTTTACGAACTGAGAATTTAATATTTGTATACTATGATACTAATTGTATTAGAACATTCTTGGCTATGCATGAATACATAACTGTGGAATGATGATATTGGATTTGTGTGGTTAGTAAGAGTTATGACCATGTATATGTACATACATGATAGTACAGGAAAACATAGTTAATATAGTAATAGACATGAGGATGCATATGCATATGCATATGTATATATTTATGCTGAGATTCCAACCGTGGACCAAAGTTATGGGTGTTTGTCTTTTTTTGGAATTCCGAGTACTTTAAATGAATGTTTTCAAGAATTCAAAGTGTTTTAAATAAATGTTTTCGAAGCTATTGAAAACTGTGTTACAGAAAGATGTTTCTTCCAGTTTCGAGATTTCATTTACTATGGTTTTGTTTTCGAGTTTACTATGGTTTGTTTTCGGGGCATGAGGTAATACCTCACCCCAGTATGTAACTACTGATACAGATGGAATGACGGATTACAGATAGCATGTGCACATGTTGAGGACTGAGGGGACGCTCTTCAGATCCTCCCAGATGGGCTAGGCGGACGGAGAGATATCACGCCCCTAGACCCCCAGATTATGAGACAGTAGTGGCATGCTTTGGGGGACGGACGATACGTAACGCCCCAAAGTCATGGTTTTGCACTTCTGCCTCCAGATGGCCATGAGGGGTCGGACGATACGTAACGCCCTCATATGACCGGGTTTTCCGATAAAGTCCAGATTATGGAAATGATTTCAGATCCCAGATTTTCTGATATAAGATTTCCACAGATACCCAGATACGGTTTTCAGAAATGAGTTTTGAAATATCAGTTTTCAGAAAACAGTTTTAATGACACAGTTTCAGTTCAAATACAGATTATAGCTTTAAACACATTCTCAGATTTCTTTGGAAACAGATCTCAGTTTTCAAGGATGGTTTTCAGTTTTCAGTTACAGCTTTCAGAAAGAACTCGTTAGAAAGAAAAGTTTTCCAGAAACATTGGTTTTATAAGGAATTCAGAATTTTAATACAGAAATTAGTTTCCGAAGTAACGTTTTCAACCCAGTGTTCGCATAAATGATTTATAAAAATATGTTCTAAAAGGCACAAACAGTTTGAAATAAAGAATGATTTACGATTTCTGCATATAAATCATGCATTCGAGTGAGTTATTTGTGATGTATATATATATATTTGATGTAAATGCATTATGGCTGGTATCTTTCTCACATGAGTTCTTCAGGAAAGATTTTTAAAGTAACAGTTCATAGAAGCATGACATTTTCATCAACAGATGTGCATGGTTAATATAGATATGTGACATTATTATGTAGAAGTGCCTCATCGTAAGATTTTGGATGCCGATAACATTGATCTTATAGATGTATATATATATATTATGATGATTATGAGTTGTATATTTCCTTAGAAAGAACATTTCGAAACATTGATAGTTTCGGAGGTAATGGATAACGTATTCATGTGATGTTTGAAGAATCTAGTTTATAAGACGTCAAGATGATGGTTGTGGTTGATAGAAAAGATAATTAAACTCCGATTTAATGATATTCAAGATAATGAAAGAGAGAAAGTTATTATAAGTTGTCTGCATCAGATTACTAAAGAGTACAGAGGTAAGATAAGAAAAGATTCATGTTGCACCGAATAAGTATAATGGACTTCAATTTGCTAAATAGTGAAGTAAAACATGATGAATTATAAGGAGTGTAATAATCAGAAGTAGCTTATGCATGTATGTTCAGATCAAAAGACCCGTAACTAGAAATATGGTATCTAAATGGGTAAAAGAATCATACAGTTATATCTGTTTTTAAATCTTTGCATGATTACTTACTGAGTCAATGTGACTCACATCGTTTTAGTTGCAATCTCTGCAGGATAGTAGCTGTAGAGAGGTGAAGACTTTGATGACGGTGGATCCTCCCATTTGCAGTCAATGGTGTCCTGGGTCGAGCATGGTCCTCACGGCCCTTTGTATAGTTTTGTATTTACATCTTATTTGTATAAGTCATGTATTGGTTATAGTTTCAATTGGATTCTGGCCGGAGGCCAAGTAGTTTATTATTTTGTTATTTGAGTTCAGGCCTGAGGCCTTGATATTGTTGTGATGTTCCGGCCTGAGGCCGTGATTGTTGTGTTTCTTGTTGTATTGGATGCTGGCCACAGGCCAGGTGCATGATGTTACGAATACATCATGCCGAAATTTCGTTTAGAATTAGAGGCTTATGGAGATGGGTTCTGTCTCTATGCCTGTGGGTAGCATCCTGGCCTAGGCGGGATGTTACAACTTAGCCACTCATAAATGACCTATAATTTTTCTTGAGTTATTTCATGGTGTTGAGACTTGTTTAGTGTAGTAAGGATTGAATTAAAGTGTTGAATTTTATTATTTGGTGTTAATTGGCATATTGGATAATTTTGAGAAATTAGGGTTCAAACCCTCTCCAAATTTGGGGCTTTTCATATATGTGTTAATTAATGATGTATATATGATGCATATTAATTTTGGTGTTGATTAGACTTGATCTTGTACGATTTTGAACCAATTTGGACTAAAATACAATTCTTGAAAACTTGAGGGACCTCTCGGCAATTTAGGAAAAATTGTTTTCTTGAATTTTAATTTGTATTTTCATGTATAAGACATGTATATATCATTTTGGTAGTGGTTTGGAATCACCTAATTATGTATTTGACAAATTAGGACACAAATGATCAAAATGTAAAGTTTTGGGGCATTTTCGTAATTACTGAAAAATATGGAAAATTTTTCAGAATTCATTTTTAATGTATATTTGATGTACAAATCATTTTGGTTGTGATTGGAAATGACCTAAGCTTGTTTTGAACAACTTAGGTCTAAAATGATTAAAATGGAAAGTTTTGGGGTCTTATGGTAATTTACTGAAATTTTAATTCCTAGGTTAAAAATTTCTGTTTTTGAGTATTGAGTGATTAAAATAAATAATTCAAGAAAAATTAAACAAAATGGGAAAATTTGATTTTCCCGTATTTCACTGCGTAACCCGGGTATTTTACCCAAAACCCCAACAAAAATGGTATTAGAGCAGGTTTGAACTTCAACACATGATATGAATATGCCTTTAAATTCAATGTTTAATTTCATTCTTGCTTTATGCATGCTTGTATTTATTTAATTTGATTACATTAAATATGTAACATCTTTGCGAAAATCCCTAATTAATAGGTTTTAAAGTAATATATATTGGATGCATATTTCTTGGTCCATCTTGCCAATAGGATTTTTGGATATCTGTTGTATAGATACATCCGAGAAAGTGCCAAAGCAGTGAGGGTGTAATTGATAGATATTTATCCATACCGGATATATATGTGATACTAGATAAATTCTAGCGAAAGCGAAAATCCTAAACGTGCCAAAGTTGTTAGGACTATGCAAGTATCTTGAATTTATCATTGACAAGTTTAAACTCGGTACGTCTCATTATGATCGTGCCAAAGTTGTCACAATGAGAAATGACCAGGACCAGATCCTAGGAGTCACTAGTAAGTGATTGACAAAGAGTTGTCTACCTAATGAATATACGTAGGCGGGAATGTGCCAAAGCTGTGAGTCGAAATATATTAATGGGGTCCACCTTTCACTATGGAATTCAATTTGATCATTGAATTCCTATTGTCCGTTGGGGATTACGGTTTTACGTAAAATAGTGGGAGGCACTGCTTGGTTAAAATTTCATAACTAAGGCAGTGTGTAATATTATGAAAATTACTGCTTATGTCATGCATATTATTTGTATATGTTTTCTGACTTTCCTTATGGTTGCAGATGTCTAAAATAGGTTCTATATTTATAGCAGACTTGGATATTGTTAGATTAGTCCAAACCATCGGGAACTGTTGTTCTGATTTTTCTTAAAAAATCAAGATGATTAGTGACTTAGCTTCTAAGTCACGATTGATAATCTAAATAGATATCCGTTTTAGGATATAATAGTCTAGAGAGAATAGTTTCTTTTGCAGTAAGAATTGACGTGAATTAGTTCATCTCTCGAGATTCTTGAATGGCATTAAGAAAACCCCTTTAGGTATTTGTTTATCTGATAATGATATTTCTTGGCTTTAGTGACCTTTAGAGGTAATGTGTCTGACATAGTTTGCTAATTAACTATTTGCAATTGTTGTGAATAGTTGAAGACAAGTCATAAAGCTAAAGAAATGAGATGCATATAGTTGTGTATAAGAAATATCGAATTTCACAATACAACAACTATAGGTATTTGATACCAGGTATCTCGTCTAGTTATTTTAAAATATTATTTAATAATTATTTTCATATTTGATATCAGAACTTGTGACTATTGGATAGTTACTGTTCTTTATAAAAAGTAATTTCATATTTTAATACGACTAGTAGTGTCATTGGTGAAAAGATAAACATTAAGAAAAATATTCGATTAACTAAATAACTTAGAATAGTGCTTTATGAAGTTTTATCACATAAGCATTAGATGTTTATTCTGTATGGTAAAGTATGGTCTGATATGAGATCACACCACATATCCTTATCGACTAAATGAATATTGTATTCCGGAAGTGATTAAATCTCATTTAACCAATGATCATCATTGGACCACAGATTTATTAAATTAATACATTAGATGTATGTAGTTTCATGAATTAGAAATTACCTTGGATAGTTTTCTTTTACTTCGTAACTTAATTAATGAGTTGTCATGACTTAGTGACGTGTTTTTAAAAGAACATGTATTGAACGTCTTGAGTGGTTTGAGAACTTTTAATATGTTTATGATGAAACGAGAATATAATATTTTGACTGGTTCAAAGATATTCGATTTGAAGTTTTGAAAAAAACTATCATTAAAATTCATCGCGAGTCTTTGAATTGTTCAAAGATGTTTGATTTGATCAAACATATGAATTTATGGCAATTAGTACTAAGGTTATTCAATGAATATGATTCTCACTCAATATTATTCTTCTACGATTCTATTATGATGGAATTGGTCAATGGGAGGAATTGAATCTTATATGATTTGATTTGCTTGATATTAAGTGTTACCGAATTATTTTCAATACTCTTTGGGATATGATCCAGTAACTCTAATTCGTCTTTTTAATTAAGGTTCCATCAGTTTCTACATTTACGTATATGATATGTATAAGTAGAAAATTCGAATCTTGAAAAGTTTGAGATTTGAATCTTTCTTTTGTATAATGATTATATAATTGAAAAGTACTTGCGCCTCGGAGGTACAAGCAAAAGTTTATCATTTATTCTATTTAATAGAATATTATATTCCATTAGATAGAATATCTTTTCTACGATCCCGAGTAATAAAATTATTTTATTACTTGGTGTGTAACATTAGATGTTAACGATTGTAGAAAAGACTTGACCTATTGAAGTTAATTGTGAGAGTGATAAACTATCAATGGAATTACGTAATTAATAAGATGACAAACCTTTAGACAGCTTCCATATAAGTCCAATAGGATGTCATAATCATTTACAAAGTATTTGATACTTAATGGTTCTAATGTTTTCTTATCGAAGAAAATTACCCTATAACTTATTGTGGGAGAGATATTTGATATCGATTCCGGAAGTTAGATTAAACCATAGATCTAAGATTTTTCATAGCTTATTGCGATTTAGATTAGACCATAGATCTAAGATTTTTCATAACTTATTGCGATCAAGTTTTGAACTTGATTGAGCTTTTGTTATGAATCGTTCATATAATGTGCAAATGGTTTGCGCATCAAAAGCACAATACACTTATTAAAGGTTTAACCTTTATAGTATGACCGTGAGAAAAGTTATACTCAGTAATCTATTGTAGAATCTGAGGAAACTTGTCTCTAGTCACACTAATTGAACAATTAAAGATCTGTTGGTTAATGTTGATATTAAACTATATATTTTGGCTAAAGAATGCAAAGTGGCGTTCTTGAATGGTTTCTTCGAATAGAAGATCCATTGTGATTTCTTTTTTGAAGAGTTCATTCTAGAATGGCCCTTGAGTTTGTATTCTGATAAGATTACAGTTTGGTATACTAGCTTATAGAGCCTATTGTAGACTCAGATAAGCTTTCCGAAAATCTGTGTTTTCTAATTTTGATAACAGTCTGATTGTCCGATTTTATCAAAGCATAGAAAATACATATATGTTAGTGGGTTACTGAGAGCGTACAAATGTCTTTCTAGTATTATATATCCTAACGACATTATCATTATTAATGTAATAATGAGATGTTTATAAGGTAAAAGGTTTACCTAAGTCTTCGTTTCTTCGTGAAAGTACTGAGAGTAGTCTTTGTTATATTTAATATAAAGTTTTATATATGATATAAAAACTAAAAGACTTGTGAGATAATCCATTAGTCGTGCATTAGATATGATCTAATAAATGACACAGCAGGACTATATGTTTGACATTAATATAATTATTTGACAATTAGTGTGTCTATTGTATATAATATTTATCTTTCGTAAATGACTATTCCTTACTCGAAAGAGATATTGATTAGAATATCTAGTCAATCTTATGCATCATTGGATGATGGCATAATGAATACTATATTATGTATGACTAAAAGACATCAATTTAGTCGTGATTGTTACGAACTATTTTGATACGCTATAGACCATATGATATGTCTAAAATATGTTCTTTGTTATCTTTGAGATATTAAGAACGAGTTTCTTATTCATGTAGAATATAGTCCGCAACCACGGGGGTCTGATTAGTTTTGAGACTAATTATGATGTTAGAAAGTCTACGTCATATAGAGTCAGAAAAGATGCAGTGGGAGTGTCACGAATGATTCTACTGTGTAAGTAGAATTGATTGTAACTTATGAATTATTGACTTATGAAGTTACAAAGTGACCTTATAAATAAGAAGTTTTGATATTGGTGTTGTGTTTGTGGTTGTCTGCATAGTATTTTAGTAACTATAACACAATATTGATATTGAATTTGAGTCATATTGGTGAATAACAAAGGTTATACAAAATATGAATGATACAAGCTAAAGGAAACGTTTTGGGTTTGTTAGACAAACTCAATATATTTCTAGCGGACTTACTTGTTGTTGCCAACCTTTTGAGTGAAAGGTCAGTTCTTGAGGACCATGCATATGTGATATATATTTAGATATGTATATGATACCGTGGATTGGAATTAGAGAAAATATGAGAAACTGTTAGTGTTGGTGCTCGGAGTGCCAATCCGGATAGTATTCATGTCCGATTCATAATACGAACAATTCATTTTTCTATAATATTACTTATCTATGGTAATACTTCTTGCTTTTATATACATATTCAATCTAATTACGATTAGACTGAAACTAAATATGATTTAATGATATATATATATTAGACAAAGACCCGATAATATATAATATAGTGCGTAGTTACAAAGTAATTTGTAATTGACATTGGGAAAGCGTCACTACTAGAAGTATATTATCAAATAAAGTTCCTGGTCAAGATTTACTAACACAGGTCGGTTAGTAAAATCCACTGAGACTAGTATACGTCGTATATCGAGACTTGGTCCGATGGTTTATCCCAATGAACCATGAGTCCGAGAAGACTCGTATAGACGTGTAGGTATTTATAGTGGATAAACACTGAATAACTCACTGAAGATTTCCTAATAGATGGTACACCATATCAATAGGAATATTCTCGGGCCAAGTAAGCATAGTGATCCTTTGACTTGAGATACCACTGTACATGTATGAGGTATCCTCCACACTTTGATGGCAATCACATCACCGATCTATTTAGATAAGACCTCCACTTGTTCATTGGGTGTGGACTGATCCTCAGGATATCCTGTGCATATCAAGATAGGATCCATCAGTTCTGTATACAGAGCATAGGTATTCAATGTGCAATTAGCAATATATTAAATCCATGTGCAAAATTCTATATCTTCATCAAATCCTTATCATCAAACACCCAATAGCTAACCACCACCAAATTCTCATTAACCCTACCACATTTTCCAAATAGAATATAATAACTAAAATTCACCTAAGCATAAGTGTGGGACACATAAATTGGCGACGTTGTTCTAGGCTCGCAGCCTAGTCGGGAGTACGGAATAGTCCAGGAGGAACTAAACCGGAGAATAATGGAGTCGCTACCCAGTGTGAACTGGGAAAATGATTTAAGGCCACACTCACCCCTCACAAGGGAAGACCTCAAACCGTTGGGTTCGGAATGGTCTATACTTATGTCACTTATCATGAAAAGATTTGTGCAATAATTTAACCAAGTTTACGCAACCTACATACGCAAGAACGACCTATATCTAAAGTTACATACAACTTATATCTAAGTTCGCATGCATACAAATAAAGCCTAAATCTAAGTTTGCATGCATAAAAGTAAGTTGGCATACTGGCAAGCACGCAAGCATCTCATGAACACGTTGAATCATCCAAAATAAATAAATAACAACCTAAACATAAACATAAACTAAATTCCTAATGCAAAAGAAATAACTAATCATGCTCGGAAATAACCAACTCAATCATGGAAAAAAAAAAGAAAATAACATGCTAAATGACTAATCATGCTTAAGAAAATAAATAGCATACTAAACGACGAAATCTTGCATAAACATAAGAGTGGATGAAATGAAATATGTGTGTCTCTCAAGTGGTACGTGGAGTTTGTTTTCCCAAGTATAAACCGCATTACCGTCCATTCGGATTCGGCTAACGGAATTTACGTCTGGGTTCCATCCGATATACCGCAAGAGAGAACACATACTCCATTCATCCGAAAGTCATAGCATACACCAATCAACAACTCATGTGAAGTAAAATAAGAAATAAATAAAAATAAGAGGATAAAATAAAAAGGTGCCCTCAGGTCTAACCTATTAAATCGTCTTTTGGAAGTGTGTTTATATGGCGTCGGAAGGGTTAATGCTCCTCAACTCCTTTGGTTTACTGGTTCGTTATTTTCCTTTGCTGCCTTGCTGTTTTGGGCTGCTGTTTTCACTGTTTTTACTGCTATTTTAAAGTGCAATTTTTTTTTTTGTGATTTAAGGGTATTTTAAGGTGCAGCTTTTTGTGATTTTTGAGGTGTTTTGGAGTGTAGTTTTTTGTGGTTTAAGGGTGCAGTTAGGGGACTGTTTAGGCATGAATGAGGGCTGTTTTGAGGCAGAATTTCGGTGGTATAAAGGGATGTTTCCGGGCAGAATTTTGGTGGTATAAGGGTGGATTTTGGGACTGTTTCGGTGGTTAATAGGGGGTGTTTCAGAGTATGTGTTTTGTGGCAATATGGAGGGCACTTTGGGAGTTGTTTTGCTCGGTAAGGAGGGGGCTTGCTGAAGGATTGTTTGTTCGGCGATGGAAGGACTTTTTGGAGGTTGCTTGTTGCGGCAATGGAGGGTGGTTTTCAAGGGCTTAACCACGTCAATGGAGGGGATTTTTAGGAGAGATTGGGCGTGAATTCCTAGGGGTTGAAGAGGTGGGATTGTGCTGCTTTTTATAGGTAAGGGTTTTGAGGTTATCCTTGTATGAGAATGGAATGAATATTGTGCAATTATGGGGATATCTTCTAATTATTGTGCTATAAGGAAAAATCAATTTAATTAGGGATGTGATTTGATCTCTTTTAATTAGGAATAGGATTTAATTTGATTTCTTTTAATTAGAAATATGCTTTAATTTGATTTGATTTTAATTCTTTAATTTGGAAAGGTGATTTGCTTTTATTTTAGCATGTGTTTAATCTGTTAATTGTTATTTTGAATGTGTTTGGGTGTGAGTTTGGTGGTTTGGGCGTGACTTTGGTGTTTTTTAGTGGGCTTGGTATATGTGGGCTTGGTGTGTGGCTTGTGGGGGGTTTTGGGCTAAGCTAACAGTTAAAACAGAGGTTCAGCGAGCAAACCCAAAGCTAGGCAAGTGAATTAAATCCAACAAGGTATTGATTTCTGATGTTTTCCTTCCGACATCTGTTCCCATGACTTCCAGAACTTAAAGAGGAGTACCTCCGTACGAGACTCCATAACCAATATCTTTACTTCCATAACAAAACTAATATTTAATACATCATATTTCACTCATTTTCATCAACTAAATGACTAATTCATCAAAAATTTAACTTATATTCACTCGATTAGCTTTACCAATTCTCACCCAAATTAAACAAATGGGGTTTAGTTACCTATTTATTGACTTACAACAAAAGGAATCACATTATCATCATCATACTAATGTTTGCCAAATCATCAAACACACCATTTAAAGCAATGAGTTATGGATTTCTTACCTTTTCCTTACTTGATTTCTTCATCCTCCAAGCTTCCAAGGGTAGCCATGGTTTATTTGGCTTCATTCTCCTTCTTTCTGTCTTTCTTCATCTTCTTCTTTCATTCCCTTATTCTTCTCATTTTCTTCCTTCATTCTTTCCCTCTCTTTTTATATGTTCTTGTTCTTCTTCTATTTTGTTCTCCATATTTTGGGTTTTGTGAATATTAAACCTTTTATATACTAGGACTTAAATGACAAAGAATCTTGTAGAATTTTGCAGGAGAAAATGGAGAGAATTGGAGATTTTACATTTAACCTCGAACGAAATCACGATTCATTAGGATTTTGACTTGCCGGTTTTTATTATCTTCTGGTTCGAATTTGGGAACATATTTAACTTGAAAGTTGTAGTCTCGATCTCAGCTTTCCGACGACATAAAATTCATAAAAATCGGAGATCATATGAGAAAGTTACATCCAAACTACTATGGGCGGTCTAAAAGAAATACGATACAATCTTTTCCCGGAACTTCAAGAAATTTACCGATCGTCCCCAAAGTCTTCTCATGATTGTATTTGAATCTTATCGTAGTTTATTTCACATGCCTTCATTCCGTACATGATAATATCGCCATAGGTAGTAGTAAAGACTACCGGTCATTATAAGCGAGCTCAATAGTGTCATGGTCATAGATGTCATAAGCATAGTGAGAAATCCTACTTCGCTTCTACAAGAGCCTATCTTCATCAACCAATATCCATCAATGTCATCTATCGACAAGCACTAGCACAAGACCAGGTAAGTCTAGCGATGCTAGACAAGCTAGGTAAGTGTAGGACACAGAAATCGACGACGCTGTTCAGTTGGGAGTACGGAATAGCCCGCGGGGGAACTAAACCAGATAAATAACATGGAGTTGCCACCCGATGTGAACCGGGAAAATGATTTATGGCCGCACTCACCATTCTCAAGGGAAGACCTCAAACCATTGGGTTCGGAATGGTCCCTTACTTATGCCACTTGTAATGAAAGGATTTGTGCAATAATCTAACCAAGCCTAAGCAACATATATTTCCAAGGATAATTGTAGGGCACAGAACTTGGGCGACGCATGCTGTTCTAGGCTCGCGGCCTAGTGGGAGTACAGAGTAGTCCGCGGGGAACTAAACTGGAGAATAATGGAGTCGCCACGCGGTGTGAACCGGGACAAAGATTTTAAGGCCGCACTCACCCCTCTCAAGGGAAGACGTCAAACCATTGGGTTCGGAATGGTCCCTTACTTATGTCATTGTGATGATATAATTTGTGCAATAAATCAACCGCATCTACTCAGTAATCATGTTCAAAGGTTACTTAGATCTAATATGCTTCGCTAATAAATCCTAATCTAAGTTGCATGCTTGAAAGTAAGTCTTTAAACAACAAACACGCAATATCACACATTGAACATATTGAGCCATCATACCAACATAAACAAATAATTACTTAAACATGAATATAAACTAAACTAAACATCATGCATAAGAGTAAAGAAACGACATGCCTAAAAACATAATCACGCTTTCAAATTAAATAATGAAACTAAATTAATCATGCTTAAAACAATAAATAAACAACCTATGAACTATGTCATGCTCAAATATAAATTTGGATGGAACGAAACATAGTCTCTTAAGGGTACGTGGCGTTGTATCCCGAGTACAGACCGCACTGTTACACAATTATGACCCATAGCGTCACTGTTTGTAAAAGACATTGTGTTTTTGTACAAAATTGACTATGTAATATTGAAATTACCTTTTATCATTTTGTAATTTATTTACTATGATATATAAATGGTAAAAGTCCATATGATTAGTTCCGGATTGAGATGATATGAGACAATATCAATCCATAAGGTTTAATCATTAAATATCCCTAGTCGTAGTATTATCGAGACTGGACATCGATAATGCGGAATAGACTAGTATTGCACTTGTGCGCGTTGTGAGGGCATAATGGCACAGTTCTCATATGTTTAAGTATAGGATACTTATGCAAGTGCGATAGAGGAGTTGTGTTTTACCGATGGTATGGAAACAGCTTCGCTCTGGATAGACCCCGCGGAATCCCATTGGTAGTATGTATATGTGTCTATGGGAGTCGGCGTCAGGGTAGATGTATTTGGTCTTAACCTGAGACTTACATCGCTAATACTTGCGATAATCGGTAAACTTTGGTTTTGGTCGTCCAGGGCTTTAACAGGTTCTGTGTACGCCTCTGTTGGGTTTATCGAGAATCGTAGTGTATTGGATGTGATGTCAAGACGGAAGTATAACTCCAGACATATGGAGATGATGATCACGCAGGGATTCATAACTCGTTCTCTATTGTGTTGCAACCATCGGGATAATGTGACAAGGTCATGATTATCCGATTCAAAGAGACTAGTTGTTTGATATCCGATATGTGCTTCGTACGGGGCATACACTATTCCAGCCCCAGGCCCGGCACGTGACATCAGATACTGGATCGAAATACGAGATACTAGGTATTCTATGTCTGACATAGATTATATATTCCAGTAAGAATATTTCTGGAGAATTAAGTAGGCACGGTGCTTTGCTAGAAGCCAACCATGTCTTGTAAATCGGTAAGCACGTAGTACGAGGTACTCGCTTTATCGGATAGTCCGATACCGGATTTACTGCCAACATATCCATAGATCTCTTGGGTCGCTTCCCAAGGATTCACCGATGACAGTTGACTAAAATAAGAATTAATCTGGGATTAATTAAGAGAAGAAAATTAATCTGGGATTAATGTGGGCTTTATTTATCTTTGGGATTAAAAGTGTTCAGTAGAGAAAGAACGCGATTAATTTGGAATTAATCGGTAAATAAATTTAATAGTTAAATTTGATTTTTCTATTTAATTTATCCAATGGGCTAAAATTAATATATCGGATATATTAAATGGATTGGATTTCATTACGAGATTAAAGTTGGACTTTAATGCAAACGAACGAATTAATTTAGAATTAGTTCGTGAACGACGTTCGTTCGTAATTTATTTGCGAGGCATCATTATTTAATTAAATTAGATTTAATTATTTCGCGACGAAGGATCGATTAATCGGATTAAAACGGACCGAGCCGTGGCAAATGCCCGTAGAGATATTTGAATTTCGGATTCAAATATTTGGAGCCAAAGTGTGGTAGGTGTTCCCACCACACACCACCTTGTTTTGCCTTAATGATACCATTTACCCATCTCTACCCTTGTTTTGGGTAAAGGTGAATGGTTCACCTTTGGTAATACAAAAAGGCATTTCAACTTTGGTAACACTTGACACAAGTCAAAACACAAAACCCTAAAGAGCAAGGCTTGGCCGAATTTGATGCTCCCTCCTCTCTTTGATTTGTTCTTCAAATCACAAAAGCTAGCACTTTGGAAGTGAACAAAGGTGATAGGGAAACTACTCATAGCTTGGAATCATCCTAAAGCTTGGAATCATCCACAGATTGGTCTTGAGATCTTGGATCTCTCAAATTTTAAAGCTCTAAAAACTCATTGTAAGTATATTCCGCACCTTATATGATCAATCTTTATTATATGGCATGCTTATTAGATCCTTATAATGTTCTGGAACACTAACACAACACACACAACGCACTACCTGTTGGTTTCTATTATTTGTCCCAAGGAAAGATTAAGCATTTAAAATACAACAATGAATATATACAAAAGATGAAGTATGGCGGAATCATACTTACAATGCTTTGGTGATGAAGAAATCAAATCAAAAATGGAAGCTCCAAGGTTGAAGATGATTTTCGGCCAAGGTGAAAGGATGGTGGAAAGCTCCAAGCTTTTAGTATTCCAAGCCCTTGGAAGGTTTCCCTATCACCTCTTTAGATCAAAATGTGCTAGCAAATGAAGAAGAAGAAAGAAAAAATCATTCTTTTGCCCTTGAGAAGTTTCGGCTTTGGAGAGAGGGAGGAGAGAATTTTTTTTTCAATATTTGTTTCTAAAAATAATGATAAACTAATACCAAAAAGTTTGGTATATCTTTGCAAAAGTCAAAGACTATTTTTCCCCCTACAAATGGCTTTAATGCCTCCACCAACACCTTTCATGAATAGTGACTAGAGTCACTTTAATAAAGTGATGTGACTTCTATCACCTAGTCATGTCAAGTGATGTGACTTCGCGATGTGACTTGCGGGTCCCACTCGTTTCAAAATACGAATGTGTCCGCAAACACTTTCGGGCTCGGTTTCGCTAATTCCGAATTAACGAATTTCCGTCGCGACGTAAATTAAATAATTATGCCAGCGAAATCACTATTCACATCGCTAACGAATTAATTCTAAATTGATTCGTTTGCCCGAATTAAAATCCGATTTCAATTCCGCGTCGAAATCTAATTTCGTTTAATATATCGAATATATTATTTTACCGATTAATTCCAAATTAATCGTTCTCTCTCTAAATAAGGCATTTTATCCAAGATAAAGTTTCTCCGCAATTAATCCAGATTAATAAAGTTCGAATCTAATATCATAGGTGAATCTTCAGGAAGCGACCCAGAGATCTCCGGATATGTTGGCAGTAAATACGGTCGTCGGATAATCCGAACACGTACGTACCTAGTACTACGTTTTTACCGACTTACAAGACAAGGTTGGCTTCTAGCAAAGCGCGATGCCTACCCAATTCTCCAGAAATATTCTTATAGGAATATTAGATCTATATCAAGCGTAGTATACCGTAGTATTGCGTACATCGATCCAGTATCGTTTGATCACATGTTAGGCCTGGGGCTGGAAATGTGTCTGCCCCGTACGAAACATATATCGGACATCAAGCAACTAGTCTCTTTAAATCGGACAATCCTGACCTAGTCATATTGCCCCGACGGTTGCAACCTTTTATAGAGTACTAGTTCTGTGTCCTGCGCGATCATCAACTCCATATGTCTGAAGTGACACTTCCATCTTGACATCACACCCAGTACACTACGATTCCTGATAAACCCAGAAGTGGTGAACACAGAACTGGTTAAAGCCCCCAACCACCAAAACCAAAGTTTACCGATTGTCGTAAGTACTAGCGATGCAAGTCTCAGGTTAAGACCATATACACCTACCCTGATGCGGCCTCCCATAGACACGCAGACATACTACCAATGGGATTCCGCGGGGTCTATCCAGAGCGAAGCTGTTTTCCGTACCATCGGTAAAACACAACCTCCTATCGCACTCGCATAAGTATCCAATACTTAAATATATGAGAACTATGCTGTTGTGCCCTCACAACGTGCACAAGTGCAATACTAGTCTATTCCGCATTATCGATGTCCTATCTCGATAATACTCCGACTAGGGATATTTAATGATTAATCCTTTTATATATTGATACTGTCTCATATCATCTCAACAGAAACTAATCATATGGACTTTCGCCATTTATATATCAAAGTAAATAAATTACAAAATGGCAAAAGGCAATTTCATTATCACACAGTTATTTTGTACAATAATACAATATCATTTACAAAACAGTGACGCTATGGGTCATAATGTCTAACAATCTCCCACTTGGCCTATAGCCAGTCACTCAAGCATCTAATACCTGAACTATGTATGTGTCGCTCAAACACATGCGTATAAACAGCCTTCGTCAGCGGATCTGCAATGTTGTTATCTGATGCGACCTTCTCGACCTTTACATCGCCACGATGTATAATCTCTCGAATCAGATGGTAACGCCGAAGAACATGCTTGGATCGTTGATGAGACCTTGGTTCCTTAGCTTGTGCTATAGCCCCGTTATTGTCACAATACAATGGAACGGGCTCAGCAGCTAACGGAACTACTCCTAATCCGATTAGGAATTTTCGGATCCAAACTGCCTCCTTTGCTGCTTCCGACGCAGCGATGTACTCCGCTTCTGTTGTTGAATCGGCAACAGTATCTTGCTTGGAAGATTTCCAGCTCACTGCTCCCGTTATTCAAACAAAAAATGTACCCAGATTGCGACTTGAAGTCGTCCTTGTCGGTTTGGAAACTTGCATCAGCATACCCAGATACCGCAAGTTCTCCTTCTCCGTAAATTAAGAAAGCATCCTTAGTTCGTCTAAGATACTTAAGGATATTCTTAACTGCCATCCAGTGACCTTCACCTGGATCGGCCTGATAGCGACTGCACATGCTCAAAGCATATGACACATCAGGTCGTGTACATATCATGGCATACATGATCGATCCGACTGCCGAGGCGAACGGTATCCGACTCATGTTATCTCTCTCTTCTTGAGTCTTAGGACACATGTCCTTAGACAGAGATACCACGTAACATTGGCATCAATCCTTTCTTGGATTGATCCATGCTGAATCGCTTCAACACTTTGTCAATATATGTACTCTGGGAGAGTCCAAGCAGCTTTCTAGATCTATCCCGGTAGATCTTTATTCCCAGAATAAAGGCTGCTTCTCCCAGATCTTTCATGGAGAATTTTAATGAAAGCCAAGCTTTCACCGACGTTAGCATGGGAATGTCATTGCCTATAAGCAATACATCGTCGACATAAAGGACAATAAAAGTCAGTGCTCTCCCACTAGTCTTCTTGTATACACAATGGTCATCTTCATTTTGCACGAAATCATATTCTTTTATGATCTCATCAAAACGCTGATTCCATGACCGTGATGCTTGCTTCAATCCATAAATGGATCGATTTAACTTACAAACCTTGTTTGCAAGTCTAGGTACGATAAAACCGTCAGGCTGTTGCATATAAACATCCTCCAAAAGGTTTCCGTTAAGGAAAGCGGTTTTAACGTCCATCTGCCATATCTCGTAATCGAAATATGCAGCTATTGCAAGCATTATCCGAATGGATTTAATCATGGCAACGGGTGAGAAAGTTTCGTCATAATCAACACCATATTGTTGACGATACCCCTTTGCTACAAGCCTAGCTTTGTATGTTTGCACGTTGCCATCCATGTCGGTCTTCTTCTTGAAGATCCATCTGCATCCAATAGGCTTTACGCCTTCTGGTGCATCAACCAGTGTCCAAACTTGGTTGGCATACATGGAATCCATCTCGGACTTCATGGCTTCTTGCCATAAAGCGGAATCAATATCCTGTATTGCTTCCTCATACGTAGTCGGTTCATTATCCTCAATAAGATTAATATCTACATGAGGCGAGATCAGGTACCCATACCTCTCAGGTATTGTCCTGACTCTCTCCGACCTACGCGGTCCTTGTGTATATGAAGATTGTGGTACAGACTCATCCCGGATGGTCTGTTCATGTTCCGTCGTTGATTCATTGCCAGGAACAGTATCACTACGATTTTCATCGAGTTCTACTTTCCTCCCACTTACCACTGCATCTAGAAATTCCTTCTCAAGGAAAAATGCATGCAGAGCAACAAATACTTTGTTCTCTTGTGGGTGATAGAAGTAATATCCTTTGGTTTCCCTAGGATATCCCACGAAAAGGCATTTATCTGATTTGGGTTCTAGTTTGGTTCCTTCCAAACGTTTAACATATGCCCAGCATCCCCAATCTTCAGGAAAGAGAACCCGGTTTCCTTCCTGTCCATATCTCGTATGGAGTCTGTTCAACAGACTTTGACGGAACCTTATTCAAAATAAGTACTGCACTGTATTGCGTATCCCCAGAAGGATATTGGTAGCTCAGTGCGACTCATCATCGACCTTACCATGTCTAACAAGGTACGGTTTCTCCGTTCAGACACACCGTTTAATTGCGGTGTTCCAGGAGGAGTCCACTGTGAAAGAATACCATATTCTTTCAAGTAATCTTGAAACTCATAACTTAAGTATTCGCCACCACGGTCTGACCGCAATGTCTTAATACTCTTGCCTGTTTGTTTTTCTACTTCGTGTCGAAACTCTTTGAATTTCTCAAAAGTTTCCGACTTGTGTTTCATTAGATACACATAACCATAACGAGATGCATCATCCGTAAAGGTTACGAAGTAATGATATCCACCTCTAGCCTGGCTAGACATGGGCCCACATACGTCACTATGAACGAGGGCTAACAGTTCTGTGGCACGTTCACCTTTACCGCTAAAAGGTGATTTAGGCATTTTGCCTAAAAGACAAGATTCGCAGACATCATATGAATTAGGATCAAATCCGTCCAAATCCACTCTTCGAAAGTGTGGATATGCGAGTCTTGTTGATGTGTCCTAGACGACAATGCCACATGTAAGCTTCATCTTTTAGATTACTCATTTTGAGCCTTTTGTTTGTCATTTTACGTTTAGGAGATTCATTTATATTCAAAATATAAAGACCATTATTTGCAACGCAGTGCATATTTCTGCATCATTTTTATATAAATAACACCCAGTGTTTCTAAATACAAAAGTGTACCCATGCTGGGTTAACAAAGATACAGATATAATATTCCTAGTTAAACTAGGTATATAATAACAGTTCAAAAGTTTAAGTACATGCCCCGAGGGCAGTTCTAAAACAAAAGTCCCTACAGCCAAAACAGCAACTGATGTTCCGTTTCCGACTCGTAGGTCAACCTCCCCTGAAGCCAGCATCCTGCTATTCTGCAGATCCTGCAAATCAGTACAAATATGAGCAGCACAACCAGAATCAAAAATCCAATTTTTAAGACTAGAAGTAGTCATATTTATTTCAATAACAAACACCAGAGGCTGGTGCCTTGCCTGCCTTGATATCCTCCCTCTGTCCTTTGCCCACTCGCGCAGTCACGTTCCAGTGACCCTTTTTGCCGCATTTGAGGCAGACATCTTGAGATTTGTCCCTTGGCTTCCCAGAAGCCTTTGTCAACTTGCCTTTACCCTTGTTTTTATATTTCCTCTTCTTCACCCCTCCAGTTGCCTTGGGCCCAGCCCTTGGCCCCTGAGAGGTCGATGCATAGTGCGCCTCGCGCTTGCCCCCTTTTAGGAGTTCTTTTTCAGACTCCTTCAGCATGGATAACAGCTCTCCAAGAGTGTCATCGGTATCCATCAACTTATAGTTGATTATGATTTGTTTCCAAGTATCGGGAAGTGATTGTAAGATCAAATCTACATCACAGTCAGCTCAGCCTCCAAGACTATTCCCATATTGGCCAACTCATCAATATCGGCAATCATTTGAGCCCCGTGGACCTCAACTGATGTGCCTTCAGTCATTCGGGTGCGGAAGAGTTTCTTCACTAACTCATACCTCTCCATCCGCTTGTTGGTGCGGTGGAGATCTTGCAGTCTAGCCATCATGTTATAAGGATCCAAGTCCCTATTCTGGCGACGAAAGTGTTGAGTCATTGAAGCTAACATAACAGCCTGAGCTGTGTCACAATCCTCGCTGTGAGTTTTCCATAACTCCAGCTCAAGCGGATCAGTGGGTCTAGGCGGGAGAGGTGTCTGTATAGTGTACAGTAGCCTCTCAGCCCCAAGTACTATCTTGAGGTTCATTTCCCAGTCAGCGAAGTTTGTGCCTTTAAAGACATTATCACCCATGATGATGTCACGCACATTTCCCTTGCTAGCCATCTCAACCACAATAGTCTAACTATTTAGTTGACGATGAAATGGGTACAGTCAAACTGTTACAAAAAAAAATAACAATGTATTAGTCCAACTAATTGAATAAAATAGACGAAATAATTTTGAAGACGCGTAAGGCAAAGTATCTGAACGAAATTGCAAATTCACATACTAGCCTCCCACTATTTTCATCAAGTCTCTAACCCTCTGTTGAGAACTCGGGAAATCCTATTTCCTAGTGGGCTAGGATCCCGTTAAATAACACACAACCTTGACTTTGGCCAACAAGCTGTATGCTACTTAACTAGGTAGATCTCTCAGATCAATTGGATCCAATCCAATTCCTAGATCCGGTTAGGTGGACATCCAAGTCCTAAACATATGTACAATACTATGTCAATGTATCTAATACATTTTCCTAACCTTATCCTCCGAATCATCTAGGCCTTGGCTTTGGCACAACAAACCTAATGATTCCAGTTAAGCGGGACCCATTGACAAGGAAAGTTTCGTAATCAATGTCTTTGGACAAGAAGTGATCTTGACTTTGGCCAACAAATCACAACTTGGACTAGACACCGATATGGAACAAAACTCTCATGATTCAAGTACATCCTAATTGACAAGGTCTTGACTTTGGCCAACAAACCAATGCCAATTGGATCTTGAACAAGAATCATTCAATGGAAGGATAATCGCTTAATATGATTGAGGGATTTTTGCGTAATTGGCAACCAATTTATTATCTTTGTTAGGTCTCATCAACATACACCCTTAAGCATGCTTCTAAAACATCATAAAGCGCGTAAAGTAAATTAATAGTGATATGCGGATGGATATATAAACAACTTGTTCCTAGAACAAATCACTCCCTTTCCTCTCCCCGCTAGCACTATTCTACTTCTACCCAATTACATAATACAATAAGAGAAACCTCATTTACATTGAGGGGAATTAGGTGAGAAAAGAATACAAAGAGATAAAAGAGATAAGGCTGGACACGCAGGTCCAATTTATAAATTCTAAATTTACAATAATTCTAGAATTACCCTTTCCCTTCTAATATCCATCCGATATACACTATTCATTCATCACATACATATATATATTCAATCAAGACATGCTTCTTACAACCAATCTAATCCAATTAATTAGTCTTTGTTAAAGTGATCATCCAATGTTCAAACAACGGTTTTTGATTTTGCGCGAGTCCAACTCGTTTGAGAATAAGTACATAAGGTACGAATTCGCGAATTATATCGAACTACTTATTAAATCTAATTTAATTCGTATTCAATACTAATTCAATTAATTTAAATTCCAAATTAAATGTTTACACTTTAATGTGCTTTAAAGACTTAGATTCTAAATCTAATCTAATTGGGTCTCAAAGCCCAACTAACATCCAATGTTTGTTTAATTAAAGTCCGATGGGCTTTCAATTGATTTATTAAGGCTTGGGCTTTGGTCAATGTGGGTCAAACCCAATTGCCAAACCCAAATAAGGAATCACCCTTAAATGCCATAAATCAATTTCAAGCCCATAAGGCCCAATTAAACATAAAAGCCCATTTTACCATATTTGGACTTAATGGAGTGATTTAGGCCCAAATTGGATCCAATCCTTTTGGCCCAAATCTACTTGGCCCAACCAAGCCCATTATGCCCAAATATAATAATTCAAGCCCATTTTACAATTAAGCCCATTAATTAAATTTTAATATCCAAATTTTAAAATCCAATTAATTAAAGTGTAAATCCATGATTAATACATTAAACCAAATATTTCAAAACACCAATTTAATTTATTAATCATCACTTGTTCAAAAACACATGTCCAACATTTATTTGAACAAAAATCAAGTCCTTATTCATGTCCATTACATTCGGCCAAGGTGGATTTTTTGTGTCGATTTGTTTTTCAATCCGATTGAATCACTAATCTACGTCCCGTATACGTTTAAGTCATCCAATGATCTACAACCAAAAAATTCCAATCCACTCCAAGTGTAATGTATTCATTCGGCCAAGGCATTAATTTGGGGGAAAAATCATCCAATGCATTTTTCATCAAATTGATTACATATTATGTCATTATACATACATATAAGCATACTCATTCAAAATTTCACAAGAACATGCTTCAATCAATTTTACCCAAATTTTAACCTAAAGTATTTCATGCTTAACCATGGCTCCATGATACCATTGTTGGTTTCTATTATTTGTCCCAAGGAAATTAAGCATTTAAAATACAACAATGAATATATACAAAGATGAAGTATGGCGGAATCATACTTACAAGCTTTGGTGATGAAAAATCAAATCAAAATGGAAGCTCCAAGGTTGAAGATGATTTTCGGCCAAGGTGAAAGGATGGTGGAAAGCTCCAAGCTTTTGTATTCCAAGCCCTTGGAAGGTTTCCCTATCACCTCTTTGATCAAAGTGTGCTAGCAAATGAAGAAGAAAGAAAAGAAAAATCCTTCCTTTTGCCTTGAGAAGTTTCGGCTTTTGAGAGAGGGAGGAGAAATTTTTTTTTTCAATATTTGTTTCTAAAACAATAATGATAAACTAATACCAAAGTTTGGTATATCTTTGCAAAAGTCAAAGACTATTTTTCCCTCCAAAATGGCATTTAATGCCTCCACCAACACCTTTCATGAATAGTGACTAGAGTGTCACTTTAATAAAGTGATGTGACTTCTATCACCTAGTCATGTCAAGTGATGTGACTTCGCGATGTGACTTGCGGGTCCCACTCGTTTCAAATACGAATGTGTCCGCAAACACTTTCGGGCTCGGTTTCGCTAATTCCGAATTAACGAATTTCCGTCGCGACGTAAATTAAATAATTATGCCCAGCGAAATCACTATTCACGTCGCTAACGAATTAATTCTAAATTGATTCGTTTGCCCGAATTAAAATCCGATTTCAATTCCGCGTCGAAATCTAATTTCGTTTAATATATCGAATATATTATTTTACCGATTAATTCCAAATTAATCGTTCTCTCTCTAAAAGGCATTTTATCCAATAAAGTTTCTTTATCCAATATAAGCATTAATGTTCGATCAGATAATATCATAGGTGAATCTTCAGGAAGCGACCCAGAGATCTCCGGATATGTTGTCAGTAAATACGGTCGTCGGATAATCCGAACACGTACGTACCTAGTACTACGTTTTTACCGACTTACAAGACAAGGTTGGCTTCTAGCAAAGCGCGATGCCTACCCAATTCTCCAGAAATATTCTTATAGGAATAAGATCTATATCAAGCGTAGTATACCGTAGTATTGCGTACATCGATCCAGTATCGTTTGATCACATGTTAGGCCTGGGGCTGGAAATGTGTCTGCCCCGTACGAAACATATATCGGACATCAAGCAACTAGTCTCTTTAAATCGGACAATCCTGACCTAGTCATATTGCCCCGACGGTTGCAACCTTTTATAGAGTACTAGTTCTGTGCCCTGCGCGATCATCAACTCCATATGTCTGAAGTGACACTTCCATCTTGACATCACACCCAGTACACTACGATTCCTGATAAACCCAGAAGTGGTGAACACAGAACTGGTTAAAGCCCCCAACCACCAAAACCAAAGTTTACCGATTGTCGTAAGTACTAGCGATGCAAGTCTCAGGTTAAGACCATATACACCTACCCTGATGCGGCCTCCCATAGACACGCAGACATACTACCAATGGGATTCCGCGGGGTCTATCCAGAGCGAAGCTGTTTTCCGTACCATCGGTAAAACACAACCTCCTATCGCACTCGCATAAGTATCCAATACTTAAATATATGAGAACTATGCTGTTGTGCCCTCACAACGTGCACAAGTGCAATACTAGTCTATTCCGCATTATCGATGTCCTATCTCGATAATACTCCGACTAGGGATATTTAATGATTAATCCTTTTATATATTGATACTGTCTCATATCATCTCAACAAGAAACTAATCATATGGACTTTCGCCATTTATATATCAAAGTAAATAAATTACAAAATGGCAAAAGGCAATTTCATTATCACACAGTTAATTTTGTACAATAATACAATATCATTTACAAAATAGTGACGCTATGGGTCATAATGTCTAACACTACCGTCCATTCGGATTCGGCTACGGAATTTACGTCCGGGTTTCCATCCTATTACCACAAAAGGGAACATGTCCCGTCCATCCAACAATGAAATCATGCCTCAAACGACTCTCCATGCAATTATATATTCAAAAATGAAAAATAAAATCAAGAAGATAGTAAAAAGGTACCCTCAGGTCCTAACCTCTTTTGGTCGATTTTTGGACATGCGCGTTTCCAAGTCTCGTTGGAAGGGCGAATGATCCGATACTTTTCCGATTTGTTTACTCAATGTTTTTCCCGTTGTTTTGATGCTTGAGATGTTGTTTTCATAAGTCCCGTTTTGCTGCGCTGTTTTGTTGAGTGCGTTTCAGGTCACTGTTTTTTGGTCGATTAGTGGACTATTTTGGGTGATTTTAAGGGTAATTGGCTTGCGATTTGGGGGCTTTTTAAAGGGGAACTTTTGTGCAGATTTTTGGTGCAGTTTTTTAGGTGATTTTGGGGTTGTTTTGGCAGTGAGTTAAGCCAGCACAATTGGGCTGTATTTTGGGGGTGTTTTGCGCACTTGAGGGCTTGAATGAGGCTTATTTTTGTGTGTTTTGGGGCTGTGTGATGGTGGATAAATTCGTCAATGGAGGGCTATGAAAAGAGGCTTGGGCGTGAAGGGTATTGATGAAGGGTGTGAAGGTGCGGCAAAGCTAGGTTTCCTGGTTTGGTGGTGCGGCAATGGGGCTTCAATGGGATGCTTGGGACATGCAATGGAGGCTTAAGGGAGTGCTTTAGGCATGTGAAAGAGGTATATGAGCTAGGGTTGTGAACGGTGGTGAGGGGCTCTTTTTATAGGCAAAGGGTGAAGGCTTTCCTTATACGACAAGGATAGGATTTCTCATTGATGGTGACATCTCCTAATTTGTATCTCACAAGGAATGGATCTCCTAATTTATGATGGTGATTGGATTTGATTTGGTAAGGGATTTGATTTGATTTTTCTTAATTAGGGAGGGATTCTACTAGATTTAAGCATGCGTTAAATGTGCATCTACTTAAATAAGGGTGATATGGGCGTGAATAAGGCTTATTGGGCGTGGGCTTTGGTCTTTTGGGTAGGCTTGGGTATTTTGGTTTAGTTTATGGGTAAGTAATGTTGGTGATTATCTAGGTCCCAAGATCATTAAACAAGCATGATAAAGTGTTGAATACATCTCAAAGGTTACTTAGATCTAATATGCTTCCGCTAAATAAATCCTAATCTAAGTTTGCATGCTTGAAAGTAAGTCTTTAACAACAAACACGCAATATCACACATTGAACATATTGAGCCATCAAACCAACATAAACAAATAATTACTTAAAGAATATAAACTAAACTAAACATCATGCATAAAGAGTAAAGAAACACATGCCAAAATAACATAATCAAACGCTTTCAAATTAAATAATGAAACTAAATTAAATCATGCTAAAACAATAAATAAACAACCTATGAACTATGTCATGCTCAAATACAATTTGGATGGAACGAAACATATGTCTCTTAAGTGGTACGTGGCGTTGTATCCCGAGTACAGACCGCACTGTTACACAATTATGACCCATAGCGTCACTATTTGTAAAAGACATTGTGTTTTTGTACAAAATTGACTATGTAATATTGAAATTACCTTTTATCATTTCGTAATTTATTTGCTATGATATATAAATGGTAAAAGTCCATATGATTAGTTCCGGATTGAGATGATATGAGACAGTATCAATCCATAAAGGTTTAATCATTAAATATCTCTAGTCGTAGTATTATCGAGACTGGACATCGATAATGCGGAATAGACTAGTATTGCACTTGTGCGCGTTGTGAGGGCATAACAGCACAGTTCTCATATGTTTAAGTATAGGATACTTATGCAAGTGCGATAGGAGGTTGTGTTTTACCGATGGTACGGAAAACAGCTTCGCTCTGGATAGACCCCGCGGAATCCCATTGGTAGTATGTATATGTGTCTATGGGAGTCCACGTCAGGGTAGATGTATTTGGTCTTAACCTGAGACTTACATCGCTAATACTTGCGATAATCGGTAAACTTTGGTTTTGGTCGTCCGGGGCTTTAACAGGTTCTGTGTACGCCTCTGTTGGGTTTATCAAGAATCGTAGTGTATTGGAT
This sequence comes from Zanthoxylum bungeanum, assembly GCA_019454045.1. Classification (NCBI taxonomy): domain Eukaryota; kingdom Viridiplantae; phylum Streptophyta; class Magnoliopsida; order Sapindales; family Rutaceae; genus Zanthoxylum; species Zanthoxylum bungeanum. The sequence continues at coordinate 391,487 of SKCR01026475.1, forward strand.
GTGATGTCAAGACGGAAGTATCACTCCTCCAGACATATGGAGATGATGATCACGCAGTGATTCATAACTCGTTCTCTATTGTGTTGCAACCATCGGGATAATGTGA